>JAHRHJ020003798.1:0-562820 GCA_019776745.2 Taxus chinensis
ATCACGCATTACCCTCTTTGGTCAAGAGAGCGTTCAACGACTTCTTTCTGTTTCTTCAATCTTGTCCTATTGACTATCCTCATGGATTTCTAACATCGTACCTGTCACTAAGCGCGAGGTGGTGGGGGACTTTGGCTATTCACAGATTTCCCTAGACCTTAACCTCGCTTGCCCCAGGATGACTTCCCCTCCCAGTATTTATCAACTTGTTGATCTCACTGCTTTCCATGAATGCTTTTTCTCATGTATGGCTTTTTCAGGTACAACCAAATTTGGTTGCAACCCCCCGACAACATAAAAACGCTTTCATAACTCTTGGGGAACCTTCTGTTATCGTGGTCATGCCCGTTTGGCCTTACGAATGCGGTGGCTAAACCTATCAGCGGGATATGACTTACAGTTTTCATGACATGATGCACACTATCCTTGAGGATTATGTCGATGATATTCTGGGCAAATCTAAACATCGCATGACATCCTCGATGTTTAACCATTATTTCGATCGCCTGTTGTCAATATTTCAGTCCGCTTAAACCAAAGAAATGTGTGCTTTGGTGTTCTTTTTCGGGAAAACTTCTTCTTGGCTTTATCGTCTCTTGCGTGGCTTGAGGCTCGATCCATCTAAAGTTAAAAGCTATCCTAAGAAATGCCCCCACCCAAAAACCTCAAACATTGCGTAGTTTGCAGGTAAACTTCATCCATCCGGTGTTTCCATCTCTCAACTCTCGGATCGATGTCACCCTTTCCATCACCTTCTAAAAAACGACATTGCCTTTCAATGGAGTGAATGAGTGTCCACCAGCCTTTGAATCTCTCAATCCTATCTCTTTGCAGCCACCCGTTCTTATCCACCCCATGACGACCGCCCTTTCTACCTTTATTATATTTCCGCCACTGACCATGCTATAGGAGCTATGCTCGCACATCGGGACTCGGGCACGACGAGACAGGTCCGTTTTTATATAAGGTCGTACCTCTCGTGGATTACGGACTAGTATACACTTTAGAAAACTTGTGCTAGCCTCATTCGTAGCCACCAAACTCCGACATTCCTTCCTGAATCACAAAACTTTGTCATCACCAACACTACCCCCATTCATTATATTTACGCCAAACAACTCTAAACCAACGCATTCGCTCGAGGCTCATAGCTCCTCGCCGACCTCGACCTTGAGTTTATACAACAGAAGTCAATCAAAGGACAAACTCTTGCAGACCAACTTGCTGAGGCCCCTTCCCCTGGGGAAATTCACCAATTTTAAACTTTCCCCTGACGAACTCATCGCCACTCTTCTTTCCTCGGGGAAGAGTCGTATCAATCACCCTCTTCTTCGATGATCTCAAAGCCAGCTCGGGCGGAGAGCCGCATTTTTCTCATCCCCTTAACCTGAACCTATGCCTCTTTCACTTTCATTCATTCCGCGTGATGTCCCCCTGCACTAATAATACCGCGGAATACGAGGCCCCTTGTTTCTGGGGTCTCCAAGTTGCGATACACTTAGGTAATCAAATCTATCATATTTTTGGCGACTCTCAATTGTAGTCACTCAGTTATGGGCATCTCCAATGTAAAGAATGAGGAACTTTTCCAAAGTACAACACTACCACATTATTCACTTCTACCTATTTACTCCTATTCTATCAAATCCCCACCATTCCCCGCTCCCTAACAAATTTTGCTGATACTATGGCTTGCTTAGCCTCGTAATTCCCGCCGCAGCCCACCTGACTCTGTTATTCGTCATGGTCCCAAAAACTTTTTGCGGCCCCATCCTATTCAACCCCGGAGTTTTTGGGGTATAAATAAATACTGTGTTTAACTAATTCGCAGGATACCTGGTAAACCAATTTCATGAACTACCTTACAATCTCTCTGTTCTCCACCTGACCTTACGAGTACGCAAACGTGTTTTGCCTAAATTGTTTCTCGTTATGTGTCATGGGGGACTCCTCTATAAACGTCTTTGAGGCTCCTCCTTCGCTGTTCTAACCGGTGCTGAGTTCAACCTCTACCATCCAACAATCCAGGAGGGATAGCGGTCGACTCCAACTCAAAACGTACACCGGTCTGAGAAAAGGAGTGGAGTGGAGACTTTTAAAGATCGTCACAAGGCTGGGGAGGGTAAGGGAAATTCCGTAGGAAGTATGCAGCGTGCAAACCACGAAAATAGGTCGTAAAACAGCGTATGCGGCCCTAGGTTATTATTGGCCTACTCTTAACAATACTGCTTTACAAAGATATGTGAAGCGTTGTGTTATGTTTCAACGACATGCCACCTTCAACATACACTCCTAGCCATATCCCTGCGGTCGCACAGATCTTTGCCTTTCTCACACTGGGGTTTTAGAAACCCCTTATTGGTGGATTCACCCGACCTCTTCACAACGTCACCGTTGATATCACAGCAACCGAATATTACAACACAAAATGGGGGTAGGAGGCATTCCAGTCCCTCATTTCAATCAAAAAAAGAAAAAAATTGTTGATTCATTAAAACCATCACATTTCGTCGTTTTGGGTGGTTCCCACGCCTAATAACGATAATGGTACATATCTTTTAAAAACCAGTTGTTACAAGACCTTTTGTGACCACTTTGGTATCAACTTAGTTTCTCATCGCCTTACTATCCCGCCGGCCAATGGTCAGGCTGAATCTTTCTATACAACCCTAACCAAATCCTCATGAAAGTTGTCAATTAATCCTTCAGCAAATTTAGCACGATCACATTTCCCCTTTTCCCTTTGGGCTTATCGGACTAGCATTACGTAACCATTCCACTTGGCCACACGACTTTTTCTTGGTATATGGTACCGAGGCTGTCCCTGCCTCTCGAAAGTACAAATACCCTCCCTTATAATATCTCTTCCGGAAATAGTCTCACCAACGATGATTTTCCGCCAAGAGCGGTTGCCCAGTTGGCGCTTCTTGACGACGTCGGCTTTAAACTCTTGATCACCTCCAAATCTTCAAAACTCAGCAAGCACTTATAAGATAAGCGACTTCAATGAGCGTACCTTTAAGGTTGGTGGGGATCTGTTCCTCAAAGAGATCAACCCCAAAATGTAACCCAACTAGAAAAGAGCAAACGTGGAAATTTGCTCGCGCATGCTTTGGGGTTTTGGGGGCCTTATAATAATCACTCACACTTATGGGATCAGGCACTTAATCGTTAGTTCGCTTAATGGGTAAACTGAGCCTGAGGCCCCGTACTGCCTTGCATCTTCGCCATTCTACTATTAATCTTATTGTTATATCAACTGTTCTTACTACCTACACGCTCGTCCCTGAGCTCATTTACCTTACCGCTACATACACTTGTTTCTCATCTCAAAATAAAATCAAGAGCACCTTCTCACTCCCCTTGCGTGCCTTCCCCTTTTTTAGTCAGTTCCATGACCTTCAAAGTATTAAACTAATCCGTATTCTTTGGGATTTTCTGAGTCAAACTTCCTACAAAAACTGGATGCTTCCACGTCAAAAGTACATCTTCTATCTACCTTATATATATACTGCTCCCTGAGGACAGCTATACGGCCAATTATGCTGCTATTATATTAGACGGCTCCCTCTAAGGACAGCTATGCACTAAAATCCATATCTGCTAACGATAAGAAATGACTTCTCCCTCGAAGGACAACTATACACAGTCACCTTTCTCAGAAGCTCTCTCGCATTGAATCAGCTTTGTGAAGACCTCAGAATCGTACATCATATCCCTCGTATACTCTGTCCCTTCCCGCATCGATCAGTCTACATTCAAGTCAAATAAAAGCCCGCAATTCAAAAGAACTCTTTGGGTCCATGGCCTTGTTGTTTAGGGTAGTTTCTCTTCGTCAAAACACTCACTTGTACAAGTTCTCTGTACCTCACAGCTATTCATCCACCTCACATTCACCTCACCATTTTTTCAACTCAAGGGACGTAACGTACACCCGATATCTTGTGATCTACAACTCTTTTCACCTATTGACTTTCTTTCTCGTCTAATGCACGGTACCTAGGGCTTCATGCTCGTTCTATCTTGTGTGGTTTTGTTTAGCTCTTTTTTAACCTACGGAGCACCTTTCCGCTTTGACCTCGCATCTAGGATTGTGTGTATGACATCTTAATCAGTGACATGGTTCCCCCGCGACTTGGGTAGGCTAACTTTTTGCTTCCCTTATACCTGTTTACAACATCACCCATTCCCATCCACACCAACAACCTTACCTTACTTACCAATATTAATATCAATTCTTACCAACCAACCAATGCCTAACCGTACCAATTGGCTGAATTCACTCTCCTGATCCTAAGGAAACTACATCGGAATCTGAGGCCCTTCCTTGCTTTGTCATGGGCTTGTAGGCAAGCACTAGGAACATGGGGTCCGCCAATGTTAGCTCCAACTCACCCTACCATAACCTATCTGTGTTGTAAATATAATTTACCTCGTGTCTCTTCAATAATTCTCTGTGGCCTGTGCCTTCACAGTCGCCTCTTTACCTTTTTTTCAACCATGCCCATACTGCTGCCCCTGTAAGGCACCGAACATCCCACAACATCAAACATCTAGTTGCACTCTATACGCTACAACCCTCAAATTCAACTACATATTCGTGATTTTATCCTAACATGGTCTTCACAAAATAAAACATCAGACGCATTAAGACAAACCTTGCTTCCTCTCTCTAGGACCCTCGTGCAGGGCTGGTGGGGGGGCGGCACACTGGAAAAGCCTGCTCTTCTGCCTGTCGTCGGTTCTGCTACCGTGCGTGTGCCGCCGTGAAGCTGAATAAAAACCGTCTGCTGCACAGGGCGGTACTATCCTCGCTGCTAGCTCCGTGCCCATGGCCCACCACACCCTTGCTCCCGTGTCACCGGCATCATCCACACCCCTCATCGGCTGGTCGCGAAGGCTTCACCTCCTCTCCCCTAGTCTTTATCAAAAGACTATGGCGTGCAGTGGGGCCTCTACAATCATCCCTCCTGTACTTAGGGAGGGGAGGTGGCTCGCCCTAACGTAAGAGCCCCATCCTGCCTGCGTCACCGGCCTCTCTACGTGCGGGTATCCGCTCGTAACTCTCTCACAGCCTCCGTCCTACTATCCATAATGTATACTGACTGGCCAAGCGCAGCTGTTACGCGGGCTACTCTGCCAGGCTGGTGACTCTGTAAGGTCCTCATACACTGGTCTACTGCTAGAGGCCCTCTAGCAAGTGTCTATAATAGACCACATCCCGACCTGCAACACTGCTCGGGCGGCCCCGACCCCCAACCACCTCTGAAAGCCAATATCGGATACGACCTGGGCCTGCCATTCTGATTTAGCCCTAACTTGCTGATCATACGATGTCTCGGATGCCCAAACAGTGCCAACAAAAATGTAAACAAATACCAAAAGTCGCCTCCTCCGGCGATAGCCCCATAACCCCTGTATAATTGCACCAGATATACTGGTGCCCAGGCATAACAGGTTGCTCATCCACCATCTCTAGCAGTACCCCCATCAATGCTCGTGGGAACGGGGCCTCCCCTGAGCCGGGAGGGCGAAGCAGTATCCAACCATCATCACACCGCCATTCGTGTCCTCGTCGCGATGCCACTGTACCATGTCAACCGTACCCGATACCACGCTATGGTATTCACTAAGCGTCGACGCAAATCCCCAAAACCTGCAGTAGGCCCCTGTCCATCCGAAGTCTCGGAATCTACCTAGACGAACTACCTCTCCCTCGATCGTAACCCAGGATGCGATACACATCCATCTAATGTTGACGGTCATCTCCCCGGTCCGGCAAATGGCGAACACATTGGCCGTCGCGATCCCATCTCTCATGAGGGCACCATCAGGCCCTTGTGATCCCTCTCTATCGTCTGTAACGCTTCTGGAGCCCCCCCGAGTCCCACCTCGACGTATAGGGCCCAATGCGCCGCAGATACGTGTGGCCTCATCCGACTCAATAGTGGATGCTCCTATCACGCATCGTCAACTGCTGGCGTGCTGCAAAACAAACCCACATTCTTAGAACCTACTCTTTATTATAACATCTACTTTAACCCATCTAAACCCCCTTTTGGTACACCTCAAAACCTAACCCCACACCCCGACACCTACCACCCCTTCTCCAGCCTAAACCAACCCCCACACCGACCCCACACCAACCCAAAAACCCCTAACCCAACCACCACTCCCACACCTACCCCTCTCCACCCCTAACTCCAAACCCCCGACTGCCCCCACTCCCACTCCAACCCAACCCCCCCCCCCAAAAAAACAAAAAAAAAAAAACAATCAACCACTACCACCCACAACCCACCCACAACCCCCCAAAAAACCACCAACCCAACCCCGCAACCGACGCCGCACTGATACATTCACCTACGCCGCTTCACCAACAAAACCTCCTTTCCCCTAAAAATTGGCGCAACCGTGCGGTCGCTTAGTGACCACATCGTTCACTGTCCTCGCTCGTAGCCAGAACCCCCGCGCGGGCCCCCCAACCCATTTTTTCCTATTCTAACTAAATCTACCCTTTCCCCCCGTCTTAACTTACCAACCCGACCAAACACCTCCAATTTTACATCACGCTAGCCACTTACCCTTTTTTACCTCTCTACCCCTCCCTCTCTTTTTTTCAAATACCGCCTATAACCTACTCTCATTTACCTCCTTATTTCCCTTCGCCTAACAAAATACAAATTCCTACCCAAACCCCCCATTTAGCCTAATCACCATTTAATGCAAAATCCTGAGTTTAGAAGCCTACTGGTATGATGACTACACGTCGTCGTGGTGGGATGGGTGGTGCGGTCCAGCAGCTGGTACCAGCCCCTCCACTCCTTTCCCAAGCTCCTCCCTGCCTGTGCCATGGCTTCCAATCCTAATCTATTGGGTCCCTGGCCAATCACCTGCTGCCATCCTCTCCATTGTCCACTATCAACGCGCTTCTCCTCTCCGCCAATCAATAGCTTCCACCTCACCAATAACCCTCCAATCAACGTCTCCACGTTAGACCAGTCATTTGGATTGCAAATAACAAGAAGTGACAATGACAAAGGTGACCGTAAATTTTTCTTTTATAGTTTTTGTTCGTTTTCGACCTTAAAACCGATGTCGGTTTCAATTTTGCCTAAGAAACATCTGTATCGGTCCCTTAACCGATATCGGTCATCGCAAATTCGACTCGGTTCGCCTACCCACGTTCACCCCAGTCTTTGCCCTTATTTACTCCTTGCCTCGTTTTTCCCAATCGCTCTGTCCACCTTTGTTGCACAACATTTGTTTCACTTGTCTGCCTGACCTATTGCCTCAACCTACCATTCGCAGCCCGACCTAAGGCCTCGCCCTACCTCTCATGCTTACCCAAGGCCTCAACCTACCTATTTGGCCCACCACAATAAGCCTCACCTTACATGTGGCCTGGCGGCCCGACCTACAGGCCTCGCCCTAACCTATTTGGCCCACCCCCAAGGCCTCGCCCTACCTATTTGGGTCCCTACCCAAGGCTCCTCAACCTACCTATTTTGCCCGACCCACAGGCCTCGCCCTAGACAATTTGACCCAAGGCCTCAACCTACCCACCTAACCTGACCAGTGACCAATCGCCCACCACTTGGCCGTGCCAAAGGTCGTATCACTTCCATACGCATACCCATATCAACGTTTTATTTTATACTCCATCATGTACCTTGTTTCAATCGAGCGTTCACCGGTTCGTTGTTTTAGCATGATTAGGTTCCTTGACTTACTGTCGACCAACTTTGGCCTAGACCTCGTACCGTGAACTTTTATATCCCCCAAACCACAAACCACCACTTTGGTCTCGGCCGAACATGCCTAAAAACGTTGCCTGTACCTCACCTGTGTAGAGACCCTGGAGCAATGTGCGCTATGCCTTGGATACCAGGAGTATATCCCTTGTTTGGATAACTATCGACCTTGTGCCTATAGCCATTCTGGGTGGCAGCAAATCATGTACCCAGTCATACTATTGCATTGTCAACATGCGTGGCGTCCTTGACCTACCCACCCCTGACCAGGCGCTTCGCTAAAACCCAGAACCGCTGTGTCGTTCTCACTCTCTCTCCGCTGTCTCCACCCGGGCGTGGCCTCGTGCAGGGCCTGCCCCCCGGTCACTCAATCTGGAAGCTGTGTGAGAGGGGAGTTGACCTATAAGCCGAACAGGAGAAAACCGGCATATGAGTGTCCGCGGCACTTTCAGAACAAGCTACACACAATAATGGGCTAATGTAGACACCAAATTCGTTGTCTACGGCCCCCTTGGACCCACATCCATTTCGCAACGTAACCTCATTACCAAACTTTACACAATTATTTATTAATTACCTGTAATTGATAATCGCCCAGTCACCTTACCCCCGCCACTCACTTTCCACCGCACATGACCTAGCCCTAACCTAAACTTAACCTAATTAAACCCATGACTTGGGTCTAGCCTCAAGCCATAACTAAGTGCCCTCCTTACTCTCGACCAAAAGCCGACCTTCTATCCACTTTACCCAAGCCCGCAACTGATCTCCATCGCTCTGGCGAGAAATCTTGCAGGGAAGGGTGGGCTCTTCTGCACATCGCTCCTTAAAAAGGTCCTCGCCTACGTTTCTTACCAAGGCCTGGTTGCCTACCGACCGCCTCTAGCCGGCGGTGACTGCAACGGTGGTCCGCCAATCGTTTGCCCCGGGAAATGGTGTGTCGCCCCGTCCGTCCCAAAGCTCAGGGCGGGTGCTCGCAAGGGGGGCTAGCGGGGGGGGGACGCTAAAGTTCATTTTTTGAGAGATTAGTCAAAGATTCTGTTCAACAGAGAGCTATTGCGATCGAGAACAGAGTTCCACCAGATCTTCACGGGACAGAGCACAGACGATTAAAACCAGAAGTGTGTTTGTCAACCAAGGAGATCAACTGCACTCGTTCAAACCAGTAGTCAATCTTACATGTCCTTTTGTCATAACATTTCTTAATGTTTCTTGATCTCTCATTCCTTCCTAAATTCCTTTCTGAATCCACTACCCACCCCCCCACGTGCCATCGCATCTAACTGTCATTCTTCACTCCAAGCAGCCAGTCCCCCATTTCCTAATACCATCCAAAAATAAAGCCAGCTATTACAAACACCATATGCACCAAGACGTCTTATAACCCACCGTCTATCGGTTATATTAACCGGCCATCGTGTCATCAATAACCGCCATCGGTTTTCCCTCTGATCAAAACCAGAAAACCGCCTTTCCCCTACCCAGTTGAACAACTAATTTAATTGATATTTTGCAGTCTTTTGTGTTAATTCATTTAGCAGGGAACTAACCACCTTTCGAAGGGAAGTTTCATATTTCCTGGGCCCAGGTAGTTTCCCCATTTAATTGTTTATCAAAATCTTGTGGTCTTGTGTTCTTATTTGGCAGTAGTTCCTTCCAAGACAAAAAGGGAGTTCTCCTCCGCTCCGGCCTGATTTTTCTTCTCTAACGGTCACGCGCACACCATCTCGACCTTCAACAGGTATTCCTCCTAACCCCTACCTCATCTATTTCTAAAAGGAATGAAAGGATAGGAGCAACTCTATTCCCAGAAGCTGAAACATTCCGAGCGAAACATAGGGATTAGGGATATGGCTAAGGATTTAGGGTTTAGAGTTTAGAGTTTGAGGGTTTAGGGTTTAGGGCTTTAGGGTTTAGTGTTTAGGGGTTTAGGGATCAGGGTTTATGGTTCAGGTTTAGGGGCTCAGGTTTAGTATTTATGGTTTTAGGGCTCAAGGTTTAGGGGTTTAGGTTCTATGGTTTAAGATTAAGAGCTAGGGATTAGGGATTAGGGCTTAGGGTTTAGGTTTAGGGTTTTGGTTTTAGGTTTTATGTTTTAGGGTTTTAATCTTTAGGTTAAAATGTCTTAGAGTTTTAGAGTATGGTTGGTTTTTAGGCATAGGCTAAGGGTTTATTTTAGGTTAGAGTTGTTTATAAGTTTGGTTTTCTATGGTTAAGTTTTATATTTAAGGTTTAGGGGTGTGGGTTTAAGGCTTAGAATTTAGGGGTTTTATGGTGAGGGTTTCTCCTTTAGGGTTTAGGCTTTGGTTTTTCAGGTTTAGATTTAAGATTTTAGGTTTAGGGCTTTCCAACATTAGTGTTTCGTTTTCGGGATTTTGAGATCATAGGGTTTAATATTTTTGTTTTAATGGGTTAGGGGTTTAAATATTTTATTGTTTAGGGTTTTAGGGTTCATTGTTTTGTGTTTGGGTTTTATGGCCTAGCCTTTAGGTCTTTAAAGGGGGTTTTAACGGTTTAGGGATTATCGTTTAGGGTTTTTTCTTTTTAGGATTTAGGGACGATTAAGGTTTAGGTTTTAGGGTGGTAGTTCCAAGGGTTGTAGTGTTTTTATGGTTTTACTATTTAGGGTTTATGGTTTAGTGCTATGGATTTTGGGCTTAGGGTTTTAGGTATTATGTTTTATGGTTTAGTGTTCAGACTAGGGCTTAGGGTTAAGGTGTTAAGAATTTGTTTAGTTTTAGGAGTTATATTTACAGTGTTTATGGCTTAAGATTATAGGGTTTCGGGTTTAATTTTTGGGTTTCACTGGTGGGGATGTTTAAGGTTTGGTGTTAAGGTTTTTAGGGTTTAGGGTTTAGTGTTAGGGTTTTAGGGTTTAGGATTGGGTTTTGTGACACGTAGGGGTGTTAGGGTGTATGGCTTAAGGGTTATGTTTTAGAGGGATCAATATATATCAATTAAAAATGGTTTTAGGTTTACTGGTGAGTGTTTAGTATTAAGGGTTTAGGTTTAGGGTTAGAGTTTAGTGTTTATTAGTTTAGGGTTTTAATGTTTAGGGTTAGTGTTTTTCGTTATAAGGGTGTGTGAGGTTTAGGGTTGAGGTTTTTTATGTCTACGGGGGTTATTGTTTAAGGTTTAGGGAATTTAACGGTTTCATGGGTTTTTAAGGTTTCTATTTTTAGGATGGTATGGTTTTGGGATTAGTGTTTAGTGTGTTTTATGTTTATGGCGTTTAGGCATTGCTAGGTCTTGTTTTATTGTAGGGCTAATGGTTACGCGGCCTCAAGGGTTGGGTGTGGTTTGCGGATATATGCTTAGTCGGCTAGGGTGTTATGTTTTACAGTTTAATATTTAGGTTTAATATTTTAGGGTTAAGGGTTTTGTTTACGTTGGTTTAGGGTTTCTGGTTTTTTGGGATTATGTTTTAATGTTTAGTGTTTATAGTTTAGGGTTCTATGGTTTTGGGATTATGTTTTAAGCGTTCTAGGGTTTAAGGCTACAATTTTGAGAGTTAGGGTTTAGGGCTTACGGGTTTACCATAGACGCTGCTCAGTGGTTTAGGGCTTTTAGCGTTTTTAGGGATTGTATTATATAGATTTTAGTATTTATGGTTTAATAATATTTAGGGTGATTAGAGTTTAACATTTAAGGTACCTATAGGGGGTTTAGGGATCATGTTTTTTTTTACGTTTAGGGGTTTTTTGGGGTTATTATTTAAGTTTTATGATATAGGATTAGGGGTTTTCGAGTTCAGGTTTAGGTCTAACAATTTAATGTGTTTATGTTGAGGGTTAGGTATTAGGTTTAGGATTATGAGTTTACGGATAATGGTTTATGTGTTAGAGTTTATAGGTTGTTTCAACCTTTAGGATGTAGGTTTTAGGGTTGAGGCTCATGGTTAGGTTTTAGTCGTTTAGGTTTTGTGTATCAACATGGTTTAGCTGTGTTAAGGTTCAACATTTAGGGCTGTAGCTGTTTTGAGTTTCTGTGTTTTAGGTTAGAGTTTAGTGCTGACGTTTTTAGAGTTTAGGACTTAACTTACAGGTTTAAAGGTTTAGCGTTATTGAACAATGTTAGCAGTTTAGGGTTTATGGCTCATGTTTATGGTTAAGGGATCCATAGGTATAGGGTTTAGAGTTTAAGGGTTTACGGATCAGTCGGTTCATATGGATTTATTTTTTTAAGCTCCTAATGTGTTTACGTTTTTAGGGTTAGGGGATTAGGTTTTTAGGAGTTATACGGGAGTAGGGTTTAGGAGTTTAGGGTTTACGGTATATAGGTTGATGGATTTAGGTTTTTTGGTTTAGGGATAGGGGTTTGTACAACGTTTTTATGGTGTAGGGTTTTCCGTTTAACGTTAGGGTGTAGTGTTTGTTGTTTTAGGGTGTAGGGTTTTGGGTTTTTTGGGTTTAGTGGTTAGTGTTTTGGGGTTTAGTGTTAGGGTTTGAGGTTTTAAGTCTGTCTAGGCTTAGGGTTTAAGGATTTATGGAATAGGGTTTAAGGGCTTAGGTTAGGCATCTTATGGTTTTATGTTTTTAGGTTTCGTCAGTTTGTGTTTAGAAGGTTAGGGTATAAGGTTATGGTTTAGTGATTAATGCTTAGGGATAGGGTTTTAAAGGGTTTAGGGATCAGGTTTTTAGGGATAGAGGGGTATAGGGTTCAGGGTTGAACATTTGGGACTCCAGGTTTAGGGTTTTTAGAGGTGTAGTGTTCAAATGTTTAAAGGTTTAGTGGTTTCAAGTTTAGAGGGCTCAAGGATCATTATTAGGTTTTCAAAGGTTTAGGTTAGAAGGGTTTATCGGTCCATGGTTAAGGTTTATGGTTTGCATGATAAGGGTTAGGTGTCTCAGGTTTTTATGGTTTAGGTTTAGAGTTTAGTGTTTGGGGTTTAGGTTGGATGGTTTAAGGGTTTTAGGTTTTAGGGTTTGTCTTTTAGTTAAAATGGCCTAAGTTTTGGGTTAAGGTTAGTGTTTTTAGGGCTTAGGCTACGGTTTAGGGTTTAGAGTGTTTACAAGCTTAGGTAGGGTTAAGGAGTTAGGATTTAGTTTTTAACTAGTTTAGGGTTAGTCTTACATTTAGTGTTTTTATGGTGTATGGTTTACATTTGGGTTTAGGATTTCTAGTGTTAAATTTTGGTTCTCCCGTCTACAAAGATCTTTGTTTTAAGTGGACTGTTTCTCTCAGGCGGGTTTACGAAATTAAGGGTTTTAGTACTTTATGATTCGTGATCAGGTTTACAGATGTTGTTTTAACGGTTTTAGGGTTTTAATATTTTCGTTTATAGGGTTTAGGGTTAAGGGTATACGGTTTAGGGTTTGTTGGGTTCGTGTTTTGGGTTTTGGGTTAGGGTTTCCTGGCTATTATTTCCGGTTTTAGGGGGTTTACGGTTTAGGGATTATCATTTAGGGTTTTTTGTTTTATGATTTAGGATTTAGGGTTTAGGGATTAGGGATTAACGATTAGGGTTTAGGGTTTAGGGTTTAGCTCTAAGGGTTTAGTTTTTATGGTTTACTATTTAGGGTTTAGGGTTTAGTGCTATGGATTTAGGGATTAGGTTTTAGGTATTGGGTTTGAGTGTTAGTGGGTTTCAGACTTCGAGGCGTAGGGTTAAAAGGGTACCATTTTAGGGTTTAGGTTTTAGGATTTATATTTTAGTTTTTATGGATTAGGTTTATAGGGTTTAGGGTTTAAGGTTTAGGGTTTTTAGGTGTGTACGTCTAAGTGTTTGTTGTTATATTAGTTTTTTTTAATTTCTTTTTTAGTTTTTAAGGTTTATGATTTGGGTTTATTGTGCGAAGGTTAACTAAGCTAATTTCGTCTATCGCTGTGACTGTCCTTTTACTTCGTCATCTAGGGTTAACAGTTTGTAATTTTTAGGATTTAATGGCTAAGGGTTAGTGTTTATTTGTAGTGCTAGTTAGTAGGTTTTAAGGTCCTTAGTTTAGGGTTTATGTTTTAGGCTATAGGATTTAGGGATTAAGGTTTAGGGTTAAGGGTTTAGGGATCATGGTATACAGTTTATTGTTTAGGGTTTAGGGTTTAGGGATTAGGGTTTAGAGTTTAGGATTTATGGTTTATGGTTTAGAGTTTAGGGAAAATGTTTTAGGGTTTAAGGTTTAGGGTTTAAGGCTAAGGGATAAGGCTATACAGTTTAGGGTTTAGGATTTAGGGTTTATAGGTAGGGGTTTAGGGTGATAGGGATAGGTATTTCTGTTTTATGCGATCAAGTATAGGGATTAGGGTTTAGGTTGATGTGGTAGTGTTTTAGATTTAAGGTTTAGGGTTTTAGGGTTTAGAGTTTAGTTTTAGTGGTTTAGGGTGTATCTTTATGGTTGAATGTTTTAGTTCTAAGGTTGTTTTAAGGTTTAAGGGTTTTGAGGTTTTTAGCGGTGGCTCGGGTGGCTTTATTGTTTAAGGTTTAGGGAAATTTTTTCGGTTAATTGTTTTTTAGGTTTCTATTATTAGGATGTTTGGTTTAGTGGATTGAAGTGTTTAATGGTTTATGGTTTGTGTTATTGGGTTTTTGCACTCTTCACAGGGCTAATGGCTTTAGGAGCCTAAGGGTCTTTCATTTGGTTCAGGGTTATATTGAGTAGCTGGGCTCAGGGTTTCTTATGTTTTTTGAGGGTTATAGTTCTAACGGCCTACAAGGGGTTTATGTGCTGCTTTAATAAGGGATCAAGATAAGGGATTGGTTTAGTTGGCATGGGTCATGTTTAGATTTAAGGTTTGTAGGGTTTAAGGGGTTTAGGGGTTAGGGTTTAGAGTTTAGTGTTTAGGGTTTAGGGTGGTAGGTTGGGGCGTTGAGTGTTTAGTTCCTAGTGTGGGGGTGGGTAATTGTGGGGTGTGATGGTGTCGGAAGGGGGGGGGTTCGTTACAAGTGTCGTCCATGGATGCTGGTACCCGGATGCGGGGCGTGCCGGGGATGTCTACTTTCTTAAGCGTTAGTAGGGAATTTTAACGTTAATTGTTTTTAGCGTTTCCTATTTTTAGGATGTAGGGTTACTTAGGGATTAGTGTTTATGGTTTATGATTGGTATAGGGTTTAGGGTTTTTTTATTTACTGGTAGGGCAATGCTGTTTAGGGCCCCTAACGGATTGCGTGTTGAGCACGGTATAGGGGTCTCGGGGCAAGGGTTTTATGTTTTTATCGGTTTCTAGTAGCGTTTTAGCGCGTTCCACCCCTCATTACGCCTAGGGTGGTCACCCTCTCCTCGCAGTGACCCGGGTCTTCCCTGGTCACCGCGACATTACTCGTTCTACCGCGAGGGCTGCGACCGCCGGCGGCCCGGGCCGCCGGTCGAGTTTTGCCACACCGGGTGCGCTCGCGGGGGGGCGTCAGTCAGACGTCCTGCTTCTCCCCCATGGCATCCGCCATACTTGGGCTTCGTCCCCTTCTGCCTTCCCGTCTATCCTTCACGCCCCGTCTTTCTGTTATCTCGCCGCGCCTCCGTATCCCTTTTCTTCCTTCACGCATCGTCTACGTCTCGACATTGCTCCAGTTTCCACTTGGTTCCATGCAGTAACTAAGGTACAGTGGCTTTGAGGCTCAAAATTTGCGCTTAGATCCGTCCCCAGCCTTACCGCCGTTGCGTTCCCTGAGCCCTTCTCCTGTCCCACCACCTGCCCCATTCTCCTTCTGTACCCCTTCT
Organism: Taxus chinensis; assembly: GCA_019776745.2. Taxonomy (NCBI): domain Eukaryota; kingdom Viridiplantae; phylum Streptophyta; class Pinopsida; order Cupressales; family Taxaceae; genus Taxus; species Taxus chinensis. Next base: position 15,407 of record JAHRHJ020003798.1, read on the forward strand.
ATCATCTCATCGTCCACTCGCGCTCTCTCCTCCTATGGTCTCGCTGTCCTTCTCGCTTCGCTCTACATCGCACCTTCCGTCGTCCAAACCCCTGCTCGCATTGTTGCTTCCCCGCCGTTAGGGGCCCCTGGTCCTTCTCTCGTCCAAGCCTGCCTGCCTTCTTCCACCGTCCGCTGTTTTTTACCCCTTCTCTCCTTCGCCCCCGCCGCTCCGTTTTGGTCCGCCCCCTGCCTTGTCTACCTACTTGCGGACTTTGATCCCGCTCTTTCTCCCCTTCTTCCACGCTGGTTTCGGTCTTCTGATACCTAATGACTCCCTATTCTTCGTCTCTTCCGGTGCGCTCTCGTTTCTCATCGTCCTTTTCTCGTATCCGTTCTGCCTTCGGCTGGCGAGTGTTGGTTCTTCACTTATTTATTCTCCTTCTTCTTGAAGAAGTACGTCCTCGGTGTTTTTTTGCTGGCTCTTCTTCTTTCTATTTCTTACTTCGGCTCGTTTCTTGACATTTTTCGTCTGTCAGCTTTGCGCTGGTCTCCGTGTGCCGCCCTTCTCGTTTTCACCTTGTCCGCCTTTCTTGCTTCATGCTCACCGTTTCATTTTTCGGGCCGCGACTTTCTTGTATTGTTTCGCTGTTTTGGTGTCCGTTTTATCTTTCTGTGCTGTCTGATTGTTTTGTTGTTGGGTCCTTGTTTTCGTTTGCTCCCTCCTACCTTTAGGTTCCATTGCGTCCCCGGGTTTTTCTTTTTTACTTCGGATTGAGTTTTGTAGTTGCTTCTGCGTTTTGTGGGGGTGGGTTGAGGTTTTGGGGCGGTTTAGCGTGCCTTTATGTTTCACCGGTTTCATTGTGTAATCGCTCTGGACTTATTTTTGTGTTTGCATGTTGTGGGTGTTTGTGGCGGTCTTTGCTTTGTTCGCCTTGCGTTTGGTGCGCTGTTTTTCGTGTGTCGTTTTTTTGAGTCTTTTCTGTTGTCGTCTTTTTTGCTTTTCTCCTTGTTTCTTTTTTGGCTCTTCTCGCTTTTTGCTGGGCTCTTCCTGTTTCGCTTTTCGTCTTCCTCCTGGTTTCCCTCTTTCGGGCTTCCGTTTCCTCTACGTCGTTTCGGCGTGTGGCCCCCCACAGGTTGGCTGCCGGTTTCCCGCATCTACCCTTCTCCCCCCCCCCCTCCCGCCCCTCTCTTGCTCCCTCCCGTCCTCTCCGCGCCCCAAACCCTCCACCGTACTGGCCTCCTCTTCCTTGCGTACCATTCTCCTACATCTGATACCTTGATTCTCCCTTGTTTAGCTGGCGTCCACGCCTGTAATCGGGATTAGAATGTTTGCATAGTTTTGGCATTTGGAACCGATACGGTGGGACATATTAGGTGGTTGATGGGACTTGATTTTTGAAGAGTTATGAACTGTTGCGCTCCCGTATGGTGGTTTCGTCGGTTTCCGTATTGCCCCGCGTTAAGGTGCCCTTGCTGTTGCGCGAGTCGGGCGATGCAGGTTCTTTTTCTCTTCTTGCCACTCTTCCCCCATGTCTCCCTTCCTTTTTTCCTTTTCCCCCTCTCTCGATTCCCGCGCTTGTTGCACTTCGCGATTCTATCCTCCCCCGCCCTTCTTTCTCCCTACCGTTTATTTTTTTTTTTGTATTTATCTGGTCAGGTGGTTTACTTTAGATTCGCGGGATTTCGTTTAGAAAAGTTGGGGCTAGGTGGTGATTCTCCCTCTCTACTACTGGGTTCGTGCAAGGTACTATTTTCTCGTGCGGGGTTTGATTGGGGTCTGTTATTTTTTATCGTCTTTCGCGTTGGTTTGGTTGCGGAGGTTCTGTTGTGCTCTAGAAATTGGCGGTTTGCCTGTCCTGTCATTACGGACTGGATGGGTGTGGCCTTTTGTTTTTGTCTTGGCTTCTTGGGCCGTTCTCTGTCTCTGTTCTTGTTGCTCTCTTTTTTCTGTCGTTTGCCAATTGCTAGGCCCTGCAGCGCTTGACATTTGCTGGTCCATATTTGGATTGTAGTCAGTCGATTTTTATGTTTCCGCCTTTCCTCCTTTTCTCTGTAATTTCGGGTTCCTTTTACTTTTCCTGCAGTCGTTTTTTTGTTTTGTATTTTTCGCTTGGTTCGGTGTTTTGTGTCCTTTTTTTCGGTTTGGTTTTGCGTAAGGCCCTTTTGTGTTTTAAGTCTTTATGTGCGTGTTTGTGTGTTTTGGGGTGGCCGTGTTGTTTCTATTTTTCCGGTGTGTCTTTCCGACTTGGGGTGTCGGCGGTGGCTGTCTTGGTTCATCGTATTTGTGCTTGTGGTCCCTCCCTAGTTGTTTATAGGTGGGGTGGGATGTTTGTTGCCCGATGGTGGTCTGGTTTTTGTGTGGTGGGTGGCTAGCTTCTTCGGTGCGGGAGGCTAGTTGCTCGTATTTGAGTGTCTGTCCTAGTTGTGGATTTCGTCGTTGTGTGGTAGTGGGCTTTTTGCGTGATTGTATGTTTGGAGGTGTGGAGTTTCGCTGTCTTTCCTGCTTCACTCTGCTTTTCTGCTTCTTTTGTTTCGTTTGTGGAGTTCCTGGATTGGGGTTGTCGGTTTGCTTTTTTGTTGATGCCTTTTCGTCGTTTTGGTGATAGGCTTCCGTTTGTTTTTTTGTGGGTCCGCTAGCTGGCCTCTTTTCATTTGGTTTGCGTTGTTCGTTTGGTTGTTGCTCCTTTGTGTTTCGGTGTTCATTTGTTTGGGTGGGGTTTGGCGGGTTGTGGTGGGGGTGTGTTGGTTTTATTGGTGTGGTGTTCTGTCTGTGGGTGTTATTGGTTTTGCTCTGTGTCCCAGCGTCTTTTTCTTTTTGGTGTCTTTCTGGCTCGGGTTGCGGGTTTGGATCCTACTGGTTTTTTTGGTTTCCGGGTTTGTCCGGGTTCTTCCTTTGCGGTCTTCGTGCCTCTCCGGCTTCCGGTTCGGCTTCCTCGGTTTCCTGCTCTTCACACCCCCCCCCCTTTTCCCCCTCCCCCCCGTACCCTAACCCCGCTCTTCCTCTATCGGTTTCTGGTTTCCCGGGTTCAGGGCTTCGGTGTTTCGGCTTCGGCTTTCGGGTTTAGGAATCATGGTTTTCTGGTTTCGCATTTTTCTTGTGTTTCTCGCGGTCCCTTATAGGCGTTTACGGCTTTAGGGTTTACAGGCCTGGCCCACCTTCCCTTCACTGGTTGGAAGGGCCGTTAGTTTTAGGGTTTTGGCGGTTCCAGTTGCTTGTTAAGTTTTTGTCTCAGGGGTGTAAATTCCACCGTCGCTACTCTGGCTTTGCGCCCCTGATGCCTTCTTGAGTTTATGTTTTTATAAAGCCAGTGTTCCGGGTTGTAGGGCAGGTGCCCAGGTAAATGGTTCTGAACGGGGAACTGGAATGTTACAATTGAAGTGGTGATCTCTGCTGCCCCGAGATCTAGTTGGTAAACAGTGCGTTGTGTGCGGCGATCCATTGGCGGGATCGCAAATTAGCGCTTTCATTGACCCTTTTCCCGTGGGGACATCTCTGGGCGGGGTAAATTTCAGAGCGGCGCGGCGCTGACACGGTAGACGTCTATCCTGGAATCCTTCTTGGCCCCCCCCGTTGGTATACCAAGACCGCGGGGAAGCTGTGTGCTACCGTGTTCCGTCGAGTCGGCATCCCACCTTTACACAGCACTCAAGGCGGGGCTGTTTCTCACGCAGTGACGTCTCTGTGTCGTGTATAAGTGCGACGGGGTATTGGTTATGTGCACGTCAAGCAAGCCGGCTCCATACACACACGTCATTGTACGCCGGATAAACATCGTCTACAGCGGTATATTATTGCAGGTAAAGCCGCGATCCATCATAGCTGCGGCTCTTTAGCGCGGGAGACCTACCCGGGGTTCGGTTTAGGGGCTCATTGGTTATATGGTTAGAGGATCCAAGGTATAGGGTTTAGAGTGAGGGTTGGGGATCAGGGTTTAGATTTATCTAGATTTTTAAACCCCCTAATAGGTTTAGATTTTTAGGTTTAAGGATTAGGTCTGTTAGGAGTTTAGGGGTTACGGGTTTAGATTTTAGGGTTTAGGGTGTATACGGTTGCTGGTTTTAGGTTTTTAAACACGTTTATGGAATGCGGGGTTTAGCGGTTTACTGTCGCTAGTGGTTTCTCATTTTATGGTGTAGGCGTGGAGTGTTTTTGTTTTAGGGTGTAGGGTTTGGTTTTGTTTATGGGTTTAGTGGTTAGGGTTTGAGGTTTAGTTCTTAGGGTGTAGGGGTTGATAGGATTTAATAGAAATGGTCGTTTAGTGCTAGGCTTTAGGGAGTTATGTTTTAACATCTTTAGGGTTTAGGCTTAGGTTTTAGAGTTTAGGGTATCAGAGTTTTCGTTTAGTGGTAAGGCTTAGGGATAGGGGTTTTAGGGTTTAGGCATAGGTTTTAGGGATTAGGTTCATACAGGGTACAGGATCTGAACGTTTGTTAGGACTCAAGGTATAAGGCGTTTTCAGCTTTAGGGTTCAATGCTTTCAGGTTGTGTTTCAAGTTTAGAGCTCATTATCATATTTAGGTTTAACGGAAAAGGGTTTTAGGTTATAAGGGTTTTTATGGTCATGTAAGGGTTTATGGTTTTGGGATAAGGGTTAGGGCTCAAGATTTATGGTTTAGTAATTAGGGTTTAGGGTTTAGGCTTTGGGGTTCTTAGGTTTTAGGTTTATTGGTTTAGGTTTTTAAGGGTCGTTATTAGTTAGAGTAACTTAGGGCCTTAGAGTTTAGGGTTTTCTTAGAGGGTTTTGGGTTGAATGGCTTTACGTAGGGCACGGTTTAGGTTTAGAGTTGTTCTGCTTTAATGTTTCGGTTACGGATTTAGTGGATATTTAGGTTTTTAGGTTTATAAGGTTAAGTGCTCGCCTTTCCAGGGTTTCTGGTGGTGCGGTTTTCACCCTCTAGGGTTTGTCGGACTTTCGTGGTTTACTCCTCCGTTTATATTTTACGATTTTTTATGGTCTTAGGGAGTTTATTCACAAATTAGGGTTTATTAAGTTAGGCTTTGGGGGACCAGGTTTACTAATTCAGTCGTTTAAGTTTAGGGTTCATCGTACATGGTTTTGTAGGCTTTTATAGTGTCTTTTCCTGCATTTTGGGTCTTGGGTTTAGGGTTTCATGGCGTCCAGCCTCTTTCGGCTCTTTTCGGGGGTTTCGGTTTCGGGCTTCTCCTTCCAGAGTTACTTTGTTTTAGGGATTTACGGCTTTAGGGTTTAGGGATTAGGTCTTAGGGTATCGTTGTTCGGTTTCCGTTCTCCTGTTTTCGCGGTGTTCTGGTTCCTCTTTCCGGGTTTCGTGTTTAGGGTTTAGTGCTATGGATTTAGTGATTAGGTTTTTAGATATTGGGGTTTTACGGTGTTTATTGGGCCAGTGTCCGCAGACTTAGGGCTTAGGGTTAAGGGTTAAGCATTTAAGGGTTTAGTTTTAGGATTTAGCTATTTTAGTGCTATTATGGATTAGTGGTTAAGGGGTTTCAGGTTTAAGGTTTTAGGGTTTGTCAAGGGTGGGTTGGACGGTTAAGGTGTTGGTTGTTTAGAGGGTTTTTAAGTTTAGGGTTTAGGTTTATCAGGTTATGGGTTTTATCGTGAGGGTCTCTAGTTTTCTTTTTAGTTCTTTAGGTTTCCAGTCCGCCTGAATCCGGTTAACATTTAAGCCTTCATTTTAGGGATTTTAGTGGCCAAGGGGTTAGGGTTTACTGTTTATCGAGCGCGATGTTTCCTAGGCGCCTTTTTTTACCCTTACAGTGGTCCATTGTTTAACTCGGTTTATGTTTTAAGGCTCTAGGTACGTTAGTGGAATCAAAGGTTTAGGGTTAGCAGAGGGCTTGTAGCCAATATTGTCACATGGGGATCATCGGTTTATACAATCGGGATTTTAGTGCTTTTATGTTCGTCTTATTTGAGGGTGTTATGGTGAGTTTATCTGAATTCGGTTCTTAGGGCTTAGGGATTAGGGTTTCTTCGATCTTAGGGTTTACCTCCATTAGAGGGTTTTCTGGTTATGGTTTAGGACTTACTAAGGTAAGGCCATAGTGTTTCGTGATTTAGTCGGGTGTTAGTCATGTCTTAGCCTGGTGCTTTTCCGTTGTTGGATAGCATGTGGCATTTCAGCGTACTAGCTCCAAGAGTCAGGTTTGTTTTAGGTATAGGCTAAGATGGTTTTCATGTTTTAGAGGATCAAGATCTAGGGCTCCAGGGCTTCTTCGTGAGGTTTTCATGGTCGCTGGTGACGGTGCTTCTACCGGTATCTTTTCTAATGGTTTTCTGCGGTTTATATAGTGGTTTCTCGCAGGGTTTACATTATGTTTTAGGTTCAGTTTGTTTTTGACTTTTTTCTACACAGGTGTTTGAGGTTTTAGACGGTCTGTGAGTTGTTTTAAGGTGCTCCATAGGGTTTATTGTCTTAACGACGGCTTCCACCTGGTCAGTACCGACAGCGGGTCTTTTCTTAGCGTTTTGTTAACTGTTTCTTTGAGTTGGTTGCTATGTTTAGGCATACTGTATGCGGGTCTTAGGCTGATATTATCCAGGTTTATGGGGTTGAATGGTGTCTTGCTCGGTTTTATTGGCAGTTTACTGGGTTTTTATTTACCTGTGGTTGCCGTACCGTGGTTTATGTCTTCCGTATGCGCTTTACGGCAGTATTGAGTTTTGCAGGGGATATAAGGTTATTGTGTCTGTCATAAGAGCGTGTAGGGGGAAGATGTTACATTTACTGGGGTTTTGTCTACTGAAGCTTCTGCTAATTTCACACTGCCACATGTGGTCGTCTTTAAGGATAGTGTTGTAATGGTTTAATTTATTATGGCTTTTTTGGTTTAGGTGTTAATCTAAAGGGTGTAATGTTTATGGTTTAACTATTTGTTAGGGTTTCTTGCGTGATGGATTAGGGATTACGTTTTACGCTATTGGGTGTTAGTGTTTAAGTGTTTTTTCAAGACTTAGGGCTGTAGCGTGTACGGGTTAGCCATTTAGGTTTAAGGTCTCTTAACGTATTCTAATGATTTCTTTTTTTGTTGGCTCCAGTGGGCGGGATTAGGTTTTATAACGGGTGTAAGGGTTTTCCAGGGTCTGCGTGGATGGTTTTAGGCGTCTGGCTCTGTCTAGTGTTTTATGTATGTTTTTTTTCTCTGTTATACCCGTTAATGTTACTATACGGCTTATTAGGGTCTATGGGTAGTGCCGCAGTTCTACAGATTGCGGGATAGTACGTGGTATTATTATTCCCTTTTAGGGTCATTGTTCCGTTTTTAATGACACAACCCCGAGAGTCGCTCACGTCTGGTTTCGCACTCGTCCGTAGTGTATATCTGTTCACGAGGATTTTTAAATGCTAGGCACAGGGGCGGTTTTGCCGATTCAGTCATCTCCTCTCTTGTGCACCGCCGCCCCTTCATCTAGACCGAGATTTGTCTCAGTGTTGACGTTCTAATGAGTTTCAGCCTTGTTTAGGGGCTTTTGAGGTTTTATAGCGTCCTTATTATCTTGCCACGAAGGGTTTTCCTCCAGGTGTTTATCGGCTATGGAGTTTACGAGCGGCGACGTTCAAGGTTCGCTTGGAATTCAAAGGGTGTCCTCGTACGTCGTGTCGTATGTGGCCATGGGGTCAAAACTAGGCATCGCCGAGGGTGATTACCCGTGTTCGGATTGTCTTACCTCCGCTCTTACGGATCTCTATTCGGCGAGTTAGGTACGGTTTTTTGACGATGTGCGGTTTCCCTGAGTTTAATAAGGGGGTTTCGAGGGGGTTGTCGGGATTCAGGGCCGTTTTCTACTCACGGGCGTATTCGGATCGGGTTTCAGGTTTATTTCGGGTGGTATTCCACTACCTTTAGTGGTTTATGGGTTTTTTACACCGGGCCGGCTTGAGTGTGGTTCGGATCTACGGGCTCACCCGTAAGTAGTAGGTGTTTAGGAATTTTTAGGGTTTTGGTGTTTTATACCATGTCTTAAAAGGGGCGTTTGAGCGATCGGGTCTTCTGCCAACTAGGGTGTGTTTAGGTGTCGTCAGTGTGCCTAGCCTGTTAGGTTTTTAAGTCGTTAGGGATCAAGATATAGGTAGAGTTAGGGTTTAGATCTTTGATTGACTTTTTGGTTTAGTGCTGTAAGATTAATGACTTTTAAGGCGGTTAGGGTTTAGAGTTTAGTGTTTAGCCGGTGTCCTGTTCACCTCGCGAGTCTTCGCGAGTGTTTCGTTCTCCGGCGGTTTTGTGCGGCCTTTCCGTGGTTTGGACGTTGTTGCGGAGGGCTAAGGTGCCCCGTCTATTTGGTTAAAACCCACAGGGTTTCCTGGTCTTGCAGACCACGTCGTGTTACACACGTTGTTCGAGTTCTACATTTCGCTTGTTTGTTTTGACGTTTCTCTCACATCCCTTGTTCTACAATTCTGTGCATTGTCTAGGGTGCTCTAGTGTGCGAGTTTTCCTCTCTCGTGGGGTTTCTCGGTTTGCAAGGTGTTAGGGCCCGGGTCTTTTCGGTGACATTACCGGGAATCATGACTGGTGTGGCTCTCTCGTTTCCGTCTGGCTATAGGATTCGCTCGCGTGACTTTTTGAGTTGTATTATGTTCGCCGACTTTCTGGCTCGCTAATTCTCTTAAGGGTATAGGGGAGCGGATTTCGGTTTTAGCCGTGTTTATTATCTACATGTTTGTTCTATTTTGCAGGATGTCCGCGTGGTTTTAGGGCCATTTAGTGTGTATTTGTTTCTCGCTTTCTTAATCATGGCCTTCCTCGCACGGGTATTCTCAGTTGGTTTTTCGAATTAGTTTACTGCTATGGGTGTGCACAAATGCGTGATAAAGGAGGCCTCAAGGGGCTTCTGCAGTTTCTTGTGAAGCGGTATATTTGTTCCGCTCATTAGGGCGGGGATCTAATGCTGGTTTAATTGCGGTTTTTACAATCTCTCTATCACCGTTTGTCCTGGCTATTCCACCACTCCCATCTTTTTACAGGGGTTTACGTCTGTGCTTTTACGGTTTAGGCCGTAGGGTGTGCGTTTAGGTGTTTAGATCCTGTTATGATTTGTGTGAGGTATGTGGTCTGGAAGGTCCTTGTGTAGGTATTAATGGCGTCTCTTTGTGGACACTTTTTTATGTTGTCTTATCTAGGTTTAGGCTTCTAACATAGTGTTGCTTCACGGTGTTTATAGTTTTAAAGGGCTAAAGATTTACAGACGTTTTAGGGTTTAGTCGGTCTTGGTTCGTTTGATGGAGCTCATGGTTTAGGTTTCAATGGTTTTATTGTAGAGGGATTAATTTTATAATTTTATTATTTATGGGTTGCCCGCTCTTTCCGTCGTACCTCGCTGAGTTTCCGTTGTTCTCTTCTTCCCCGCCTCCGGGTTGAGGGTTCTTATGGCCAATCATGGGTTTTTTTGTTTTTATGGATCTTTTCAGGTTATTCGTTTTACTTAGTTTTAATGATTATAGGCTTTCGGGTTTAGAGTTTCATTGGGTTTTAGGGTGTCATGCCATTTAGGCATTTATGTGGGCCCTGGACAGGCCGGGTTAGCGGCTTTAGGTTTTTTATGGCATTATGGTGTACGGTAATTCTATTTATTGTGTTAGAAGTTCTTTATGGCTGTTTACACTTTACACAGTGGGTGATATAGGTTTTAGGCTTTAAGGCTCCTGGGTTTACAGGGCCTTTTAGCTTTTACCAGGGTTTTGTGGTTTCAATGGTGTCGTTGTTTAGGGTTCCAACGTTAGGCTCTAGTTTTGTGTTAATCATGTTTAGGGTTTCGGACCTTCAAAAGAGTAAACTGGTTTACAAGCTGTTTATGGTAAGGGTTCTACATGTTTCTCTTAGCGGTTTATGCTTGTTATGGATCTTACACATTGGCCAGTTGCTAAGGTATCGATGTTTAGCATTTTAGGGTTTTATGCCGTTGCTCACTTTTTTATGTTAAGGGATCAAGGTACGGGTTTCGCATTTTGAAGGGTTAGTGGTCAGGTTTAGCGTATTTAGTTGGGTTTATTCCTAATGGGTTTAGGGTTTTACCAAGTTTAGGGTTAGGTTTTTGGAGTAGGGTTGTAAAGGCCGTTTAGCCAGTTGTGACAGCCGGCTTTATCGTGCGCTAAGTTATAGATTTGATCGTGCCGTTATACATTTTGGTTTAAGGTTTAGCGGGTGTATCAGGGCGTTAGGGTTTTCCCTGTTTGTTTCTCCTTTGGGTGTAGCCCTCGGCCCCTGTGAGGTACGCGTTTCCGTACGTGTTGCTTTGTTTTTCAGGGTTGGTCCACCGCTTCCGGCTTTTGTGTTCCCACGCTGGTTTAGTGGTTAGGCCGTACTTTGAGTTAGTTCTTAGCGGCTTTGCCCGTGGTCTTTAACGCATCTCTTTCTCTATATCATCCATCAGTGCTTGGTACTCCGGTGCGTTCTGTTGTGTTACAGACGGCATGTCACTGCTGTCTATGTATTTCAGCTGCGTTAGGTATCTTTCGTTTCGCAAGAGTCCTTTCCTGTCTCTTACGTCAGTTATCCCCCCTTCCGGGTTAGTGTTCTGCAGTGCTTACAAGGCCTAGGGGATACAAGGTTTTTAGGGGTTCAGGCATCGATGCTTGTTCTTTTCAGGCAGATTCACATGCGTCATGCAGGTTCTTCCAGGTGGTGAACGTTTAGGAACCTCATAGGTGGTTAGACGGGTGTCTTACCAAACTGTTCTAGATGGCTCACATTTTGTTTAGAGGTTTATGTACTCGTTCTTCATGGTTCTGCATCGAGCGCCAATGTTATTCTATGTTTGGTGGTTTTTCAACAGAGGTTTTCGGGTTATATACTGGGTTTATCTACATGGGTCATAGGACGAAATCTGAGTACCTTTCAGCGGTTTTATGGTTTTTGGTAGAGGGTTAGGGTCTTAGGTTATGGTTTAGGCAATTACATGTGTTAGATGGTTTGAGGGGTTTTGGTGGTGGTTTGCATCTTTAGGGGTCTGTCACCCTGGTGGGTTTGAGGTTCTTTCAGGGTGTTTCACCGCTTCTTTCTGTTAACTAAAGGCCCGTCTAAACGGTTTTAGGGTTTAGGGTTTATGTATTATACGGGCCTCCCTGAGGCGATATGCGTGGCTGTCATTTTAGTCCTTCGCGGCAGTGTTTGTTTACCAAGAGCTGGCTTTATCATCTCTTATATGGGTTTATCGGCGTATACAATGATTCTAGGATTGTTAGTTGTAGGTGGTTCTAGGTGTTGTCTAAAAGGGTCTTTTAGCACTTTTACGCTGGTTTGTATTGGCTTGTAGATGGACTTTTCCCTTTTATAGCCGGTTTCAAGGCTGTGTTATAGTTCAATAATCTTTTCGTAGTCAGGTTTCCATGAGCAGTTTTGCCAAAGTCACGTTTCTTTGGTCATCTTACGGTTGATGTGGGTATCTCCGGCTGTCGACTAGTTGAGTGCGGTTCTGGGGCGGGTTTAGCGCCCAGTGGTGCTCAGCGTCGCTCTGCGTGCCTTTGATTTGTTGCAAGAGCCTACGACCACGCTGCCCCCTTAGCACACTCTTTTTCCAGCGGGCCGTGTAGGCTTCTCTCATCTTTTTTTTTCCGGGTTTCGGAGCCGCTTTCGACTAAGTTCATTACGGTGTCTTAGGTTTCGGCGGTTACATGTATTCCAGGGCTTTTTCAGGGGGTTTTCGTCTCGGTTCCGTTATGTATTTTGGTGTTTTTCGCGGTACTTTTAGCGGTTCCATGCATTAGTGGCCTAAATCCGTTTAGGTCGTTTTTCCGGCGGCTGTTGCGTATACAGACATTTAGTGATTTTACATCTTTTAATAGGGGTGGCTTTCTCTTATTTAAGATTCTCGGCGGTTTGCATGGTTTTAGGGTTGTTGTTCAGGGGTTTGTCAAGGGCTCCCTCCCCTTAGCCTTTTATACTTGGTGTTGTCAAATACATTTCCACACAGGCGGGTTAGTGGTTTGTCAGCGGGTTGTTAGTGCTCCTGGATTTTTAGGTGATTATACTTCTATGGAGGTATTGCGGGGTTTTGTTAGGGTTTACAGGTCGTGTTCTCACGACTTTAGGGCTTAATGGTGTCTTATCCGGGTTTAGCAGCTTTTACAAGTGCGTTTGTCTAGTGGGGGTTTACCCCGATTATATTTTAGAGTAGTTTTATAGGATTGAGTTTCATAGGTCTTCCTAGGGTTGCTATAGTGCTGTCGTTTGTGCTAAACGTGTGTCGCGTACAGGTTGGTGGACCGTTTAGTGGTGTGGGTTGTTTATAGGGTTTTTATTTGAGTATACGGTATTTTATCCGTTCTCAGCTCTGGATCTGTATCTTGGGCTGCGCCAGGTCGTTGCGGGGTTCTTATGCGTGAATCCGGTGTATGGCTGTTATCTCTTGTAAGCCGGTTCCAGGCGGGTTCCGCCAGTTGAAAGGCTTTAGGATAGCTGAATTACAACGTGCTAGAAGGGAGTAGTGTTTCTTAGGTTACGCGGTGTTAACAGGACGATGCCTTTGGGAGGGTTTTACCAGGTCCTTGCAGGTTTAGGGCTTTTAATGTTTTCGTTAGGGGGCCTATAGATGGATTTCTAGTCACAGCGTCCAAACGCTTTAGGGTTAAGTTTACGGATCATGGTGTATAGTGTTTAGTGTTTATTGGTCGGTATTTACGTGGTTTAATACTGCGTTTAGGTTGTGAGCGTATAGGGTGTTTATGGATGACCGGTTCGCCATAAGTAGTTTGAGTGCTGTTCAGGTGGTTTTAGCTTACCACTTTATGTGTTTATTTTGGTTTCTTAGCCCGCGTGTATTTAGGGTGTTAACACGTCTTGCTCAGGCACTCTTGGCATTACATGGCCTTAACTCTCTGGCTGGGGAGGTTTAACGCCGGTGGGTAGTTTAGCCGGGTGGAGATGCGGTGCATGTGTCTGGATTGCCAGGGCTTTAAGGTGTCTTCGCTTTGCAACCCAGGATGTTAGCGCGGTTAGGTGGTGATCCGGTCTACCAGCTGGTCCTTTGACTTTTTTTACAGGGTGTGATCCCTTACGAGTGTATCAGGTGGCCATTAGGGTTGTTAGGTGCAGTTATGGTGTAGTGTTGAGGATTACGGTTCTAGGTGGTTTCAGGGTTTAGGGTTTTCCAGGATTTAGATTATTTAGGGTTTATTAGCGTGGCATTGATATTTTAGCAGACCACGGTTTTATAGTTTTTTATTTTCTAACGGCTAGCGTTTGTTTCTAGTTCTGATTAGGCGTTTTCTGTGTGTGTTGCACTGTTCTTTAGGCTAAGTGCGGCGTGTGCTCTATCTTGCCTTTAATTCTCCTCGACAGAGGAAGTTATTGATTGCGTTTACTGTGTGTTTTTAGGTATTTCTCCTCATTTTTCCCAGGAATGTCTTAGGGTTTTAGGGCGAATCTAGTGGAGATTTGATTATGGGCTATTTAATGGGTTTTACGGTTACCTTTCTGCACTTGCTATGGGGTATTAATTGGGGTCTTAATGCTACTTGTTGCACCCGTATATACGTTGCACGGGATGCCTGGTAGTCGATCTGCCTCGGGTTGTCTTATTGGCTACTCACTAACTGGTTTTCCCTATGGAAAGTTTCTGACGTGGCTTTTTACCTGGTTGTTTCTTTTTTACTGTCGTTCTTGAGTGCTCTTTTCTACGGTATGTAGTGCCGTGTCGTTCTTCTGTTAGATACGCGACAGCCTATCCGTTGCGTTTATTGGTGGGTTTATCCTACTGGCCACGGTTTTATGGGCTTGTATTGTTAGGCACGTGCTTTTTGGTTGTGAATTTCGCGGCTTGCCGATGGTTGAGTACACGGTCTCTAAGGCTGTTTGGTTGGGCAGCACCCTGCATTAACAGAGTTCTCGGACGTGGGTCTGTCTTCCAGCGACAGGTGTAATATCAACGGGGGCTAGGCTGATGGGGGTTTTCTTTTTATTTTAAACGTTTTCCCACTAGTCCTCTTAAATAGCTTACTGGCTTTAAGTTACTTTTTAGCGGTTAGGTGGTGCTTAGGGTCTATGAGTGGTTTTTAATGGGATGTTTTTATGTTTTTTGGGATTGGACTTCTTTCACCGGTTTACGTATGCGACGGTTTATAGTTTTAGGTTTTTATTGGTTTTGAGGATTTAAGTGGTTTTAAGGCTCGTTTTCCTATTTAGGGATTAGAGTTTAATGTTTAGGGATTACAGATAGGGTTGAGGGGCGCTTTCCGGTCATGGGTTTATTTTCTGCTTTCCGGGGTTTTCACAGGGTTAATTAGTTTAAGGATTTTTTATGCATAGAGTATTATGGTTTAATATTTACGGGGTGTTTAGGAGTTTAAGAGAACCAGCCGTTCGCGGTATTTACTAGATAGGGGTTTCCCTGGAGGGACTTGGAGGCAACTCATACGGTTGATATTCACGTATTAGTTGCGTTGGTATTTCATCCGGCAACTACGGTTTCGTCAATTGAGTGGTTTCGCCGTTTACTGACTATCGGATTTTCAGAGGTTTAGTCAGTGTACACCGTGCTTTACATGCGCTATATTGGGATTAACCTCACCAACGTTTATGTGTATTATTGTGGGTTTCAAGGGAGTTCTAGTGCGTCTAATCTAAGGGTTTAGTTCGCGATTACTGTGTTTACTCGATAAGTTTAAACCACTGCGCTTTACGAGTTTATGGTGGTTGTCCTATGGGTTTTTGTCTACGAGCAGGACCGATGTGTTCTCCAAGACGGGTAACGGAGTTCGCTAGTTGTATCACGGATTGCTAGCGCGGCCCCATATTCGACAGGTTCTCTAGGGGCGCTTAGGTTGTAGGGCTTTTTTGATTGTTCCCTGGATTGATAACACATATAGCTTGTTTATAGATAAGGGGGCGTTCAACCGCTTTGATTGGTCCTCGATGTGTCAATCTTTTTTCGAATGCTCGGTTTGTTTTACATTGTTTCCTCAGCGGGTTTAGGTCGGGCGTTTAGTGCTAGAAGGGTTTCGGTTAGGCCTTACATTAAAGGGTTTAAGGTTTATCCTGTTCAGCAGGGTTTAATAAGGTTTAGTGTGTTGATCTGGGCTAGGGTTTACCCTGAGGTGGTTTAGGATCAATGTTTTGAAAGCCATCTGGGGTTGTCTGAAAGGGCTCGTCTTGCGGCCTCACTTGTTCATTCTCTAGGTACATCGAATAGGCGCATTATCAGCGCAAACCCCCCTAGGGGGTTTAGCGTTAAGGGGTTTTAGAGATCAGGGTTTAGATTTAGTTTTTTCTCCCCGAATCGTTTAAGTTGGTTTAGGGTTTTAAGGGATTATTTTTAGAGGTAGGTTTAGGGTATACGGTTGATGTGTCTCTTAGGTTTTTAAATTAGGGATACTAGGGTTTGTATGGGGCGTTTATGGTTCTCTGACGTTTCTAGTTTAACGGTGTACGGTGTAGTTTTTTTTTTTGTTTTGGGTAGTACGGGGTTGTGGGGTTTAGGGTTTAGGTGGTTGGGTTTGAGGCCTTTAGTTCTTAGGTGTTTAGGGTTTAGGATTTATGGTATGGGTTTTAGGGGCGTAGTATTTAGAGGAGCTTCTGGTTTATATGTTTTCTTACGTAAAGGGTTCAGGGTATTAGGGTTCACGATGTTAAGGGTATACTTAGTTGGGGGTTTAAAATCATTAATTGGCTTATGTATGCGAGAGGATCTTTCTCAGGCTGTGTTATGGTTGACAGCCGTGTGTGGAGTGCGATACACGTGTCTTTAGACAGTAGGGTTTTAGAAGGATCCGCGGTATACGGGTCTCATAGGGGTGTGAATTTTTGACGACTCCAGGTATATCAGGTAAGGTTGAGGGTTGAATGTTTAAGGTTGAGTCTGTTTCAAATTTTCCAGGGTCTTCAAGGTATCTATTATTTATAGGTTTTAAAGTTTTAAGGATTATAGGGTTTATGACCGGGTCGAGGCGCGGCTCCCCTTGTTTAAACGTCGGGCGATTCACTGATTTTCGGGATCTATAGGGTTATGTGGCTCAAGTCGTCATTATTGTCATCACGTAGTTTTACCCGCGGTTTTCAGTAGGACCGAGGCTGCATAGGGGTTATGGGTCAGGGTGTAAGGTTTTATGATTTTGCGATACGAGGGTCTGGGGCTCAAGATTTAGGGTTAGGGTTCCTGCGGTTTCGCCAGCCCAATTAGGTTTCTGGGTTTCGCGGGTTGGGAGTTTTTCGACCCCTTTTCTGTGTCCTTGACGCGTGTATCGGTTTTAAGGCATTTTACGTGGCGGTTCATCGTTTTATAGGTTTTACCATGGGCTCCTTAGCGTATTACGGGTTTTTCCGGTCGGTTTGGTCGGCGTTGTCCGTCAGGGCTTGAGGATGAACACGGGGTTTGGCTCAGGGTTTAGAGTATTTACGTTTACTGTGGTTAGGTGTTAAGCGATTTAATGATTTATGTCTTTTTCTCGGGTTTCGAGTGTTACGGGTCTTAGCCATTCGAACTCAGCAAACGCACATACAAGAGGTTCTTTGATTGATGTAGTGGGTTTACATTTTCGGGGTGTTATAGCTGAATTCCCTGATCTGTCCTGTCGAAAGTGCTTTAGAGTCCTGTGATTAACAGCAACTTTTAGGGGTGTCTTAGGGTAGTTTCAACCATCTTCAGGAGTTTACTGCGTCACTTTCGGACTTTGGTGATGCGCGGTGTTCTAAGATTTTGTATTTACTGCACACGGGCTCTGCTAGCCACGGTGTTATCTAATATTCCCTAGGGTGTTACCGGCTGGTCTTCTCTCGTAGTTTATCGTGGTGCGCCTCCCCTGTCAGTCAAGAGGGTCCTCGTTCGAGGTGTAATTGTATAGCCTCTGTTCCGTCTGATCATTTGGGTTTGGTTTTTGGCGGTTTAGGGGTTTACTGTTGGCTCAAACCTAATTAGGTTTTACGCGGGGTTCATGTGTTTGAGGGATTTCGTTGGTAGGGACAGGCTTCCTGTGTTTTGGCCTTTAGGATGTCAGGGTTTTCAGGGTTTTAGCGGCCTTCAGGGCCATGCAGGTTTTCTGGTCTCTCACAGGTTTCGTTACTAAGTCGGGCATAATACAGATGTTTCTGGGTTAGCGCTCATTTAGGGTTTAGGGTCTAGTGCTCATATATGAATTCGGCGCATTGGACTTCCTACTGTGCTTCTGGGTTTCTTCTGGCTTGTAAGTGTGTTCTACTTACGGTGCACCTTAGGGGATGCTTTATGGTTCTAAAGGGGTTAAGCATTTGCCGGGTTTTTTCGGGTTTCGGCTTTTCCTCTTTTTCGTGTCTGCTTTGCGCTTAGGTGTATCGGGTTTTCACCCGGTCCGTTAAATCCGTGTCTGTCCAGTGCGTGCGTTCCCTCAACAAGTGGTCTGTGCATCTCGCCAACCTGGTTTCTAACCTGGTTGCTGTCGATTTCCAGAGGTTTTCAGGTTATCCTGTTTCATGGGTCTCATACGGTGAAGGCAGGGTCAACTACTGGGTGTTCTCTCCTTTAGGGTTCAGGCGGTCTACTACCCTTTTTCTAAGCTGCTTAGGCTTTAAGCCTGCTAAGGGTTGTCTGGGTTACTACGCGTTTTATAGCTTGCCCTAGCGGATTAGGGTTTTAGGACGTGGCGGGTGAGTTCACGTGAGTCCTGTCCTCCCCTGTACTCTCGCTCCGCTCTTTAGCTGGCTTTAGGGTTTATGTTTTAGGCTAATAGGATTTAGGATCATATGTTCTGCAGGGGCGTTCAGGGGTTTGATTGGATCTATGGTATAGGGTTTGTTAGGTCTTTAGGGTTGGGTTTCGTTTCGGGATAGCATGTTTAGGCCCTGGCTCTCAGGGTTTAGTGTTTCAGGGTTTTATCTTTAGGGTTATGGGTTGTAACGGATTCTAACGGTTTAACCGTTTTGTCAGGACGTTAGGAATAGGGGTACTCAGGCATAGCGGTTTTTAGGATTCTTAGGGTCTTTAGTTTGATACTTAGCGTTTTATACGGCGGTTTTAGGTATTCGCAAGGTTTACATGCTAGCGGTTAGGGTGTAGTGGCTAGAGGGTTCTCTACTGTTTGAGGGATCAAGATATGAAGGGCATTCGGGTTTAGGTCTTAAGTGTGAGTGTAGTGGTTTGAGGCATTCTCACGGGTCTTCTAGGGTTTAAGTTTGTCTACGCGTTTATTGTTGTAGAGTTTAAAGGTGGGTATGTTATACAGGATTGTTGAGTGGTTTGTTCTAGAGTTTGAGGTTTAGGGTGAGTGTATCGCTAATGGGTTATTGTGTTTAAGGTTTATGGGAATTTGCGCGTTTTTATGGTTTTTTAGTTTCTATTTTAGGATGTCGGGTTTCCGAGGGGCATCCTTAATGTTATGGTTTATGTATAACGGGTTTGGGTTTTTGCATTTATGAGCTAACGGTTGCAGTGGTTGAGGGGTCTCCGGGGTTTATGGGTCTAAGGCGTTTATGTTTTATGGTTTATAAGTTTAAGGGTTTTATAATCTTAAGGTTAAAGTGTTAAGGGTTTAATGGTTTGGGATTTATCTTTATACGGTTTACGGGTTCTCGTTACGAGGGTTAGGGTTTTGGGACATTCTGTTTTCCGGTTTCGCGTTATAGGTTTAGCGGTATGCTCCCATTTTGATCACAACGAGTTTTGTACGGGTTTATGGCTCATCGGTTAGTAGGCTTAGTTTTCGGGATTATCTACTTCTGAATAGATTTTAGTACTTTATGTTTATCTTTCGGACTTAGGAGTTTCACCATTTTAACCGGCTGTAGCGGATAGGCGTGTGAGGGGTTACGGAGTCATGGTCCTTTTGTTGGGGTTTACGGGTTTTAGGCTTTTATTAGTTATAGCTTACCTGATAGTAGTTTAGGGTTTATGCACGTTCAAGGTTCATGGTAGATAACCCGCTCTATAGGGTTTCAGGCTCTTTCTAACGGTTAGGTCATCTTAGGGTGTTAGGGATTACGGTTTACACGATACTGGTTTTTTTTGCTATCTTGTGTTACAGTGCAAGTTGATATGTAGGTGATTTTCTGGTTTAGGGTGCCTTTCCCGCGTCTTTTTCCGGGAGCAGTCTGTCTATTTTTTCCCTTATCAAGCCCCCTGGTTTGGGCTTTAGGTGTGTTTAGGGGTTTTGGGACCTTCATGGTTGAGTTTTTCAGGTCTAGGGTCTCCACCCCTGTCTGACGGGGCGTCTGCCGGTTTTTGCGGTCTATTCTTAGGTTAGAGTGTTAGTGTGCCCGGGGTCACGCATGGTCTTCCGGCCCCTTACACTTCCGGGGTGTCCCCGGTGTTCTCTGCCCCGGGTTATTACGGTTTACGGTTCCTTTAGGGGGTTAGGGAGATCATTGGTTCTAGGAAAGGGTCGGGTTTTACCTGGGCTCGCAATTGTCTATCTTGGTTCAGGGCTCCAACGTGTATCTCGGTTTTAGCCCGATCTCGCGGGTTCTCCGGGATCGGGTTTAGGATTTAGTTATTTGCCCTAACTTTTGTTTAGGTGGTTAGCGGTGAGCGGATTTAGGGTTTTCGCGTTCGGGTTTCGGGTTTCGCGCTCTCTCTAGGGTTTCCGGTCACTGGTGCTTGTTTAGGCTTTTTCAAGTTTAGGTGGATACTAAGGGTCTTAGGTTCTTTATGGTTCGGCGTTTCCAGTTTATGGTGTAGGGCTGTTTTTTCTTTATTTTAAGGGTGTAATGCTCTTCTGGGGTTTACAGGGTTCGTGGTCTGCGAGGGTTTGCGGTCTTCATTCTTAGGGTTTAGAGGGACAATTAGACTTTATGTGATATGGGTTCACGCTCTTTAGGATTTCGGATTTAGCTAGAGCTTCATGGTTTTGTTTTTGTAGGTGTTCAGAGGTGGGGTTTACAGGGTTTCAGCAGTGTTAGGTGTATAGAGTTGAGGGTTTAAGTGATTAAGGCTTCGGATATGGTTTTAGGGTGTTAGGACTGGGTTCTTTAGGATCTTCATGGTATCGGGGTTTTCAGGTTTGAATTTTTGGGTGACTCAAGGTATATCGTTGCTGAAGGTTTAGGGTTATCTAATTTTTTAAGGTTTAGTGTTTCAGTTAGGCTCAAACGTGTATGCATTATTTGTGATAGGTGTTTAAGAGTTTAGGTTATAGGGTTTTATTGGGTCCATGAGGTTAAGGGTTTATGGGGTTTTGGGATAAGTGGTAAGACTCAAGGTTTAGGGTTTGGTGTGTTTAGGTGTTATCTATTTATTTTAATAGGGCTTTTCAAGTTGAAGGCACTAAAGTCTCTTTTACGTTTTAGGGATTTAGGGGGGTTTAGGGGTTTAGTTGGGGTTTAGTGTTAAGGTTTTAGGGTTTAGGGATCACTTGTATTGGTTTTAACGGTTTTATCATTTTATGTTTAAGGCTTTCACGGTTTAGGGTGTTGGTTTTTCCATGCGGTTTTGATTGGTCTTTGGATTGTATTATTTCAATGGTTTCGGTTTTAGCGCTACAGGTGGGTTTAGGTTTAGGGGTTTTGTTATTTAGGGTTTATTCGCATTTATGATTTATCGGTGTCCGGGCTCCGGGTTTTATGCGTTTCCGGGTTTCCGGAATAGGGTGTTATGGTCTTACGCTTTCTATGGCTTCGGGGTTTTGGGTATAGGGTCTCAGGTTTCTGTCTTCGGGCATTTTCCCGGGTTTCTTGTTCCCGGTCCCATGGGTTTCGGGTTTATCCTCTTCAGGCGCACGGACTTCTTCTGTTTTTTCCAGGGTGTTTTCGGGTGTTTTCAGGATTTATGATTTAGGGTTTATATGGTTTGGGCTCAGGGTTTTACGGTTTCCAAGGAGACAAGAGCTTCAGTGTTCTAGGGGTTTAGGGATAAGTGTTTATCATTTAGGGTTCAGGTTTAGGATTTATATTTTATTGTTTAGGCATTAGGGTATAGGGTTTAGGCTATAAGGTTAAGGGTGTTAGGGTAGGTTTACAGGTTGATGTTTTGGGATTCAGGTGTTACGAGTTGTTTATCGGTGGGTTTTACATTACAACAGTTTAGGGTTATGCTTTAGGGTTTATGGTTTATGGTTTGGGGTTTAGGATTTTTTATTTATGGCTAAGGGTTTATGTTTTAGGTTTTAAGGTTTAGGGATAATGATTTAGGGGTTTTAGCGGTTTCTGGGATTTTACAATACTTAGGAATTTTATCGTTTACAGGGTTTAGGATTAGGGGCCTTTTCAAGGTCAGGATTTATGCTTTACCATTGTTGAGGGTTATGTAGTGGTTTCAGGGTTTTAGTGGCTCAGGGTATATAGCGTATAAGGTTTGGGGTAGCATGAATGGTTTTTAGGGTTTAGTGGATTAAGGTTTTAGGGTTCGAGGGCTAGGGGGTTTTAGTATTTCAGAGTTCTATTATGTAGTTTTAGCGTGTTTACAGGAATCAAGACTAGATGGGGCTTTATGCGGCATAGTCTTTCCGTTAGTGGTTACATTTTTTTAAGGGTTTTTGTTAGGGGGTTTGGGTTTAGAGAAGATTTAATGACTTGAAAAGGGTTTGAGTGTTTAGGGGTTTGATTGGTTTATGGGTTTCTGGTTTACATGGTCGCCTTTCGGTTTATGGTTTACGTGCTTTTCTGCGGTTTCAGGTTTAAGGTGTTTATGGTTTAGGGGGTATACGATCTACAGATGTTGGGGGTTTACGTTTTAGTTTTTTATTATCTTAGTTGTAGGGCTTGTGTTTAGGGTAGGGTTAAGGGTTTACTGTTATTGAGTCAATGGTTGAGTTTAATGGTTTTGGTGTTTTTATTTTTCTATTGTTTATGTTTTAGGAAAACAAACATCAACATCATCCATCTATCAACATACACCTAAAACTTATCACACATTACATATTAACCACAACCATTAACAAAATATTTAAACCATTTTTGATACTGCACGAGGAGTCAGAACATCGTCTCTCTATATATAAATACAGTTTTCAAAAATACAATGTACCCTACTCGGGTCCTCTGTGATCTCATAATATTACAAAGCCAGCACCATGCCACAATACCTACCAAAAATCTCGACTCGGCTCGGCTCGCAGGCCGGTCTCTCAATATCAAAATATCTCGGCTCGCAGGACGTATCAAATGTACAACCTGTACTTGAGCTCGCAGCCGGTAAATAATAAATAAATGAATCAATGCAATGAATAAGTGTCGGCACGCAGGCCTCTATCAATACAACCGGTTTCGCAGACCGTGCCTGTGTCCCTATACACAACCATGTCGTGGATCTATCACTCATCCCCACCACCCCTCGGACCTCTCCCCGCTGGTCCCTATGTGCCTCTCGCCTTCTGCCCCATCACAGACACGCCACTGTGGGCTGCCCCGCCCTGATATCTCTGGCTGTACGAGGTCTCTACCACCCTATGCCGCTGCATATATCCGCCTAAGACTCGACTTTGCCGGTACTCTAACTATCATGAATACTGATAATATCGGGCCTCTGCTCTAACCTCCATATAGCGATCTCGCGCCACTGAAGGAGCGGGGCTGGTCCCACTGGCCCTAACACCATACCCCTGAGCCTGTACCTACACACTGTGGCCGCGGTGGTGCTAGCCCTGTGGTTCTGCCTTTACCTACACAACACCTGGTTTCTGTGGTGCTGGTGGTGGTGCCTGCCTGTGCCTGTACCTGCACCTGGCTGTGGTGCTGGTGTTGGTGCTGCCTATGCTATACCTGCACCTATGGCTTGTGGTCTGTGGTGGTGCTAACCTGTGGCCTGTGCCTGAGTGCCTGGGCTATTGCCCCTGTAAGGCCCCTATCGTGTGCCTCCGCATGCAGCTGCTCTGCCCCTTTAAGAGCTGCACCTGACCTCTGAGCTGATCCCTCTTCCTATAACTGCAGCCAAGTCTGGCTTGCACAAGGCGTACTAATCCTATCCTCGCTGCTCTCCTCATGCCCGCCCACCACACCCTGTATGCCCCGTCACCCGGCTCATCCACACCTCATCTGCTGGTCTCTCCGCTACCTAGTCTGGATCAAAGACTATGGCGCTGGCAGTGGGGCCTCTACATCATCCCTCCTGTACTGAGGGAGGGGAGGTGGCTCGTCCTATCGTAGCCCCATCTGCCTGCGTACCCTCTCTACGGGTATCCGCTCGTACTCTCTCAGCCTCCGTCCTACTATCCAGAATGTATACTGGATCAGGCGCAGCTGTACGCGGGCTCCTCTGCCAGGCTGGTGACCTCTGTAAGGTTCTCCATACAATTGTCTATGCTGTAAGGCCCTCTAGCAAGTGTCTAATAATAGACCACATCCCGACCTGCAACAACTGCTCGTGGCTTGGCCCACGACCCCCAACCACCTCTGAAAGCCATATCGTATACGACCTGTGGCCCTGCCGGCTGAGTAAGCCCTACTTGGCCCTGATGCATACGATGTGCTCGTATGCCCCAACAGTGCAACAAAAATGTAGAACAAATACCAAATCGCCTCCTCCGGCGATAGCCCCATAACTCCCTGTATAATTGCACCAGATATACTGGTGCCCAGGCATAACAGGTGTGCTCCTCCACCATCTCTAGCAGTACCCCCATCAATGCTCGTGGGAAGCGGCCTCCCTCTGAGTCCGGGAGGGCGAAGCAGGTGATCCCACCATTCATACAACACCGCCAGTCGTTGTCTCGTGACGATGCGCACGGTAACATGTCACCGTACCCGATACTCACGCTATGGTAGGTCAGTAGCGCGACTGCATCCCCAAAAACCTGCAGTATGCTGTCCATCGCAGTCTCTGAATCTACCTAGAAGACTACCTCTCCCTCGATCGGTAGCCGCAGGATGCGATACACATCCTCTAATGTGACGGTCATCTCCCCGGTCGGCAGATGGAACACATTGGCCGCCGGATCCCATCTCTCAATGAGGGCGACCATCAGGCTGTGATCCCTCTCTATCGCTCTGTACCTCTGGACCCCCCCGAGTCCCACCTCACGTATGATGGCCCAATGCGCCGCAGATACGTGTGGCCTCATCCGACTCAATAGTGGAGGCATCCTATCACGCATCGTCAACTGCGTGGCGTGCCTGCAAAACCAACCCACATTCTTAGACCTACTCTTTATTATAACATCTACTTTACCATCTAAACCCCCTTTTGTAAACACCCAAAACCTAACCCCACACCTACCCCTTCTCCACCCCTAAACCAACCCCCACACCGGACCCACAACCCAACCCAAAAACCCCTAACCCAACCACCACTCCCACACCTACCCCTTCTCCACCCCTAAACCCAACCCACCCCACTCCCACTCCAACCCAACCCCCCCCCCCAAAAAAAAAAAAAAAAAAAACAATCAACCACTCCCACCCACAACCCAACCCAACACCCCCAAAAAACAATCAAAACCCAACCCCCAACCGACAGCCGGCCGATACATGACCGATCGCCGTCACCAACAAACCTCCTTTCCCCTAAAATTTGCGCAACACGACTGCCGGTCGCTTAGTGAAGACACGGTTCATGTCCTCCCTCGGAGCCTAACCAGCGCGGCCCCCAAACCATTTTTTTCCTATTTCTACCCATTTACCCGACAAAAAACCCTCCATTTTACTCACCCTAGCCACATTACCCTATTTACCTCTCTACCCTCTCTTTTTGCAAATTACCTCCATTTACTCCTTATTTCCGACAAAAGACAAATTCCTACCCAAACCCCCCAGTTAGCCTAATCACCATTTCAATGCATAAATCATGAGTTTAGAAACCTACGGTTATGATGACACATCGTCGTGGTGGGATGGTGGTGGCGGTCCAGCTGGTCCAAGCCCCTCCAGCTCCTCCTGCCTGTGCCATGGCTCCAATCCTAATCTATTGGGTCCCTGGCCAATCACCTGCTGCTCCTCCTCAATCGGGACCACTATCAACTCTCTCCGCCAATCAAATAGCTCCAACCTCACTCAATAACCCTCCAAATCAACTCTCCACGTTAGACAAGTCAATTTGGATTGCAAATAACAAAAGTGACAATGACAGGCCGTATTTTTCTTTTTATAGGTTTTTCGACCTTAACCGATGTCGGTTTCATTTTGCCCTAAGAAACTGGTATCGGTCCCTTAACCGATATCGGTCATGCAGAATCGACATCGGTTCGCTACCCAACTTTCACCCCATTCTTTGCCCTTATTTACTCCTTGCCTCTTTTTCACCAATATCGCCTCTGTCCACCTTTGTTGCACAACATTTGTTCACTTGTCTAGCCTGACCTATTGCCTCAACCTACCATTCAGCCCGACCTAAGGCCTCGCCCTACCTATCAGGCCTGACCCAAGGCCTCAACCTACCTATTTGGCCCGACCCAAGGCCTCAACCTACCATTCGGCCCGACCTAAGGCCTCGCCCTAACCTATTTGGCCCGACCCAAGGCCTCGCCCTACCTATTTGGCCCGACCCAAGGCCTCAACCTACCTATTTGGCCCGACCCAAGGCCTCGCCCTAACAATTTGACCCAAGGCCTCAACCTACCCACCTAACCTGACCCAGGGCCATCGCCCAACCACTTGGCCTGACCAAAGGTCGTATCACTTCCATACATAACCCATAATCAACGTTTTATTTATACATCCATCATGTACCTTGTGTTCATCGGCTCACCTGTTCGTGTTTTAGCATGATTAGGGTCCTTGACTTGATCTGTCGACCACTTTGCCTAGACCTCGACCGTGACTTTTATCCCAACCAAACAACACTGGTACTTGCCGAACATGCCTAAACGTCCTGTACCTCACCTGTTATATACCCTGGAGCTAACTTCCTATGCCTTGGATACCAGGATTTATATCACCCTTGTTTGGATAAACTATCGACCTTTGCCTATGCAGTGCTGGTTTGACTAGGTCAAATCATGTACCCCTAGTCATACTATTGCATTTCAACATGCGTCTGCTTCCTTGGACCTACCCCACCACCTTACCATCCTCTCTACCACATATACCCTTTATCAACCCTATCCTTGATTTCCCGTTCACTCAATCTGTGATAGATTTGAGGGGGATTACCTATATCCTTAACATGAGAAACCACTTCATATATTGTCCGCGCAGCTTTACAGAACAAGCTACACGACAATAAGGGGCTAATGTAGACACCAAATTCGTGTCTCACGACCCCTTGTGACCCACATCCCATTTTCGCAACCTAACCTCATTACCTAAACTTTACACAATTATTTATTAATTACCTTGTAATTGATAAATCCACATCACCTTACCCGCCACCTCACTTT
The DNA here is from genome assembly GCA_019776745.2 of Taxus chinensis. Taxonomy (NCBI): domain Eukaryota; kingdom Viridiplantae; phylum Streptophyta; class Pinopsida; order Cupressales; family Taxaceae; genus Taxus; species Taxus chinensis. The sequence continues at coordinate 41,515 of JAHRHJ020003798.1, forward strand.
GCCACCTCATCATGACCTAGCCCTAACCCTAAACTAACCTAATTAAGACCCATGACTTGGTCTAGACTCACATCCTATAACTAATGCCTCCTTACTCGCACCAAAAGCCGACCTTCTAGCCACTTGACCAAGCCCGCAACTGATCTCTCGGGAGAAAAGCAGGGAAGGTGGGCTATTTTACTAAAAATAGCCTACTTTTTCCTTACCAATGCCGGTTCCTACTCGACCGCCGTCGGTTACGCAACTGCCATCGGTTCCCTGTAAATGGGCTCCCCAAACCAAAACAACGGATCAGAATTTCATTTTAGAGATTAGTCAAAGGATTTCTGGATCAACAGAGAGCATTGCGAGCGAGGAACAGAGTCCAGATCTTCACTTGACAGAGCAGAGACGAGTAAAGAAACCAGAAGTGTTTGCAACCAAGGAGATCAACTTGCATCTCGGTCAAAACCAGTAAGTCAGATCTTACATGTCCTTTTGTCATAACATTTCTTATGTTTCTTGAATCTCAGTCCTCCTAAATCCGTTTCTGAATCCACTACCCCACGTGCCATCGCATCTAACTGTCATTCTTTCACTCCTAATCATCCCATTTCCTAATACCATCCAAAAAAGCCAGCTATTACAAACACCATATGCACCAAGAAGATCTTATAACCCACCGGTATCGGTTATCAGTAACCGGCATCGGTCATCAATAACCGCCATCGGTTCCTCTGATCAAAACCAGAAAACCAGCCTTTCCCCCTACCCAGTTTAACAAAATAATTTAATTGATATTTTGCAGTCTTTGTGTTAATTCATATTAGCAGGGGAACTAACCACCTTCGAAGGGAAGTTTCATATTTCCTGGGCCCAAGGTAGTTTCCTCATTTATTGTTTAATCAAAATCTTGTGGTCTTGTGTTCTTAGTTTGCAGGTAGTCCTTCCAAGACAAAAAGGAGTTCTCCGCAGTCAGCCTGATTTTTCTCTACGGTACGCGCACACCATCTCGACATTCAACAGGTATTCCTCCTAACCCTAACCTCATCTATTTCTAAAAGGAATGAAAGGATAGGAGCAACTCTATTCCCAGAAGCTGAAACATTCCGAGCGAAACATAGGGATTAGGGATTATGGCTAAGGATTTAGGGTTTAGAGTTTAGAGTTTAGGGTTTAGGGTTTAGGGCTTAGGGTTTAGTGTTTAGGGGTTTAGGGATCAGGGTTTATGGTTCAAGGTTTAGGGCTCAAGGTTTAGTATTTATGGTTTTAGGGCTCAAGGTTTAGGGTTTAGGTTCTATGGTTTAAGATTAAGAGCTTAGGGATTAGGGATTAGGGCTTAGGGTTTAGGGTTTAGGGTTTTGGTTTTAGGTTTTATGTTTTAGGGTTTAATCTTTAGGTTAAAAGGGCTTAGAGTTTAGGGTTTAGGGTTTGGGTTTTAGGGCTTAGGACTAAGGGTTTAGGGTTTAGAGTGTTTATAATTTATGGTTTAGGGTTAAGGATTTAGGATTTAGGTTTTAGGGTTTAGGGTTAAGGGCTTAGAATTTAGGGTTTATGGTGTAGGGTTTACATTTAGGGTTTAGGATTTAGTGTTTAAGGTTTAGATTTTAAGATTTTAGGGTTTAGGGAGTTTACAAATTAGGGTTTAGTATTTAGGATTTTGGGATCATGGTTTAATATTTTGTTTTAATGGTTTAGGGTTTAATATTTAGTGTTTAGGGTTTAGGGTTCATGGTTTTGGGTTTTGGGTTTATGGCTAAGCATTTAGGTTTTAGGGGGTTTACGGTTTAGGGATTATCGTTTAGGGTTTTTCTTTTAGGATTTAGGGATTACGGATTAAGGTTTAGGGTTTAGGGTTTAGTTCCAAGGGTGTAGTGTTTATGGTTTACTATTTAGGGTTTAGGGTTTAGTGCTATGGATTTTGGGATTAGGTTTTAGGTATTAGGTTTTATGGTTTAGTGTTTCAGACTTAGGGCTTAGGGTTAAGGGTTAAGAATTTAGGGTTTAGGTTTAGGATTTATATTTTAGTGTTTATGGATTAGATTATAGGGTTTAGGGTTTAAGTTTTTGGGTTTCAAGGGTGGGGATGTTTAAGGTTTGGTGTTAAGGGTTTTTAGGGTTTAGGGTTTAGTGTTTAGGGTTTAGGGTTTAGGATTTAGGGTTTACACGTAGGGGTTTAGGGTGTAGGGCTAAGGGTTTATGTTTTAGGGATCAATATATATCAATTAGGGTTTAGGTTTATGGTGTAGTGTAGGATTAAGGTTTAGGGTGTTTAGGGGTTAGAGTTCGTGTTTAGAGTGTAGGGTGTAGTTTAGGGTTGAGTGTGTAGGTATAAGGTTTTGAGGTTTAGGGTTGAGTGTTTATGTCTAAGGGGTGTTATTGTTAAGGTTTAGGGAATTTACGGTTTAGGTTTTAGGTGTCTATTTTAGGGATGTGGGTTTGGGATTAGTGTTATGGTTTATGGTTTAGCGGTTTAGGGTTAGGGTTTTTTATTTAGGGCTAATGGTTTCGGGCTTAAGGGTTGAGTGTTGATGGATAATAGGGGGTAGTGCTAATGGTTTTTATGTTTTACAGTTTATAATTTAGGGTTTAATATTAGGGTTCAGGGTTTAGGGTTTAGATGGTTTAGGGTTTATGGTTTTGGGATTTACTTTTTAAGGTTTAGGGTTTATAGTTTAGGGTTTATGGTTTTGGGATTTAAGTTTTAAGGTTTTTTAGTGTGTTAAGGCTACAAGTTTAGAGTTTAGGGTGTAGGGCTTACGGTTTTAGGGCTCATGGTTTAGGGTTAGGTTTTAGGGATATTATATAGATTTTAGATTTTATGGTTTAATTAGGATTAGAGTTTAACATTTAAGGATTACATATAGGGGTTTTTAGGATCATGTTTTTTTTTACGGTTAGGGTTTGGGGTTATTAGTTTAGAGTTATGATAAGGATTTAGGGTTTAGAGTTCAAGGTTGAGGTCTAAACAATTTAGGGTTTAGGTTTTAAGGGTTAGGTATTAGGGTTTAGGGATATGGTTTACGGATAATGGTTAGGGTTAGAGTTTATGGGTGTGTTTACATTATGATTTAGGTTTTTTAGGGTTATGGTCAGGTTTAGGTTTAGGTTGTAGGGGTTTGTGGTTCATGGTTTATTATTTAGGGTTTTCTTCAACCATTTAGGGTGTAGGTTCTGGAGGTTATTGTTTAGGGTTTAGAGTTTTATGTGAAAGGGGTAGAGTTTAGGAATTAAAAATTACGGTTAAGTTTAGCGTTTAGGGAACAAATGTTTAGAATTTAGGGTTTAGGGCTCTGTTATGGTTAGGGAATCAAGGTATAGGGTTTAGAGTTAGGTTTTAGGGATATGGTTTAGGTTAGTTGTTAGCCCAATGGGTTTACGTTTTAGTGTTAGAGGATTTTTTAGGTTTTTAGGAGGGAGTTAGGATTAGGGTTTTAGAGTTTAGGGTTACGGTATAAGTTGATGATTAGGTTTTAGTTTAGGATAGGGTTACGTTTTATGGGTAGGGTTTCCAGTTTACGGTGTTGTAGGGTTGTGTTCGGTGTTGTAGGGTTTGTTTTAGGGTGTGTGTAGGGTAGGGTTTTGGGTTTTGGGTTTTAGTGGTTAGGGTTTGGGTTTAGTTGGTTCGGGTTGAGGTTTAGGGTTTAGGGCTTAGGGTTTAGGATTATGGATAGGTTTAGGGCTTAGGATTTAGGCATCTTATGGTTTATGTTTTACGGTTCAGGGTAGTGTTTAGAGGTAGGTTAATAGTTTAGGGTTTTTAGTGATTTTTAAAAAAGGCTTAGGATTAGGGTTTGGTTTAGGGTTAGGGATTCAGGTTTTCGGGATTAAGGGTTTTTGGTTCTTTTTTGTATAGGGTTCAGGTTTTTTGAACATTTGGGAATCAAGGTTTAGGGTTTAGGTTTTAGGGTTCAATGTTAAGAGTTTAGTTGTTCAAGTTTAGGGCTCAAGGATCATTATTTAGGTTTTAAGGTTTAGGTATAGGGTTACGGTCATGGTTAAGGGTTTATGGTTCAGGATAAGGGTTAGGTCTCAAGGTTTAGGGTTTAGGGTGTAGAGAGTTCAGTTGTTGGGTTTTGGGGTTAGGTTTTATGGTAGGGTTTTAGGTTTAGGGATTATTATGTAGATTTTAGTATTTATGTTTTAATATTTAGGGATTGAGGTTAACATTAAGGATGACAAGAGGGTTTAGGGATCATGTTTTTTACGTTTTAGGGTTTTGGGTTATAGTTTAGAGTTTATGATAAGGATGTAGGGTTTTGGGTTAGAGTTTCAAGGTTAGGCTAACAATTAGGGTTCTATGGTTTTTAAGGGTAGGTATTAGGGTATTAGGGTGTTTTAGGGATTATGGTTTACGGATAATGGTTTATGGGTTAGAGTTTATTGGTTGTTTACATTTTAGGATTTAGGTTTTAGGGTTGATGGTCATGGTTTAGTTTTAGGTTTTAGGGTTTTGTGTTCATGGTTTCAGTATGTAGGGTTCAAGATTTAGGGCTGTTGTAGGTTTGCGTTTATTGTTTAGGGTTTAGAGTTTAGGGTGAAGGTTAGAGTTTAGGAATTAAAATGACAGGTTAATGTTTAGCGTTTAGGGACAATGTTTAGCATTTAGGGTTTAGGGCTCACTTTTTATGGTTAAGGGATCAAGGTAAAGGGTTTAGAGTTAAGGGTTTAGTGATCAAGGTTTAGGATTTAGTTTTTATCCTTAATGGTTTAGGTTTTAGGGTTTAGGGATTAGGTTTTAGGAGTTGAGGGCATATAGGTTGGTTTTTTTAGAGTTTAGGGTTTACGGTTATAAGGTTGATGATTTAGGTTTTTAAGTTTCGGGATTAGGGGTTTCGTTTTATGGTGTTAGGGTTTCCAGTTTACGGTTGTGTAGGGTGTTAGTGTGTTTGTTTTTAGGGTGTAGGGTTTTGGGTTTTGGGTTTAGTGGTTTAGGTTTAGGGTTTAGGGTTAGGGATTAGGGTTAGAGTTTAGGTTTTACGGATAAGGTTGATGATTTAGGTTTTTTTAAGTTTAGGGGATAGGGGTTACGTTTTTATGGTGTAGGGTTTCCAGTTTACGGTGTTTTGTAGTTGTAGGGTGTAGTGTTTTTGTTTTAGGGTTTTGTAGGTTTGGGTTTTGGGTTTAGGGTTTCTGGCTAAGTATTAGGTTTTAGGGGGTTGGTTTTAACGGTTTTTTAGGGATTATCCTTAGGGGTTTCTTGTTTATGATTTAGGATTTAGGGTTTTAGGGCTTAGGATTAACGATTAGGGTTTTAGGGTTTAGGGTTAGCTATAAGGGTTTAGTTTTATGTTTACTATTTAGGGGTTTAGGGTTTAGTGTATGGTTTAGGGATTAGGTTTTAGGTATTGGGTTTTAGGGTTTAGTGTTTCAGACTTAGGGCTTAGGTTGAAGGGTACACATTAGGGTTAGGTTTTTTCGGAATTATATTGTATGTTAGGATGGATAGGTTATAGGGTTTTAGGGTTTAAGGTTTAGGGTTTTAAAAGGGGTGGGGACGGGGGGGAAAAAAAACGTCTAGGGTTTTTTGGTGTTGTTAGGGTTTTTAGTTAGGGTTTAGTTTATTAAGGTTCTGGGGTTGTTTGTGGAAGGTTATAGGTTTTTTATTATTATGTTCCGGGTGTTCACAGTTTAATTTTTAGGATTTAATGCTAAGGGTTTAGTGTTTAGGTTGTAGTGCTAAGGTATTAGGTTTTAGGTCCTTGTTCGGGTTATGTTCGCAGGCTATAGGATTTAGGGATTAAGGTTAGGGTTAAGGGTTTAGGGATCTATGGTATAATTTATTGTTAGGTTTTAGGGTTTCGGGATTGATTCGGGTTTAGAGTTTAGGATTGATGTTATGGTTAGAGTCGGGAAAATGTTTTAGGGTTTAAGTTTAGGGTTTAAGGCATAAGGGAGAAGGGATCCAGTTTTTTAGGGTTTAGGATTTAGGGGTTTATAGGTTAGTGGTGTAGGTTGTAGGGATTTGTAGGGATAGGGATTTATGTTTTAGGGATCAAGATAGATTTATGGTTTATGGTTTAGAGTTTAGGGAAAATAGGTTTTATGGTTTAGTGTTTCAGACTTAGGGCTTAGGGTTAAGGGTTAAGGAATTTAGGGTTTAGGTTTAGGATTTATATTTTAGTGTTTATGGATTAGATTATAGGGTTTAGGGTTTAAGTTTTTGGGTTTCAAGGGTGGGGATGTTTAAGGTTTGGTGTTAAGGGTTTTTAGGGTTTAGGGTTTAGTGTTTAGGGTTTAGGGTTTAGGATTTAGGGTTTACACGTAGGGGTTTAGGGTGTAGGGCTAAGGGTTTATGTTTTAGGGATCAATATATATCAATTAGGGTTTAGGTTTATGGTGTAGTGTTTAGGATTTAAGGTTTAGGGTTTAGGGTTTAGAGTTTAGTGTTTAGAGTTTAGGGTGTATGTTTAGGGTTGAGTGTTTAGTTATAAGGTTTTGAGGTTTAGGGTTGAGTGTTTATGTCTAAGGGGTTATTGTTTAAGGTTTAGGGAATTTACGGTTTATGGTTTTTAGGTTTCTATTTTAGGATGTAGGGTTTAGGGATTAGTGTTTATGGTTTATGGTTTATGGTTTAGGGTTTAGGGTTTTTTATTTAGGGCTAATGGTTTAGGGCTAAGGGTTGAGTGTTGAGGATATAGGGTTAGTGGCTAAGGGTTTATGTTTTACAGTTTATAATTTAGGGTTTAATATTTAGGGTTAAGGGTTTAGGGTTTAGGTGGTTTAGGGTTTATGGTTTTGGGATTTATGTTTTAAGGTTTAGGGTTTATGGTTTTGGGATTTATGTTTTAAGGTTTAGGGTTTAAGGCTACAAGTTTAGAGTTTAGGGTTTAGGGCTTACGGTTTAGGGCTCATGGTTTAGGGTTTAGGTTTTAGGGATTATTATTTAGATTTTAGTATTTATGGTTTAATATTTAGGGATTAGAGTTTAACATTTAGGGATTACATATAGGGTTTAGGGATCATGGTTTTTTACGTTTAGGGTTTTGGGGTTATTAGTTTAGAGTTTATGATATAGGATTTAGGGTTTAGAGTTCAAGGTTTAGGTCTAACGATTTAGGGTTTATGGTTTAAGGGTTAGGGCTTAGGGTTTAGGGATTATGGTTTACGGATAATGGTTTATGGTTTAGAGTTTATGGTGTTTATGGTTTAGGATTTAGGTTTTAGGGTTTAAGGCTCATGGTTTAGGCTTTAGGTTTTAGGGTTTTGTGTTCATGGTTTAGTATTTAGGGTTCAACATTTAGGGCTGTAGGTTTTGAGTTTATTGTTTAGGGTTTAGAGTTTAGTGTGAAGGGTTTAGAGTTTAGGAATTAAAATTACAGGTTTAAGGTTTAGCGTTTAGGGAACAATGTTTAGCATTTAGGGTTTAGGGCTCATTGTTTATGGTTAAGGGATCAAGGTATAGGGTTTAGAGTTAAGGGTTTAGGGATCATGGTTTAGGATTTAGTTTTTAGCCCTAATGGTTTACGTTTTAGGGTTTAGGGATTAGGTTTTAGGAGTTAGGGTTTAGGGTTTAGAGTTTAGGGTTTACGGTATAAGGTTGATGTTTAGGTTTTTAAGTTTAGGGATAGGGGTTTAGGGTTTATGGTGTAGGGTTTCCAGTTTATGGTGTAGGGTGTAGTGTTTTTGTTTTAGGGTGTAGGGTTTTGGGTTTAGGGTTTAGTGGTTAGGGTTTGAGGTTTAGTTCTTAGGGTTTAGGGTTTAGGATTTATGGATATGGGTTTAGGGCTTAGGATTTAGGCATCTTATGGTTTATGTTTTTAGGTTTCAGGGTTTAGTGTTTAGAGGTTAGGGTATATAGTTTATGGTTTAGTGATTAAGGCTTAGGGATAGGGTTTTAGGGTTTAGGGATCAGGTTTTAGGGATCAGGGTATAGGGTTCAGGGTTGAACATTTGGGACTCAAGGTTTAGGGTTTAAGGTTTAGGGTTCAATGTTTAAGGTTTAGTGTTTCAAGTTTAGGGCTCAAGGATCATTATTTAGGTTTTAAGGTTTAGGTTATAGGGTTTATGGGTCATGGTTAAGGGTTTATGGTTTTGGGATAAGGGTTAGGTCTCAAGGTTTAGGGTTTAGGGTTTATAGTTTAGTGTTTGGGGTTTAGGTTTTATGGTTTAGGGTTTAGGTTTTAGGGTTTAGTCTTTAGGTTAAAATGGCATAGAGTTTTGGGTTTAAGGTTAGTGTTTTAGGGCTTAGGGCTAAGGGTTTAGGGTTTAGAGTGTTTACAACTTATGGTTAAGGGTTAAGGATTTAGGATTTAGGTTTTAAAGTTTAGGGTTAAGGGCTTAGCATTTAGTGGTTTAGGGTTGTAGGGTTATTACATTTAGGGTTTATGATTATAGTGATTTAAAGGTTTAGATTTCATGTTTTAAGATTTTAGGGTTTAGGGAGTTTACAAATTAGGGTTTAGTATTTAGGATTCGGGGATCAAGGTTTAAGATTTTGTTTTAAGGGTTTAGGGTTTAATATTTAGTGTTTAGGGTTTAGGGTTCAGGGTATAGGTTTTAGGGTTTAGGGTTCGTGGTTTTGGGTTTTGGGTTTAGGGTTTATGGCTAAGTATTTAGGTTTTAGGGGGTTTACGGTTTAGGGATTATCATTTAGGGTTTTTGAGTTTATGATTTAGGAGTTTAGGGTTTAGTCTGAAGGGTTTAGGGTTTAGGGATTAGGGATTAACGATTAGGGTTTTAGGGTTTAGGGTTTAGCTCTAAGGGTTTAGTTTTTATGGTTTACTATTTAGGGTTTAGGGTTTAGTGCTATGGATTTAGGGATTAGGTTTTAGGTATTGGGTTTTAGGGTTTAGTGTTTCAGACTTAGGGCTTAGGGTTAAGGGTTACAGGGTTTATGGTTTAGGGTTTAGGATTTATAAATGTTTAGCATTTATGGATTTAGGGTTATAGGGTTTAGGGTTTAAGGTTTAGGGTTTTAAGGGTATAGGGGACGTTTAGAGTTTGAGTGGTTTAGGGTTTTTAGGGTTTACGGGTTTAGGTTATAAGGTTTAATGGGGTTTAGATTGTGAAGGTTATAAGGTTTAGGTATTTAGGAGTTCAGGGTTTAACAGTTTAGATTTTTAGGATTTAATGTATAAGGGTTTAGTGGTTTAGGTTTGTAAGTGCTAAGGTATTCAGGTTTTAGGGTCCTTATGGTTGTAGGGTTTCCATGTTTTAGGCTATAGGATGTAGGGATGTAAGTGTTTTTAGGGTTAAGGGTTTAGGGATCATGGGTATACGGTTTAGTGTTTAGGGTTTAAAGGTTTAGGGATTAGGGTTTAGAGTTTAGGATTTATGGTTTATGGTTTAGAGTTTAGGGAAAATGTTTTAGGGTTTAAGGTTTAGGGTTTAAGGCTAAGGGATAAGGCTATACAGTTTAGGGTTTAGGATTTAGGGTTTATAGGTAGGGGTTTAGGGTGTAGGGATAGGGATTTATGTTTTAGGGATCAAGATATAGGGATTAGGGTTTAGGTTTATGTTGTAGTGTTTAGGATTTAAGGTTTAGGGTTTAGGGTTTAGAGTTTAGTGTTTAGGGTTTAGGGTGTTCAAGTTTAGGGTTGAAAGTATCATTAGTTCTAAGGTTTTAAGGTTTAGGGTTGAGTGTTTAGGGCTAAGGGGTTATTTGTTTAAGGTTTAGGGAAATTTCGGTTTATGGTTTTTAGGTTTCTATTTTAGGATGTAGGGTTTAGGGATTAGTGTTTATGGTTTATGGTTTAGGGTTTTTGATTTAGGGCTAATGGTTTAGGGCTAAGGGTTTAGTGTTCAGGGTATAGAGTTAGTGGCTAAGGGTTTATGTTTTATGGTTTATAGTTTACGGCTAAGGGTTTATGTTTTAGGGATCAAGATATAGGGATTAGGGTTTAGGTTTATGGTGTAGTGTTTAGGATTTAAGGTTTAGGGTTTAAGGTTTAGGGTTTAGGGTTTAGAGTTTAGTGTTTAGGGTTTAGGGTGTATGTTTAGGATTGAGTGTTTAGTTCTAAGGTTTTGAGGTTTAGGGTTGAGTTTTTAGGACTAAGGGGTTATTGTTTAAGGTTTAGGGAATTTACGGTTTATGGTTTTTAGGTTTCTATTTTAGGATGTAGGGTTTAGGGATTAGGTTTTAGGGTTTTGGGTTCATGGTTTAGTGTTTAGGGTTCAACATTTAGGGCTCTAGGTTTTGAGTTTATTTTTTAGAGTTTAGGGTTTAGTCTGAAGGGTTTAGGAATTAAAATTAAGGGTTTAATGTTTATGGTAAGGGTTTATGGTCTAGGGTTTAGGGATAAATGTTTATTTAGATTTAGGATTTAGGTTTAGGGCTTCATGTTTTTGGGTAAGGGATCAAGGTTATAGGGTTAAGAGGTGAGGGTTTTAGGGATCACCCTTCCCCCCTTTCATCTTTCAGGGTTTAGGATGTAGTTTTTACCCTAATGGTTAGCTTTTTTTAGGGTTTAAGGATTAAGGTTTAGGAGGTAGGGTTTAGGGTCTTTTGAGTTAGGGTTTTAGGGTATAAGGTGTGCTGGTTTATGTTTTTAAGTTCGGATCAGGGTTAGGGTTTAGTTATGGTGTCGGGTTTCCAGTTTAGGTGTAGGGTTTGTAGTCTTTTTTGTTTAGGGTGTGGTGTAGGGTTTTGGGTTTAGGGTTAGTGGTTAGGGTTGAGGTTTAGTTATTAGGGTTTAGGGTTTTGGATTATAGGATAGGGTTTAGGGCTAGGATTTAGGTAGATTCATGTTTTACATATTTTAGGGTTTAGGCTGTAGGGTTTAGAGGGGTTGGGTAGAGGTTAGGGTTTTTAGTGATTAAGGCTTAGGGATAGGGTTTGTTTAGGGTGTAGCATTAGGTTTTAGGGAGTAGGGTAGAGGGTTCAGGATGAACGTTAGACTAAGGTCTAGCGTGTAAGCTCTTTTTCGGTTCAATGTTTAAGGGGGGGCTTTTAGTGTCTTAAGTTAGAGCCTCAAGTATCATTATTTAGGTTTTAAGGTTTAGGTTATAGGGTTTATGGGTCATGGTAAGGGTTTATGGTCTAGGGTTTAGGGATAAATGTTTAGCATTTAGGATTTAGGGTTTAGGGCTCATTGTTTATGGTTAAGGGATCAAGGTATAGGGTTTAGAGTTGAGGGTTTAGGGATCAGGGTTTAGGATTTAGTTTTTAACCCTAATGGTTTAGATTTTAGGGTTTAAGGATTAGGTTTTAGGAGTTAGGGTTTAGGGTTTAGAGTTAGGGTTTAGGGTATAAGGTTGATGGTTTAGGTTTTTAAGTTTAGGATCAGGGTAGGGTTATGGTGTAGGGTTTCCAGTTTATGGGTGTAGGAGTGTACATGTAGTGTTTTTGTTTTAGGGTGTAGGGTTTTGGGTTTAGGGTTTAGTGGTTAGGGTTTGAGGTTTAGTTCTTAGGGTTTAGGGTTTAGGATTTATAGATATGGGTTTAGGGCTTAGGATTTAGGGAGCTTATGTTTTACATTTTTAGGGTTTAGGCTTTAGGGTTTAGAGGTTAGGGTATAGAGTTTAGGGTTTAGTGATTAAGGCTTAGGGATAGGGTTTTAGGGTTTAGGCATTAGGTTTTAGGGATTAGGGTATAGGGTTCAGGATTGAACGTTTAGGACTCAAGGTATAGCGTTTAAGCTTTAGGGTTCAATGTTTAAGGTTTAGTGTTTCAAGTTTAGAGCTCAAGTATCATTATTTAGGTTTTAAGGTTTAGGTTATAGGGTTTATGGTTTGGGTTTAGGGTTTAGGGTTTAGGTATTAGGGTTTATGGCTAAGAATTTATGGTTTAGGGTTTAAGGTTTAGGGTTTATGTTTAGGGTTTAGGGTTTAGGGTTTAGGTTTAGGGTTTAGGTTTAGGGTTTAGGTTTAGGGTTTAGGATTTAGGTTTTAGGGTTTAGGGTTTAGGGTTTAGGGTTTAGGTTTTAGGGCTTAGGGCTAAGGTTTAGGGTTTAGAGTATTTATGATTTAGGGTTTAGGGTTAAGGATTTAGGATTTAGGTTTTAGGGTTTAGGGTTAAGGATTTAGGATTTAGGGTTTAGGGTTTAGGGTTTAGGTTTAGGGTTTATATTTTAAGATTTTAGGGTTTAGGGAGTTTACAAATTAGGGTTTAGTATTTAGGATTTGGGGACCAGGGTTTAATATTTAGTGTTTAAGGTTTAGGGTTCAGGGTATAGGTTTTAGGGTTTAGGGTTCATGATTTTGGGTTTTGGGTTTAGGGTTTATGGCTAAGAATTTAGGTTTTAGGGGGTTTAGGGTTTAGGGATTATCATTCAGGGTATTTGTTTTAGGATTTAGGATTTAGGGTTTAGGGATTAGGGATTAGGGTTTAGTGTTTAGGGTTTAGTTCTAAGGTTTTAGTGTTTATGGTTTACTATTTAGGGTTTAGTGTTTAGGGTTTAGTGCTATGGATTTAGGGATTAGGTTTTAGATATTGGGTTTTACGGTTTAGTGTCTCAGACTTAGGGCTTAGGGTTAAGGGTTAAGCATTTAGGGTTTAGGTTTAGGATTTATATTTTAGTGTTTATGGATTAGGTTATAGGGTTTAGGGTTTAAGGTTTAGGGTTTCAAGGGTGGGGACGTTTAGGGTTTGGTGTTTAGGGTTTTTAGTTTAGGGTTTAGGTTATAAGGTTTATGGGGTTTATAGTGAAGGGTATAGTGTTTATTCTTTAGGGTTCAGGGTTAACATTTTAAGCTTTAGGATTTAGTGCTAAGGGTTTAGGGTTTACGGTTTAGGTTTTAGGTCCTTAGTTTAGGGTTTATGTTTTAGGCTATAGGATTTAGGGATCAAGGTTTAGGGTTAAGGGTTTAGGGATCATGGTATAGGATTTAGTGTTTAGGGTTTAGGGTTTAGGGTTTATTGATTAGGGTTTAGGGATTAGGGATTAGGGTTTACGATTTAGGGTTTACTCATTAGGGTTTATGGTTTAGGGTTTAGGACTAAGGGTTAAGGCTATAGTGTTTAGGATTTAGGGTTTATTGTTTAGTGTTCAGTGTTTAGGATTCAGGGTATACAAGTAGGGTTTTAGGGTATAGGGCTAAGGGTTTATGTTTTAGGGATCAAGATATAGGGATCAGGGTTTAGGTTTATGGTGTAGTGTTTAGGATTTAAGGTTTAGGGTTTAGGGTTTAGAGTTTAGTGTTTAGGGTTTAGTGTTTATTTCTAAGGTTTTGAGGTTTAGGGTTGAGTGTTTAGGGCTAAGGGGTTATTGTTTAAGGTTTAGGGAATTTACGGTTTATGGTTTTTAGTTTTCTATTTTAGGATGTAGGGTTTAGGGATTAGTGTTTATGGTTTATGGTTTATGGTTTATGGTTTAGGGTTTTTGATTTAGGGCTAATGGTTTAGGGCTAAGGGTTGAGTGTTGAGGGTATAGGGTTATTGTTTAAGGTTTAGGGAATTTACAGTTTATGGTTTTTATGTTTCTATTTTAGGATGTAGGGTTTAAGGATTAGTGTTTATGGTTTATGGTTTTTGGTTTAGGTTTTAATTCTAAGGGTTTAATGTTTATGGTTTACTATTTAGGGTTTAGTGCTATGGATTTAGGGATTAGGTTTTAGATATTGGGTTTTAGGGTTTAGTGTTTCAGACTTAGGGCTTAGGGTTAAGGGTTAAGCATTTAGGGTTTAGGTTTAGGATTTATATTTTAGTGTTTATGGATTAGGTTATAGGGTTTAGGGTTTCAAGGGTGGGGATGTTTAGGGTTTGGTGTTTAGGTTTTTTACTTTAAGTTTTAGGTTATAAGGTTTATGGGGTTTATAGTGAAGGGTATAGTGTTTATTCTTTAGGGTTCAGGGTTAATAGTGTAAGCTTTAGGATTTAAAGCTAAGGGTTTTGGGTTTAGGTTTTAGTGCTAAGGGTTTAGGGTTTAGGGTTTAGGTTTTAGGTCCTTATTTTAGGGTTTATGTTTTAGGCTATAGGATTTAGGGATCAAGGTTTCGGGTTAAGGGTTTAGGGATCATGGTATAGGGTTTAGTGTTTAGGGATCATGGTATAGGGTTTAGTGTTTAGGGTTTAGGGTTTAGGGTTTAGGGATTAGGGTTTAGGGATTAGGGTATGGGGTTTAGGGTTAAGGTTTCAAGTTTAGGATTTAATGGGTTTATAGTGTAGGTTTTAGGTTTTAGCATTTAGGGTTTAGGGCTAAGGGTTTAAGGTCTATGGTTTAGGGTTTAGGACTAAGGGTTTAGGGTTTAGTTTTTAGGGTTTAGATTTTAGGGTTTAGTGTTTACAGCATAGGGTTTATATTATAGGGATTAGGGTTTAGGTTTGAGGACTAAAGTTTTAGGTTTTAGGGTTTTAGGTTTTGGGTTTAGTGCTGAGGGTTTAGGATTTAAGATTTTACTATGAATTTTTAGGGTTAAGGGGTTAGCACTCAGTGTTTAGGGTTTAGGACTTAAGGTTTATGGTGATGGGTATAGGGTTTAGGGTTAAGGGGTTATTGTTTAGGGTTTAGGGGTTGGGGTTTAGAGTTTAGGGCTAAGGATTTAGTGTTTAAGGATAATATGTTTTTGGTTTAGGCTTTAGATTTTAGGGTTAAGGGTTTAGTGTTTAGGGATTGAGTGTTGAGTGTATAGGGTTATTGTTTAGGGTTTATGGATTGGGTTTATTTTTATTGTTTATTGTTTACAATTTAGGGATCAAGGTTTAAGATTTAGGGTTTAGGGTTTAAGGATCAAGGTTTAGGGTTTAGTTTTAATGGAGTTTATGGTTTCTGGTTTGGGATTTACATTTTAGGGTTTAGATTTTATGGCTTAGGGTTTAGGTTTTATTTTTTATGGATTAGGGATTAGGTTTTAGGGTTAACGGTTAAGGATATAGGGTACTAGATTTAGGGTTGAGGTTTTAGGGTTTAGGGTTTAGGGCTCATGGTTTATGGTTTAGGGTTTAGAGGCTGGTTTTAGAGTTAGGGTTTGGTGATTAGGGTTTAGGGTTTAAGGCTACAAGTTTAGGGTTTAGGGTTGAGGATTTATGGTTTAGAGTTTATGGATTAGCATTTATATTTTAGAGTTTAGGGTTAAGGGCTTAGGGTTTAGGTTTTCAGGTTTAGGGTTTAGGGTTAAGGGCTTAGGGTTTAGGTTTTCAGGTTTAGGGTTTAGGGGTTTATGGATCATGGTTAGTGTTAAGGGTTTATGGTTTAGGGTTTTAGGTTATTAGTTTAGGGATAGAGTTTATGTTTTAGGGATTTAGGGTTTAGAGTTTTAGGTTTAGTGTTTAGTGATTTAGTTTTTAAGCTTTAGGGTTTAGGGTTTGGGGTTTAGGATTTAGGCTTTAGGACTAAGGGTTTAGGGTTCAGGGGATAGGGTTTAGGGTTTAGGATTTAAGTTTTAGGGTGTAGCAAAAAGGGTTTAGGATTTAGGATTTAAGGCTAAGGGTTTACATTTAATGATTTGGGTTTTAACGTTTTAAGGCTTTAGGATTCTAGGGTTTATTGTTTAGGGTTTAGGGATAATGGTTTAGGGTTTAGGGTTTATGGATCAAGATATAGGGTTTAGGGTATATGGCTCAGGGTTTAAGGTTTTGGGTTTAGGGTTTAGGGGATTTATGGTTTAGGGTTTTGATGGTTTATGGATAAGAGTTTATGGTTTATGGTTTATGGTTTAGGTTTTAGGGTTTAGGGTTTAAGTTTTAAAATTTAGGGCTTAGGGTTTAGGGTTTAGCGTTTAGGGTTTAGGTTTTAGAACTCAGGGTTTAGTGTTTAGGTGTTTAGGGCTCATGGTTTATGGTTTATGGTTTAGGGTTAAGAGTTAAGGGTTTAGAGTCTAGGTTTTAGGGTTTAGGGATTTAGGTTTAGGGTTTATGTTTTAGGTTTTAGGGTAGGTATACAGTTTTGGGTTTAGGGTTTAGGGCTTAAGGTTTTAGGTTTAGTTTTTATGGTTTAATGTTTAGGGTTGAATTTTTAGAGTTTATGGGTTTAGGGATTACGGTTTACAGAGCTTATGTTTAGGTTTTATTGGGTTTAGGGTTTAGGGTTTAGAGGTTAAGGGTTTAGAGTTTTAGGGTTTAGTGGTTAAGGGCTTAGGGTTTAGGGTTTTAGGGTTTAGGCATTCAGGGTTCGAGATCAGGATTTAGGGTTTAGGGTTTTAGGTTTACGATTTTAAGAGTTTAGGGTTTAGGGGGTTTAGGGCTAAATTATGGTTTAGTAGGTTTAGGTTTAGGTTTAGGTTTAAGGTATTTAGTTTTTATTGTTTAGGGTTTAAGGTTTAGGTTTTAGGGGGTTTACTGTTCAGGGTTTGGGGTTTAGGGTTTAGTGTTAAGGATTCACTGTTTAGGGGGTTTAGGGTTTAGCGATTAGGGATTATGGTTTAGGGTTTGGGGTTTATGTTTTATGGTTTAGGGTTTAGGTTTTAGGGTTTAGTCTTTAGGTTAAAAGGGCTTAAAGTTTAGGGTTTAGGCTAAGGTTTAGGTTTAAAGGGTTTAGGGTTTAAGGTTTTGGGTTTATCACTTAAAGTTTAGGTTTTAGGATTAAGAGGTAAAGGTTTAGGATTAAGGGTTTAGGGCTCAATGTTTAGGGTTTAGGGTTTAGGATTTAAGGTTTAGGGGGAAGGGTTTAGGATTTAGGGTTTAAGGTTTATATTTTCAGGGTTTAGGGTTTAGGGAGTTTAGTGTTTAGGGTTTGGTATTTAGGATTTAGGGTTTAGGTTTTAAGGTTTAGAGTTTTAAGGGTTTAGGGTTTAATAAAGGTTTAAGTGTTTAGGGTTAAGGGATTAGGGTTTAGCGTTTAGGATTTAGTGTTTAGAGTTGATGGTTTAGGGATTAGGGTGTAGGGTTTAGTGCTAAGGGTTTAGGGTTTAGGGTTTAAGTGATTAGGCTTTAGGTATCGGGGTTTAGGGTGTAGTGTTTTAGACTTAAGGCTTAGGGTTAAGCACTTAGGGTTTAGGGTTTATTATTAGGATTTAGATTTTAGGGTTTAGGGATTACGTTATAGGGTTTAGGGTTTGGTGTTTAGTGTTTTCAATTTATGGTTTAGGTTTTAAGATCTATATGGTTTAGGGGTTTTAGGGTTTAGTGTTTAGGGTTAATAATTTATGCTTTAGAATTTAGGGCTAAGGGTTTAGGGTTTAGGTTTTAGGCTATAGGATTTAGTGTTTAAGGATTAGGGTTTAGGGTTTAGGGTTTAAGGTTTAGGTTTTAGGGGTTAGGGTTTAGGGTTTAGTGTTTAGGGTTTAAGGTTTAGGGTTTAGGTTTAAGCTTTAGGCTTTAGGGTTTAGGGTTTAGGGTTTATTTTTATGGTTTAGGTTAACAGTTTAAGGGTTTAGGATTTATTGTTTAGGGTTTAGGGTTTAGGGTTTAGGGTTTAGGTTTAAGGTCCTTAGTTTAGGGTTTAGGGTTTATGGCTATAGGTTTTAGTGTTTAGGGTTTAGGGTTAAGGTTTAGGGCTTCAGGTATAGGGTTTAGGGTTTAGGGTTTAGGGTTTAGGTTAGGGTTTATTTAGGTTTAAGGTTTAGGTTTTATGGTTTAGAATTTAGGGTTTAGGATTTAGGGATTATGGTTTAGGGTTTAGTGTTTAGGGATAAGGGTTTAGGCTTTAGGAATGAGGGCTTAGGATTAAATATTTAGGGTTTAGGATTTAGGGTTTAGGGAGCTGAAGGTTTTTGTTTTAGAGGTTTAGGTTAATGGATTAAGGTCTTTAGGGTTTAATCATTTAGGGTTTTAGGGTTTAGGTTTAGAGTTTACGTATTTTAGGTTTAGGGTTTAGGGTTTTAGGTTTAGGGTTTAGGGTTTTAGCTCATTTTAGGGTTTAGGGTCTAGGGTTTAAGGTTTAGGATTTAGGGTTTATGGTTTTAGGGTTTCGGGTTTAGGTTTAGTGCTCAAGGTTTAGGGTTTAGTGGTTTAGGAATTTATGGTTTAGGTTTTTAGGCTTTAGGGTTTATGGATTTTTAGGGTTTAGGGTTTACTCAGTTTATGGTTTAGGGTTTAGGTTTAGGTTTTAGGGTTAATGGTTTAGGGCTAAGGGTTAAGTGTTTAGGGTTTAGGATTTTGGGTTTAAGGTTTAGGCTCAAGTTTTAGGGTTTATGGTGTTTAGGGCTAGGGTTTAGGGTTTAAGGTTTTGGGTTTAGGGTTTAGGTTTATGGTTTAGGGTTTTAGGGTTTAGGGGTTTAGGTTTTAAGGTTTAGGGTTTAGTGTTTAGGGTTTAGGTTTAGGGTTTAGGGTTTTAAGGTTTTATGGTTTAGAGTTTAGGATTTTCAATAGGTTTAGGGTTTAGGGTTTAGTGTTAAGGGTTTATGGTTTACATATTAGGGTTTAGGGATCAGGGTTTAGGGTTTTCTATTTAGGGTTTAGGTCCCAGGGTTTAGGGTTTAGGGTTTAGGATTTAGGGCTTAGGGTTTAGGGTTTAGGGTTTAGGTTTATGGTATAGGGTTTAGGGATTGTTAGGTTTTTGGTTTAGGGTTCATGTTTTTAGGGTTTAGGGTTTAGGGTTTAGATTTTTAGGGTTTATGGTGTTTACGGTTTAGGGTTTAGGGTTTAGGGTTTAAGGTTTAGTGTTTAGGATTTAGGGATAGGGTTTAGGGCTTAGGGTTTCAAGGTTTTTTAGGGTTTATGGTTTATAGGTTATGGTTTAGGGTTTAGGGGATTCTAGGATTTAGGGTTTATAGTTTAAGGTTTAGTGTTTAGGGTTTATGGATTAGGGGTTTAGATTTTAGGGTTTAGGATTTAGGATTTATTAGGTTTAAGGATTAATGGTTTATGGTTTAGAGTTTAGGGTTTATGGTTTATGGTTTAGGTTTAGGGTTTAGGGTTTAGGATTTACGATTTAGGTTTTTAGGGTTTAGGGATGTTCTATGGTTTAGTGTTTAGGTTTAGGGTTTAAGGTTTAGGGTTTAGGTTTTGATGGTTTAGGTGTTTAGGGTTTAGGGTTTAGGTTTAGGGTTTAGGGTTTAGGGTTTAGGATTTAGGGTTTAGGGTTTATATATTTAAGGGTTTAGGTTTTAGGGTTTATGGGTGTTAGGGGGTTTAGGGTTTAGGGATTTATGTTTAGGGTTTATTTAGGTTTAGGGTTTAGGGTTGAATATTTAGTGTTTAGAGTTCAAGGTTCAGGGTTTAGGGTTTAGTGTTAAGGGTTTAGAGTTTAGGGTTTAGTGTTTAGGGTTTAATTGATTTAGGTTTTTTAGGGTTTAGGTTTAGTGCTTTAGTATTTAGGGTTTAGGGTTAAGGTTTATGGTTTTAGGGTTTAGGGTTTAGGGATAAGAATTCAGGGTTTATCGGGTTTAGGGTTTAGGGTTTAGGGTTAGGGTTTAGGGTTTAGGGTTTAGGGTTAGGGTTTAGGGTTTAGGGTTTAGTGGTTAGGGTTTAGGGTTTAGGTTTTAGGGTTTAGGGTTTAGGGTTTATGGTTTAGGGTTTAGGGTTTAGGATTTAGGGTTTAGGGTTTAGTATTTATGGTTTATAGGGTTTAGGGTTTAAGTTTAGGTTTTAGGTTTAGGTTTTAGGGATTTTAGGGTTTAGGTTTAGGGTTTAGGGTTTAGGGTTTAGGGTTTAGGGTTTAGGGCATAGGGTATAGGGTTTAGGGTTTAGGGTTTAGGAGTTAAGGTTTAGGATTTAGGGTTTAGGGCTAAAGGTTTAAGGTTTATCGGGTTTAGGGTTTTGTGCTAGGGTTGAGGGTTTAGGTTTAGGGCTAAGGATTTAGGGATTCAAAGTATTAGGGTTTAAGGTGTTTAGGGTTTAGGGTTAGGGTTAAGGGTTTAAGTAGGGTTTAGGTTTTACATTTAGGGTTTAGGTTATAGGGTTTAGGGTGAGGCATAAGGTTTAGGTTTTAGGGATTTTGGTTTAGGGTTTAGGGTTTAGGATTTAGGGATTTAGGGTTTAGGTTTATGGTTTAGGCTTTAGGGCTTAGGGTTTAGGGTTTTAGTGTTTTAGGTTTAGGGTTTAGGGTTTAGGGTTTATAGGATTTAGGTTAAAAGGGTTTAGATTTAGGGTTTAGGGCTAAGGGTTTAGGTTTTTAGGGTTTAGGGTATAGTGTTTAGGGTTTGACATTAGATTTAGGGTTTAGGGTTTAGGGTTCACTATTCATGGTTTAGGGTTCATGAATTTAGGGTTTAGGGTTCACGGTTTAGGGTTTATGGTTTAGGGATTAGGGTTAAGGGTTTAGGGTTTAGGATTTAGGGTTTAGGGGTTTAGGGTTTATGGTTTAGGGTTTAGGGTTTAGGTTTTAGGGTTTAGGGTTTAGGGTTTAGGGATTAGGGTATAAGATTAGGGTTTAGGGTTTAGGGTTTAAGCTTTAGGTTTTAATTTAGGTTTAGGGTTAGGGTTTAGGGTTTAGGGTTTAAGGTTTAGGGTTTATGGTTTTGAGGTTAGGGTTTATGGTTTATAGTTTAGGGTTTTTAGGGTTTAAGGTTTAGGGTTTTAGGTTTAGGGTTTTGGGTGTTTTAGGTTTAGGCTATATTTAGGGTTTAGGGTTTAGGGTTTAGGGTTAAGGGTTTAGGGTTTAGGGTTTAGCGGTTTAAGGGTTTAGGTTTATGGTTTAGGGCTATGGTTTAGGGTTAAGGGTATAGGGTTTACAGGGTTTAGGGATTAGGATTTAGGGTTTAGGGTTTTAAGGGTTTAGGTTTTTAGGGTTTAGGTTTTAAGGTTTTTAGGGTTTAGGGTTTAGGTTTAGGATTTAGATGTTTATTGTTTAGGGTTTAGGGTTTAGGGTTTAGGGTTTAGGGTTTTAGGGTAAGGGTTTAGGGTTTAGGTTTAGGGTTTATGGTTTAATTTAGGGTTTAGGGTTTATAGTTTAGGGTTTAGGGTTTAGGCTTTAGGGTTTAGGGTTTAGGGTTTCATGGTTTTAAGGCTTTAGGATTTAGGCTTAGGATTTAGGGTTTAGGTTTTGTTTAGGGTTTAGGGTTTAGGGTTTAGGCTTTTTAGGGTTTAGTTTAGGGTTTAGGTTTTAGGCTTTAGGGTTTAGGGTTCAAGGTTTAGGGTTAAGGGTTTAGGGTTTATGGTTTAGGGTTTAGTGTTTAGGGTTTAGGGTTTAGGGTTTAGGGATTTAGGGTTTAGGGATTTAGGGTTTAGGGTTTAGGGTTTAGGGTTTAGGAGTTTTAAGGTTTAGGGTTTGGGTTTAGGGTTTAAGGTTTAGGGATAAGGGTTTAAGGCTTTAGGGTTTAGGGTTTAGGGTTTAGGGTTTAGGTTTTAGGGTTTAGGTTTTAGGGTTTAGTAGGCTCAGGGTTTAGGGTTTAGGGTTTAGTGTTTATGGTTTAGGATTTTAGATTTAGGGATTAGGGTTTAGGTTTATGGTGTATAGGGTTTAGGTTTTTATGGTTTAGGGTTTAGGTTTTAGGTTTAGTGTTTAGGGTTTAGCTATTGATGTTTAGGGTTTGAGGTTAAGTTCTCAGGGTTTTAGGTTTTAGGGTTGAGGGTTTAGGGCTAAGGGGTTAGGGTTTAAGGTTTAGGGTGTTTAAAGTTTAGTGTTTTAAGGTTTCTATTTTAGGATATAGGGTTTAGGGTTTTGTTTAGGGGTTTAGGGTTTTAGGTTTAGGGTTCAACAATTGATTTAGGGCTAAGGGTTTAGGGTTACAGGGTTTAGGTTTTAGGGTTTAAGGGTTTAGTTTTAAGGTTTAGGGTTTAGGTTTATGGTTTAGGGTTTAGGGTTTAGGGTTTAGGATTTAGCCTTTAGGGTTTAGGTTTTAAGGTTTAGGGTTTAGGGTTTAAGGTTTAGTCACGTGTTTAGGGTTTATGTTTTAGGGTTTAGGGTTTAGGGTTTAAGGATTAGGGTTTAGGGTTTAGGGTTTAGGGTTTAGGGTTTAGGGTTTAGGGTTTAGGGTTTATGGTTTAGGGTTTAGTATTTATGGTTTAATGTTTAGGGATTTAGGTTTAACATTTAGGGATTAGGGATAGGGTTTAGGGTTTAGGGTTTAGGGATCATGGTTTTATTTGTTTAGGGTTTCATGGTTTGTGGTTTATGGTTTAGGATATATGATTTTAGGTTTAGAGTTCAGGGTTTAGGATTTTAGGGATTTAGGGTTTAGGGTTTAAGGGTTTAGGGTTTAGGGTTTAGGGATTAGGGTTTTAATGGTTTAGGTTTAGGGTTTATGGTGAGTTAAGGGTTTAGGGATTTAGGGTTTAGGTTTTAGTGTTTAAGACCTCATGGTTTAGGTTTTAGGGTTTAGGGTTTTGGGTTTAGGGTTTAGATTTAGGGTTTAGGGTTTAGGGTTTAGGTATATGGGGTTTATGGTTTAGGGTTTAGGGTTTAGGGGTTTAGGGTTAGGGGGTTAATGGTTTATGGTTTAGGGGTTAAATTAGGGTTTAGGGTTTAGGCTTTTGGTTTAGGGTGTAGGGTTTAGGGTTTAGGGTTTAGGGTTTAGGGTTTAGGTTTAGTTCTAGGGTTTAGGGTTTATAGATTTAGGGATATGGTTTAGGTTTTAGGTTTAGGGTTTAGGGGTTTAGGGTTTTTTAGGGTTTAGCCCAATGGTTTAGGTTTAGGGTTAAAGCTTTAGGGTTTAGGATTTAGGGATTAGGGTTTATCAGTTTAGGGTTTAGGGTTTAGGGTTATGCTTTAGGGTTTAGGTTTTGGGTTAAGGGTTTAGGGTTTAGGGTCAGTAGGGTTTGAGGGTTTATGGTTTAGGGTTTAGGGCTCATTTTTTAGGGCTTTGGGGGTTTAGCTTTATAGGGTTTAGGGTTTAGTTGGTTAGGGTTTAGGGTTTAGGGTTTAGGGTTTAAGGTTTAGGGATTTATGGATATGGGTTTAGGTTTAGGGTTTAGGGATTTATGGTTGAGCTTTTGGTTTATGGTTTTAGGTTTAGGGTTTAGGGTTTAGAGGTTAGGGTTTAGAGTTTAGGGTTTAGTGATTTAGGTTTAGGGTTTAGGATTTAGGGTTTAGGTTTAGGTTTTAGGGATCAGGGTATAGGGTTTAGGGTTTGAATTTTAGGGACTCAAGGTTATGGTTTAAGGTTTAGGGTTTAGTGTTTAGGTTTAGGTTTAGGGGTTTAGGGCTCAAGGATCATTATTTAGGTTTTAAGGTTTAGGTTATAGGTTTTATGGGTCATGGTTAAGGGTTTATGGTTTTGGGATAAGGGTTAAGGCTCAAGGTTTAGGGTTGGGTGTTTAGGGTTTATTTTTTAGGGTTTAAGGTTGAGGCATAAGTTTTTAGGGTTTAGGATTTAGGGGGTTTAGGGTTTAGGGTTTAGTGTTAAGGTTTTAGGGTTTAGGGATCATGGTATTGGGTTTACGGTTTACATTTTATGTTTTAAGGCTCAAGGTTTAGGGTTTAGGTTTTATGAGGTTTATGGTTTGGGATTTATTATTTAAGGTTTAGGTTTTAGGGTTTAGGATTTAGGGTGGGGTTTAGGTTTAGGGTTAAGTTAGGGTTTAGGGTTTATGGTTTATGATTTATAAGGGTTAGATTTAGGGTTTAGGGTTTAGGGTTTAGAGTTTAGGTTTTATGGCTCAAGGTTTAGGGTTTAGGTTTTATGGCTTAGGGTTTAGGGTTAAGGTTTAGGGTTTAGGGTTTAGGATTTAGGGTTTATTGTTAAAGGTAGGGTTTAGGGTTTATATCTAAGGCTTTAGGATTTATGTTTTAGGGTGTTTAGGGTTTAGGGTTTATGATTTAGGGTTTATGGTTTAGGGCTCAGGGTTTTAGGTTTAGAGCTTAGGGTTTAGGGTTTAGGGATAAGTGTTTATCATTTAGGGTTCAGGTTTAGGAGGGTTTTATTTATTTTAGGGTTTAGGGATTTTAGGGTTTAGGGCTTAGGGTTTAGGGTTTAGGGTTTAGGGATTTAGGGTTTAGGGTTTAGGTATAAGGTTTAGGTTTAGGGTTTAGGGTTTAGGTTTAGGGTTTAGGTTTTATGGTTTAGGGTTTTTAGGGGGTTTATGTTTAGGGTTTTGGTTATAGGCTTTAGGATTTAGGGCTAAGGGTTTAGGTTTTAGGTTTTAAGGTTTAGGGATAATGATTTAGGGTTTAGGGTTTATGGGATTTATGACAATTTAGAATTTATTGTTTAAGGTTTAGGATTTAGGGCTCAAGGATCAGGATTTATGCTTTAAATTTAGGGTTTAGGGGTCAATGTATAGGGTTAAGGTTTTAGGGCTCAGGGTATAGGGTATAAGGTTTGGGGTTTAGCATGAATGGTTTAGGGTTTAGGGATAAGGGTTTAGGGTTTAGGGCTAGGGGTTTAGAATTTAGAGCTAAGAGTTTAGGGTTTAGGAATCAAGATATAGGGCTTATGGCATAGGTCTTAGGGTTTAGGGTTTATGGTTTAGGGTTTAGGGTTAGGGGTTTAGGGTTTGGGATTTAGGGCTAAGGGTTTAGGGTTTAGGGGGTTTATGGTTTATGGTTTTATGGTTTAGGTTTTAGGGTTTAGGGTTTAGGGTTTAGGCAGGGTTTAAGGTTTAGGGTTTAGGGTTTAGGGGGTATACGATTATGATTTAGGGTTTAGGTTTTAGGGATTTATGTTTAGGGTTTAGGGTTTAGGGATAAGGGTTTACAGTTTTGAGCTAATGGTTTAGGTTTTATGGTTTAGGGTTTTTTGTTTATTGTTTAATGTTTAGGGTTTAGGGTTTAGGGTTTAAGTTTTAGGGCTAAGGGATTAGCGGTTAGGGTTTAAGGTTTAGGGTTTAGGGTTTAGGGCTATGATTTAGGGTTTAGTTTAAGGTTTAGGTTTAGGGAGGTTTAGGAGGGTTTAAGGGTTTAGGGTTTAGGGTTAAGGGTTTAGGGTTTAGGATTAGGTTTAAGTGTTAGGGTTTAGGGTTTAGGTTTTTGGGGCTTAGTGTTTAGGGTTTAGGGTTTAGGTTTCAGGTTTAGGGTTTAGGGGTTTAAGGGGTTTTAAGGTTTAGGGTTTAAGGGTTTACATTTTTGGATTTATGGTTTAGGCTTTAGGTGTTAGGGTTTAGGGTTTAGGTTTTAGGTTTAGGGTTTAGGGCTAAGGGTTTAGGGTCTATGGTTTAGTGTTTAGGGTTAAGGGGTTAGGGTTTAGGGTTTTGTGTTTATAGGTTTTAGGGTTTAGGGTTTAGTGTTTATAGTTTTGGGTTTACGATTTAGGTTTTAGGGTTTAGGTTTTAAGGCTAAAGGTTTAGGGTTTTTGGGGTTTACTATTTAGGATTTAGGGTTTAAGTTTTAGGGTTTAGTGCTCAGGGTTTAGACTTTAGGCTTTAGGTGTCAAGTTTTAAGGTTAATGGTTTAGGGCTCATTATTTTTAGGGTTTAGGGTTTAGGATTTAAGGTTTAGGGCTCATGGTTTATGTTTAGGGATTTAAGGTTTAGGATTTAAGGTTTAGGGTTTAAGGGTTAAGGGTTTAGTTTTTAGGGATTTAGGGTTTAGGGTTTAGGGTTTAGAGGATAAGACTTTAGCATTTAAGGTTTAGGGTTTAAGGTTTAGGGTTTAAGGGTTTAGGGTTGAGGGTTTAGGCTTTAGGTTTAGGGTTTAAGGGTTTACAGATTTAGGTTTTTTGGGTTTAGGTTTTAGGGTGTTTAGGGCTCATGGTTTAGGGTTTAGGGTTTAAGGTTTAGGGTTTAGGGTTTAGGGTTTAGGGTTTAGGGTTTAGGGGGTTTATGGTTTATAGTTTTTAGATTTTGGTTTTAGGGTTTAGGGCTCGGGGTTTAGGGTTTAGGGGGTTTAAGGTTTAGGATTAAGGGTTTAGGGCTAAGGGTTTAGGTTTTAGGGGGTTTACGGTTTTAGGTTTAGGATTTTAGGGTTTAGGGTTTAGGGTTTAGGGCTAAGGTTTAGTGTTTAGAGGTTTAGGGTTTAGGGTTTAGATTTAGGGGGGTTTACGGTTTATGATTTTAGGGTTTAGTGATTTAGGGTTTAAGGATGATTATGGTTTAGGGATTAAGGTTTAGGGTTTTGGTTTTTAGGTTTAAGGCTATGGTTTTAGGGTTTATGGTTTAAGGTTTAGGGTTTAGGGTTTAGTGTTTAGGTTTAGGTTTAGGGTTATAGGGTCTATTTAAGGTTTTTTTCTAAGGTTTAGGTTTAGGGTTTAGTGTTTAGGGTTTAGGGCTCAAGGTTTTAGGATTTATGGTTTAGGGTTTAGGATTTAGGGTTTAGGATTTAGGATTTAGGGCTCAAGGTATAGGGTTTAGTTTTTTGGGTTAGGTTTTAGGGTTTAGGGTTTAAGGTTTAGGGTTTAGGGCTAATGGTTTAGGGTATAGGGTAAAAGGTTTAGGGTTGAGGGTTTAGTGTTTAGGGTTTATGGTTTAGGGCTCCTATTTTAGGGTTTAGGGTTTAGGGTTTAGGGCTTTGGGTTTAGGGTTTAGGGTTTAGGGTTTAGCATTTAAATTTTAGAGTTTAGGGTTATTTGTTCAAGGTTTAGGTTTTCCAAATTAGGTTTTAGGGTTTAGGGTTTAGAGTTTAGATTTTAGGGTTAAGGGCTTGGGGTTTAGGATTTAGGGTTTAGGGTTTAGTATTTTAGATTTAGGGCTAAGGGTTTAGTGTTTAAGATTTAGGGTTTATGGTTTAGGGCTAGGGTTTAGGGTTTAGAGTTAAGTGTTTAGGGTCTAGGGTTTAGGGTTTAGGGTTTAGGGTTTAGGGTTTAGGGTTTTAAGTTTAGAGTTTAGTTTTAGGGTTTATGGATTAAGGGTTTATGATTCAAAGTTTAGGGTTTATGGCTATGAGGGTTTAGGGTTTAGTGTTAAGGGTTTAGGGTTTAGGGATAAGGGTTTAGGGTTTAGGGTTTAGGGGGTTTATGGTTTAGGGTTTAGGGTTTAGGGTTTGGGGTCTAGGGTTTAGTCTTTAAGGTTTAGGGTTTAGGGCTCATGGTTTATGGTTTATTGTTTAGGGCTAGGGGTTTACGTGTAAGGATTTAGTTATAAGGGTTAAGGTTTTATGGTATATGGATCAGGGTTTAGGGTTTATTGTTTAGGGTTTAGGGTTTTGGTTTAGGGTTTAGGGTTTAGATCAGGTTTTAGGCTTTAGGGGGTTATAGGTTTAGGGTTAGAGGTTTTATTGTTTAGTGTTTAGGGTTTATGGTTTAGTGTTTAGGGGGTTTATGGTTTAGTATTTTAGGGTTTAGGGTTCAAGGTTTAGGGTTTAGGGTTTAGGGTTTAGAGTTTAGGTTTTAGGGTTTAGGGTTTATGGATTAGGTCTTACAGTTTAGTGTTTATGGTTTATGGTTTCAGGTTTTTGGCTAAGGGTTTAGGGTTGATGGTTTAGGGCTTAGGATTTAGGGTTTAGACTAATGGTTTAGGGTTTATGGATTTTTATGGTGTTTAGGGTTTAGGATTTTGGGATTAGGGTTTAGGGGTTAGGGTTCACATATTAGGATTTAGCCTTTAGGTTTTTGGTTTAGTCTTTAGTGTTTAAGGTTTAGAGTTTAGTGCTTAGGGTTGTTGCTTTATGGTTTAGGGTTTAGGGTTTAGGGTGAAGGGTTTAGGATTTAGTATTTAGGGTTTTAGATCTAGGGTTTAAGGTTTAGGGTTTAGGATTTAGAGTTTATGATTTAGGGTTTAGGGTTTAGAGTTTAGGGTTTAGGGTTTAGGGATATGGATTTATGGTTTAGGGTGTTGAGCTCAGGATTTATCATTTAGGATTTAGGGTTTATGGTTTAGGGATCAAGGTATAAGGTATAAGGTTTAGGGTTTAGGGTTTAGGGATAATGGTTTAGGGTTTAGGGTTTAGGGATTAGGGTTTAGGGTTAAGGGTTAAGGTTTAGGTTTAGGGTTTAGGGTTTAGTTATTAGGGTTCAAGGTTTAGGATTGATTTCTATGGTTTTAGTTTTTTTAAGGTTTAGGGTTTTAGGGTTTAGGGTTTAAGGTTTAGTGTTTAGAGGTTAGGGTTTAGGGTTTAGGGTTTAGGGCTCAGGGTTTAGGTTTAGGGATAAGGGCTAATGGTTTAGTTCTCATGGTTTAGGGTTTGGGGATAAGGGGTTATGGTTTATAGTTAAGGTTTAGGGCTAGGGGTTTAAGGTTTAGGGATCAGGATTTAGGATTTATGTTTTAGGGTTTAGGGATAAGGGTATAGGGTATATGCTTTATTGTTTAAGTATAAGGGTATAGGGTTTAGGGTTTAGGGCTAAGGGTTGAGGGTTTAGGTTTTATGAGATTTATGATTTAGGGTTTTAGTATAATGGTTTAGCGTTTAGTGTTTAGGCTTTAAGGTTTAGGGCTAAGGACTTATGGCAAAGTTTTAAGATTGAGGGTTTTGGGTTTATGGTTTAGCTTTGAGGGTTTATTGATCTATGTATAGGGTTTAGCGTTTAGGGATAATAGTTTAGGGTTTATATTTTAGTGTTTTAGTTTAAGGAATAAGAGTTTAAGGTTTAGAGGGTTTAATGTTTTAGGTTTATGGTTTAGGTTTTAGGGTTTATAGTTTATGATTTATGTTGTAGGTGTGAAATTTTAGGGTTTAGGGTTTAGGGATTAGTTTTTAGGGTTTATGTTTTAGGGTTTATAGTTTAGGGTTTTTGGTTTAGGGTTAAGGGTTTAGGGTTTAGGGTTTAGGGTTTAAAGGGTTTACAGATTAATGTTTAGGCTTTAGGGTTTAGGATTTAGGGCTTAGGGTTTATGGTTTAGGGATAAGGATTTTAGGTATAG
This sequence comes from Taxus chinensis, assembly GCA_019776745.2. Taxonomy (NCBI): domain Eukaryota; kingdom Viridiplantae; phylum Streptophyta; class Pinopsida; order Cupressales; family Taxaceae; genus Taxus; species Taxus chinensis. The sequence goes on from JAHRHJ020003798.1 coordinate 69,866, forward strand.
GGTTTAGGGTTTAAGGATCAAGATTGATGGTTTAGAGGTTTAGAGTTTAGGGTTTAGGGTTTATTATTTAGCATCTAGGACCAAGGGTTTAGGGTTTAGCATTAAGGTTTTATGGTTTAGGGATCACGGTATAGGGTTTACATTTTAGGTTTTAGGGCTCAAGGTGTAGGGTTTAGGGTTTATGAGGTTTATTGCTTAGGGCTTAGTATTAAGGGTTTATGTTGTAGCGATAAGGGTAGGGTTTAGGTTTTAGGGGGTTTACTATTTAGAGTTTAGGGTTTAGGGTTTATGGTTAAGGGCTCAGGGTTTATGGTTTAGGTTTTAGGGCTAAGGGTTTAGGGTTTAAGAATAGGGTTTTAGGGTTTTAGGTTTAGGGCTTAGGATTTTGGGTATAGGGTATAAGGTTTAGGGTTTAGGGGTGAGGGTTTAGGATTTAGGGTTTATGGTTAAAGGTAGGGTTTAGGGTTTAGGGATAAGTCTTTAGGATTTAGGATTTAGGGTGTTTAGGGTTTAGTGTTTATGATTTAGGGTTTAGGGTTCAGGGTTTTGGGTTTAGAGCTTAGGGTTTAGGATTTAGGGCTAAGTGTTTATTTTTTAAGGTTTAGGGATAAAGGTTTAGAGTTTATGGTTTATATTTTAGGGTTTCTTATTTTAGTTTTAGGGCTAGGGGTTTAAAGTTTAAGTTTTAGGGCTTAGGGTTATGGGTTATGGGTTTAGGGTCTAGGGCTCATGTTAAGGATTTAGGGTTAAGGGTTAAGGGTTTAGGGATAAGGTTATATTTTTTAGGTTTTATGTTTAAGGGTTTAGAATTTAGGGTTTATGGTTTAGGGGTCAAGATTTAGGGTTTACTATTTATGGGTTAGTGCTTAGGATTTAGGGATTAAGCTTTATGTTTAGGATTTGGGTTTAGGGTTTAGCATTTAAGGCTAAGAGTTTACGGTTTATAGTTTAGGGTTTAGATTTTAGGGCTAGGGGTTTAGGCTTTAGGCTTTAGGTATTAGATTTAAGTTTTTATGATTTAGAGTTTAGGATTTAGGGGTTAATTTTTAGGGTTTAGGGTTGATGGTTTATGGTTTATGTTTTAGGATTTAGGGATAGCGTTTTAGGGTTTTAGAATTTAGGTTTAGGGTTTAGGGTTTATGGATTAGGGTTTAGGGCTGATGGTTTAGTTATATTCCTCTGCATTTCAAGTGTTGATAGGTGATTTTCTTTTAAAGATGTGTTCTTTTGATTGATGGAGATCATGCTTGATATGGATAAATATTTTCTGCTCTTAAGATCATTAGACTGAAATGGAATGGCTTCCTTGAATCCATTTTTCACTTCTTTTAGATGAGTTGCAATCTGGTTTAAGAGTTGCAAACTTATCTCCTTATCTGACTCATCCTTGGATCAATTTCAATGATCCAAGGAATGTTTTAAATCTACTCAGTTGAATGAAGGGTAAATTGACATTCAATAAAAATTGAGGGACATATCAGACTAAACTTTGTTGTTACAAGTTCTTAGATTTTGTGTGAACGTGTTTCCATTCAGTTGTATGTTGTGCTTGGGTCTTTGGAGATCGATCATGGTAGGACATTGCTGACGTAAATGAAATGCAACTTGTTCATGACATTGGAAGGATTCAGAATCCTAAAACTAAAGGATTATCCTACGGAATCCTAAGCTAGGTAAGAATATATATATACTACCTAGCTATGTTACTTAATTGATTTTATTCCTAACCTAAGCCTTGTGCTAAGGGAGTATGCAAAGGTTACTAGGCTATTTAATTTAACCTAAAACCTAATGCTATAAGATTATGTGATGATCTAACCTAATGCCTAAAACTATTATGTTGTGAATTAATCTAACCTATGTGGAAACTACCTAAGGTAGTGTGTAAGGCCTAAGGTGATTAATTCTAAACTAACCTAAGTTCTAAAGGATCTATCCTAAGCTATTTTAATGGGAACCTAATGGGTCGCATGCATCAAAGGTGATGGTTCCAATGGCATTTAAGTTGTTGATAAGGTTTTTAAGGCATAAAGTACTGCCAGTTTTGGCAGGGGCTAGTTGACTTGGTGGAGGCTTATGTGGAAGTTTCACTAAAGATGGAATTGCATGTTAAATGTGAATTGGCATTCGCTAGACTTGGGAGGTGGTGGCAAGGAAAGATAAGTGGGAAAATTGGAATTAATGGAATTTATTGGTCTCGGTTTTTGTTCACAAACCATCTAGGAAACTTGGAAGGTGGGTTTGTGGGAGGTTGTTGGTTTTTGCATGCTTTCAGATTTTTCTCTGCATGGAGCAAACTGGTTCTTTGAACCAACAGTTTGACTTGCACTTCTTTGCTATTTTTAACTCACCTGGTCTATTTTCGATCATGGGAAGGTATATGAGGCATTATGAGGAAAGTTATTTGTTTGTTGATCTTTTGTGGAGAAGAAAAGGAGCTGGAAGCTCATCTGGAAGTCTCCTTTGATTTGGCAGAAGCGCTATCAGGCATGATAGGCTCTAATCTTTAAGATCTCTTGCTTTCTTCTAAATGTTTCATTAAAACAAGTCTGCTCTTTTGAGATTCTTGGCTTGCATGTTTTATCTGGTTATTTTCTTGTTGGGTTTAATAAATCTCTTGTGATCTTGGTTATGAATCCATGGTAAATGATGTTCTAATTGGAAACTTACCTTGTGTTAGTTCTTTAAAAAAAAAAAAATGCATGCAAAATGTATTTCTGTAACTCTGCTTGTCATTCTGGAACTGGTAATTGAAGTGTTCTATTTTAAATGACCTTCGTTGCTATTTAAATATGGTTCTGAGTTGTGGGAACCTTGAGTTCCATCTGATCTTGTTGGAGTTTGTGTTTTTCTTGAGCTTGTAATCGAGCTTGTATTTGGTTTGGAACTTGTTTTTGGTTTCATGTTTGATGAAAGCTGGTGATGGAGGTTCTTGATGCTCTAACCTGTGTTTGGAATCTTGGGTAACTCGGGACTGTTGTTGAAGCCCGTATGTGGCTCTGTACCCATGTTTTATTCTTGTGAAATTCTGGACTGTTAATGGAGGTTCGTGTTTTACACCGCACTCGTATTTTGTTACTTGTATAGTTTTGAACTCTTGTTTGAAGCTCGTGTTTCATTTTGAGCTGGTATTAGGGCTTCTTGTTTAAAATATAAACTGGAATGGGAACTTTGTGTTGCCCTGAACCTGTGATTAGAGACTTGTGTAGCTCTGAACTGTTATTGGAAGTTTGTATTTTATACTTCCCTCGTATTTAAATACTTGTGTAGTTCTGAAATTTTGTTGAGACTTCATGTTTGACTCTGTTCTGGTATTTTGAGTTGGGTTTTACTTGTATTAAAAGTTTAAAACTTATAACTCTTTTGTTGAACTATTGCTCAAAGAAAACTGGGAGAATAGTTGGCTGAGTTGTTGGGTAGACTCTTTGAGATCTTAACTGAAAACGTCTTTGTTTGATGGATGGATTTGGTAATTCTTTTCTGAGAACTGTTTCATCTTTTCTGAGATGGTAATGGCATTTTATCGGGGGTATTCTTTTCCCCTCTATTTTGTGGAAACCCGCATCTTCAGATCTTTTAAAATAAGTTCTGGGTTTTGTTTAAAAGAAGAGTTTATTACTTTAGTGCTCTGAATTGTTATGGAGGGATTACTTGTCTCTGTTCAGATTGTTTTTGTATTATAGTACTTATTGAATCGAGAACTAATTACTCTTTTGTAATGCAATATTGAAACCTGACAATGGGATTTCAGTCTTTGAGTTCGTTGATACTTCTGAACATGTTTAGCTTACTGATCGGTTTTTTTTCTATCTCTTGTTGGATATAGTAAATAAACCATGTGTCTTTGTAAAAGAAAGGAAAGTGATTCCTTTGGAACAGAATGTTGTTTTTAGGACTGTTATGCGTATTTCATTCTGAGATTGGAATTGAAACTCATGTTTATTGAAGGTAAAGAATTGTAAGGAAAATGGCAGTGTGCTTTCTTCTTACTGTGAGTTGATTTTGTTCTCTCTTCTGGGAACTAGCTTATGAATTTCTAAGTATGAATTAAAAGTGGGAATTCATTTGTTAGTACAATAAAATGAATTATTGATTGGATCATTTTCTAATTAAGATCCCTTTCTTTCTAATGTTGGGATAAGTTCATTGGTTGAACTTTTCTGTTTTGATTCTCTTATGAAATGGAGATTTCTTTATGAGTTGTTTGGTCTTCCTTGTTCAAATCATTTGTTGAAATGATGTAGGAAGAGATTAGATGATTCAGTTTTGTTGAACAGAAAATGTAAGCTTGTTTGGCAGACTGTTTGTTTGACAAGGCTTTGCTTTGTTTGGTTTGAGATGAGTAAGTTTTGTCTCTTGCACTCTATCTTTTTATGGATCCTCCTTGGATGGAATCGAGTAGAGATTAACTCCTGTATGAGTCTACTTTGATTTGTGAACGTTGGTTTCAGATCTTTAAATGTTAACTTCTAACATGTGGAAGTAGATTTAGACTTGCAGGTAGACTGTTTGATTCTCTATTCCTTCTTGGATTGAAATGGGATTCTGTTCTGATGAATATCTTAAATGTTGAATTTTAAGGTAGTTGTCCTTTAAATGAAACCGTTAATTCATGTTATGAATCTGTTTCTAGTTTTTTAGATGTCTTGTGTTTGGGCTTGGTTTGTAATGGTTCTTCTTCTTTTGCTTAAGAGTTAGATGAATCATCCTAATTAGAACCATGCTGTAAACCCTTCTTTTGGCTTAAAGAAAAGATAAATGTTGTATTCTATTATGATAGAATTGGGAACAATGAGATGTTATGATCTGTTGTTTGCTTAAGGATAATTGATAGGATCAATTAAACTTTAATTTTGTAAGGCAGATATAGTGGATTATATTTTGTTCTTCTCTTGGAAGTGAATTCAATTGGTTAAATGTACTTCTTTTCCATTTTCTTTTGCTTATATTGATATTTATGATGTAATAATTGTCTCATTAAAGTAGAGTTGTTTTAATGGAACAATTATTGGAATGCACTTCATTTTAAGGCTTAGTGCTTATCATGCTCAGTTCATTGAACTGACCCGTGCTAGCAATTTTTGCAGATGGACTTCGTAAGTGATAAAAGAAGGAAAAACTTATATGATGCATTGGCTGATTTAAATTTGATTCCTTGTGAAGAATTCTGATTCATTCTTGAGATTGTATTGAAAAAGAATAGTAGTATTCTTTTTAATGAAGGTGGTTGTTATGCAGTATGCCTAAATGCATAAGTCTTGTAAATGTATAAGTTATAAAGATGAATTGAAAGTTGAGAATTTACTTGTATTGGTTGTGTAAATTATCTTGTACTTCGTATGATAAAGATGGATTTCTATCTTGTTGATATTCTTCATATTATTTTTATGCTTAATTGGTTATCCTTTAATAAGTTGGATAAAGGGATTTAGTTCAATTTCCCTACTTGTGATGCAGCTTGTTAAGTTGCAGAATATGATATTTGATATCTAAACTATATAACATAGTAATGTAACGTGTTATGAACATACATTAAGAAATGTGGATATTGGGTAGGATACACCCTAACACTTAACATGTAGAGAAAGAATATTTCTCTTTCTTAATGGAATATAAACCAAAAAGGTTTGCAAGTATGACTACAATTTATTAGACTTCATTTTGTATGAAGTCTACTTTATATTGGATATATTTTGGCATTGAAATTTTCTAAAAAGTTATTGTACTTTTTAAATAAGACATATTATAACATTGTACAGTTACGGTTAATTGGCAGTTTAACTATGTGATCAAACATTAAAAGTGACCATGAATATAACGGAAGTTCTTAATGGACTAAATGAAGAAAATTTAGGAAAGAACTTATTAAGAGTTAGATTAGGGATTGGCAGTGTTGCTGTAATCAAGAATTAATTCAGACTAACAATGTATTAACAATCCCCTCGGGGGTATGTACATCTCGATGAGGTAGTTTCTGTAGGATGTTGGCACATGCCAACTGTAGGGCTGTACTTTCGAGAAGGCTTGGGTCTTCTTGAGAATACAATGTTGTAGTTGACATGTGGCATCACCCTTCTGCATTGATCATCTAGATCTACACCCAATAGGAACTTAGGACTTGAACTTAGTTTCCCTCTAGGTCTGGATAGGAGCATATTTAGGATATGAATTAGCTTCCAATGGCTCAGGGTATGTTGCACATCTGGATGACTTAGGTCAACCGAGTATGCCCATATACCCTAAGCCATTGTGAGCATCTTCCTATAATAGGTTATGTTCCTATCTAGGTCTAGGGTTAAACCTAGAACAAGTGGACTGAAGGGAGTTAGAAAAGACCAATCATGATAATTGAGGAGTGAGGTGAAGGACATATTCCAATATGATGAGTATGTCATCTAGGAATAGTGACATACACAGTATGTTACAAATATTTGGCCAAAGTATCACAAACTACTGGTTGTGTTGTCCTATGTCACCAAGTTTAAAACAACATGATATCAGATGAATATTGGTAGCAGATATTCAGATATGTTCTTTAACAGATCACTCAGTACCAGGTGTAGGGTAGGATGACAAAGTATACGAAGTATACAATATGTATTCAATACATAAGATAACATAAATAGATCGGTAGCTTACCGAGTTATGGAATGAATAGATCAGTGAATCACCGAGTCATTACAGCTGCATATGTTTATCTATTGAATTTGATTGGCATGGAATGTTTGTTCTAAATATTGCTTTATTTAGAATAGTGAACATTATTAAATTTTTTTTCTCTTGATTCTAAAGTCTTAAAATGGGAATGTTACATCTTGGTATCAGAGCTGAAGGTTGCAGCTCTTGGACCTATTGTGTCCACAATCTGATGAAACTTAAATTTTCTTGTAATAGAAAATGGTGAGAACAAGAGGAAACGTTGCAAATAACCCTCCACCTGAGGAAGGAGTGGCAACTTCCCAGAAACTTGATGAGATCCTTGCTGCCCTGTTAGACACAAGAGATCATTTGGTTGTGCTTGAACAACAAGTAATGGGTAATGAGGAGGAAGAAGAAGCTGATAACAATAATCAGCCACCTCCAGGGGACAATGCCAATGTGGGTGTTGATAATAACAATGTTAACATACCTGTGGAGCCTGAGAACAAAAAGGCTAGGCTAGCAGCAGAACTCACTAATGACATAAAAAGGATAAGTCCACCCAAGTTTGATGGCACCACATTAGGAGATGGGGCTGAGAAATAGCTCAGTGAAATGGAGAAATACTTTGTAATAAGAAATTTCTCAGAAGAAACAAAGGTGATATGGGGAGCATATCAACTTTCACATGAAGCATCTTCGTGGTGGGACAGCCACAAGGCTGAGTTGAACATTGATGAATCTAATATCACATGGGACCAATTTAAAGGTTACTTTAGGCAATGATGGCTGCCACAACTTTACTATGATCAGAAAATGATTGAATTTCAGAACTTAGCTCAAGGAAAGCTAACTGTAACTAAGTATTGGGAGTGATTTACAAAACTCCTTAAGTATGTGCCTCAGTACCAAACTGATGAGAAGTTCAGGATAAGGAAATTCATCATGGGATTGAATCCCGTTATAGGAGGAGAGGTGGATGTTCACAACCCAACCACGATGGAAGGGGTTGTTGAAAAATCCATAAGGCAGGAACAAAAATTAAAGGCAATTTCTGCTCACAAGGAGGAAGTAAGGAAGAAGAATCCCAACTCCTCTTCATCCTCTCTTGCACCCAAGAAAGGACCATGGAAGAAATTAAGAATGAAATGTAAGTTTTCATCTGATACAAATAAGAAAGCAGCAACAAACAAGTTTTTTGGTAATGCATGGAACAACTTTGCCAAGAACAATAATAACAGACATAAGTCCAATGGGGGTTTGAATGATAACTCTAAGGATGGAATTAAACCTGAGACTAGGAAGGGACCTGTAGGAGGCTGTTATAACTGTGGAAAAGATCATTATGTAAATCAATGTCCTTTGAAGAAGGATGAACGTAATCAATAGCACAAGATACATGCTACAGTAGCTGATAAGCATAGCTGAGAAACAAGCCACACCCATAGAAGTTCCGGGTAAGTTATTTGGTTTACCAATAACTATTCTTTTTGATACCAGAGCTACTGAATGTTTTATTTCTAGTAAATTAGCATCAAAATTAAAAAGAAAAGCTGGAAACATGGATAAAACATGGACTGTATAGTATGGTAATAATGTTGTTCATATGGTTAGTATGTGTCTTTTTGGAGCAGTCCTTGATTTACCTAACTTTTCCACAGAGGTTGATCTTTATGTTGCACCTTTAGGGTCTTATGATGTAATCATAGGTGTTAATTGGTTAGCAGAACATAAGGCTAAAGTGGACTATTTTGAAAAACACATTAGTTTTTTAGATGACCTATAGAAAACAATAGATATTCAGGGTGTGAAATGGGAGATTTCTGTTAGAAAACTGTCATCTATGCAACAAAAAAAGGCCAAAAATAAATGATGTACCTTATATACAGTAAAAATTACTGAACCAACAGAAGAGAGAAGTGATATTATGGAATGATATCCACTGTTATAAGACTTCAGTGATGTATTTCTAGAAGAATTTCCAGGTCTTCCACCCAAAAGGGAATTTGATTTCATGATTGAGATCAAGCCTAGAACTGAACCTATTTCTAAAGCACCATGTATCGAATGACTACTACAGAATTAGTAGAGCTTAAGGCTCAATTGCAAGAATTTTTTCTAAGGGTTTGATTAGACCAAGTGTTTCACCTTGGGGAGCACCAATGATCTTTGTGAAAAAGAAAGATGGAACACTTAGATTGTGCATTGATTACAGAATGTTAAACAAGGAAACAATCAAGAATAGATATCCACTCCCTAGGATTGATGATTTATTTGATCAGATGCGTGGAGCATCGGTATATTCCAAGATAGATCTTTGATCTGGATATCATCAACTGATGAATTAAGGATGAGGATATTCATAAAATATCTTTCAGAACAAGGTATGGACATTATGAGTTTACGGTTTTACCTTTTGGATTAACTAATGCACCTGTGGCATTTATGAATTTAATGAATAATATCTTTCAAGAATACTTGGACAAATTTGTGCTCATATTCTTGGAAGACATTCTCATATATTCTAAAAGCATTGAGGAGCATCATGAGCATTTGAAAATAGTTTTGGAAATTCTGAGAAAGAGACGGTTGTTTGGTAAGTTGTCCAAATGTTCCTTCTATGACACAGAAGTGCACTATCTGGGACATGTAATAAGTAAAGATGGAATTGTTGTAGATCCTTCAAAAATTATAGCTATAACAGAATGGCATGCACCTAAGAATGTACATGAAGTTAGAAGCTTCATGGGACTTGCTGGCTACTATAGGAAATTTGTAAAATACTTTTCTAAGATAGTTGCACCAATAACTTCCTTACAGAAGAAAGATAAAAAGTTTGTTTGGAGTGAGAAATGTGAAATTGCATTTAAAACCTTGAAGGAACAGTTAACTTCAGCACCTATTCTTGTAGTACCAGATCCTAATGGAGATTTTATGGTGGTAATTGATGCATCCAGTGAAGGTCTAGGAGGTATTTTGTTACAAAGTGGTCATGTTATAGCATATGAAAGTAGAAAACTTAAGTTACATGAGTTGAATTATGCTCCACATGATTTAGAGCTTGTTGTCATTGTTCATGCACTTCAAGTTTGGAGGCATTATCTGCTTGGTAAACCATTTGAGTTGAAAACTGATCATCTTGGGCTGAAGTACATTTTCACTCAGCCAAATCTGAATGCAAGACAGTGAAGGTGGTTAGATATTTTTTCTTGATATGATTTTTACATAAGTTACATTAAAGGAAAATAAATAGAGTGGTTGATGCTCTAAGTTGTAGGAAGCACATTTATGCTCTTATAACACCTAGAAATCAGTTTAAGGATGAAGTAAAAAGTGTTATGGAATCTAATTCTTACTTTCAACAAGTAAAAGCAGCATTTTTTGCTTTGATAAAGAAGGAAGTTTACGATTTGAAAAAAGAGATTCTAATGATTCAAGGTACAAAGGTTTTCACTTTGATAAAGAAGGAATCTTACGATTTGAAAATAGAGTCTATGTACCTTTGCTTAATAATTTGAGAAAGAAATTGTTAACTGAATTTAGCAATTCACCTTTTTCTAGACACCATGGCATTACAAAAATGCTTGTTGATATAAAACAACAATATTTCTAGAAAGGAATGAAAAAGGATGTTATTTATTTTGTGACACATTACCTTGAATGTCAACATGTTAAAGTGAAACATATGCACCCAACCGGTTTGTTGTATCCTCATAGCATACCGCAGTACAAATGGTAAGTAATAAGCATGGATTTTGTACAAGGGTTACCTATGTCAAGAAATAAGCATGATGTTATCTTAGTAGTTGTGGATAAACTAACAAAGGTAGCACATTTTATTGCTGGAAATCTGAAGGATGATTCTCCTATTTTGGCAAGAAGATTTGTACACAAAATTTTCAGATTACATGGAGTACCTGAGTTAATCATTTCAGATAGAGATCCTAGAATGACATCAAGATTTTGGAAAATGCTTAATGCAGCTCTAGGAACTAAGCTAAATTTCAGTTCTGTGTATCATCTAGAAATAGATGGGAAGACTGAAAAAGAAAATCATGTTTTAGAAGATGGGTTACGAATGTATTGCATGGATCAATAGTATAAGTGGGAAGAGTATCTTCCATTAGTTGAATTCACATACAATAATACATATCATGCTTCTCTTAAGATGGCACCTTTTGAGGCATTATATGGAAGAAAATGTAGAACCCCTGTTAGTTGGGATAGCATAGAAGATAGAGAGGTAATTGGACCTAAAATTCTTACTGAAATGGAACAACAAGTTAAATTGATTCGTGAATGCTTGAAAGAAGCATAAGTTAGGAAAAAGAGTTATGCTGACTTGAAGAGGGTTGATAAGAAATTTGAACTTGGTGAGAAAGTCTTTCTTCAGGTTAAACCAAAAAATATTTCTATAACTTTTGGCAAGGCTGCCAAGTTATCACCTCATTATGTGGGACCTTTTGAGATAGTTGAAGTAATCAACCCTGTAGCTTATCGTTTAGCATTACCTCCTACTTTGTCATGAATGCATGATGTTTTCCATATTTCTTTGCTTAAGAAATATGTTTCAGATTTATCACACGTGTTAAATTGGAATTCCTTATAGGTCCAGAACCCAAGAATAATCATGATTAAACCCATACGAGTGCTTGAAACTCACCAGTTGCATTTGAGAAATTGAGAAATAAGACAATGTAAGGTCCAGTGGGACCAGTTTAACGAAGAGAGTGCAACTTGGGAAAACCTAGAGGATATGAAAACTACTTTTCCATATCTATTTGAACATAATTGATTTTGTTGACTGATAAAAAATTATGATTTTATCTTTATATGACAATAAGTATAACAGTTTTGGGAAGATATTTATTTGATTTGAATAAACAACTATTTAATGCTGATTTTTTGAACTATAAGATTCTAATATATTTTGACTTATGGTAATAGAAGTGAATGATTTGATTGTTCATGATGTAAAATATTAAAAAGAAATAGGTAATCATCGGGATGATGATTCTTTTTAGGAGGGAAGCATGTAACACCCTTGACAATTGTTATATTCCTCCTTTGCATTTCAAGTGTTGATAGGTGATTTTCTTTGTAAAAGATGTGTTCTTTTGATTGATGGAGATCATGCTTGATATGGATAAATCTTTTCTAATCTTAAGATCATTAGACTAAAATGGAATGGCTTCCTTGAATCCATTTTTCACTTCTTTTAGATGAGTTACAATCTGGTTTAAGAGTTACAAACTTATCTCCTTATCTGACTCATCCTTGGATCAATTTCAGTGATCCAAGGAATGTTTTAAATCTACTCAGTTGAATGAAGGGTAAATTAACATTCAATAAAAATTGAGGGAAATATCAGACTAAAATTTGTTGTTAAAAGTTCTTGGATTATGTGTGAACATGTTTCCATTCAGTTGTATGTTGTGCTTGGGTCTTTGGAGATCAATCATGGTAGGACATTACTGACGTAAATGAAATACATCCTTTCCACAACATAGGAAGGATTCATAATCCTAAAAATAAAGCGTTATCCTACAGATTCCTAATCTAGGTAAGAATATTTACTACCTATCTATGTTACTTAATTGAATTTTTATCCTAATCTAAGCTTTGTGCTAAATAATTATAGAGAGGTTACTAGGCTATTTAAATTAACCTAAAACCTAATTCTATAAGATTATGTGATGATCTAACCAAATGCCTAAAACTATTATGTTGTGAATTAATCTAACCTATGTGGAAACCACCTAAGGTAATGTGTAAGGCCTAAGGTGATTAATTATAAACTAACCTAAGTTCTAAGGGATCTATCCTAAGCTATTTAAAGGGAACCTAAAGGGGGTCACATACATTAAAGGTGATGATTCCAATTGAATTTAAATTGTTGATAAGGTTTTTAAGGCATAAACTACTACCAGTTTTGGCAAGGGATAGTTGACTTGGAGGAGGCTTATGTGGTAGTTTCACTAAAGATGGAATTGCATGTTAAATGTGATTTGGAAATCACTAGGTTTGGGAGGTGGTGGCAAGGAAAGATTTGAGTGGGAAAATTTTAATTAATGGAATTTATTGGTCTCAGTTTTTGTTCACAAACCGTCTAGGAAACTTGGAAGGCAGGTTTGTGGGAGGTTGTTGGTTTTTGCATGCTTTCTGGATTTTTCTCTGCATGGAGCAAACTAGTTCTTGTGGAGAAGAAAAGGAGCGAGACATCTAGAAGTCTCCTTAGATTTGAACTATTGCACTAGGCTCGGGTAAGTGCACCAAGTTGGGGGACAATTAAGTGGACATCAAATCCTGAATTTTACATTAAAAACCAAAACATCAAATTTAGTCTTCCGCGGACTTGAACCATGCTGATGTAAAAACTATGTCATAAAAAGGTACCATTGAGTAGAGGAGACTATTAGCATAGAAATACTAATTTTAAAGTGAATAGAAGAGGATAAATATCATTTGTATAATTTCTTTCTAATAGTGGTCTTTAAGGCACTTTTTCCTATGAATGTTTATGTCTAGGTTTAAGACTACAAAATTTGGTTATCAGAATGTGATAAAACTTATACCATCCCAACCTGGTGAAATTATATACATGTTCAAAAAAAAATTATTTGATTTCAATATTTTTTGATCAAGTTATGGCATGAAATAGAAAGTGCTCTAATTTTATTTATGTTCTCATACCACTTTCTGGAAAAAAATCATAAAAAATAAAATGTTTCAAAAAAATACAAAATAAAATCCATCCCAAGATAGATAGTGGCATATAACTTCTTAAAGGAAAAAAATATATTCAATTTTTGGTCATCCAAATTTGGGCAAACACTGTTTTATCGGCGTTATTTACCAAGTCATTGAATTTTGAGGTTTTATAGTTAATCTCCATTTTTTACAGAAATTAGTATTTTGAAACTAGATTCTGGATGCTAGATTCAAAAATAATTTTTTCTAATTTGACTGTATGTAACTAATAACTACAAGTTGATGTTATGTTCTTTTTGCAATATGATGTCCACGGATGACCCTATATTTGTCCATCAACTTCCTGCATGCTCTAATCTTTAATATGTTTCTTCTAAATGTTTCATTAAAACTTTGCTTGTATTCTCTTTTGATATTCTTGGCTTGCATGTTTTATCTGGTTACTTTTCTTGCTGGGAATCTTTGTTATCTTGGTTATGAAATGTAAAGTGTTCTATTGGAAATGACCTTGTTTATTTCTATTTAAATGCATGGTTTTGAGTTTGTTTTAACTCTATGAGTTCCATCTGATCTTGTTAGACATTTGTTGTATTTCTTTGATCTCTGAGCTTGGGAATTGAGTTCTGTTTGATCTTGTGAATTTTTGTTTTTCTTGAGCTTGTAATCAAGCTTGTATTTGGTTTGGAATTTGTTTTTGGTTTTGTGTTTTATGAAAGTTGGTGATGGAGGTTCTTAATGCTCTAATTTGTGTTTGGAATCTTGGGTAACTCAAGAATTTTTTTGAATCCTGTATGTGGCTCTATACCCATGTTTTATTCTTGTAAAATTATAAACTATTAATGAAGTTTCATGTTTTACACCACACTCGTATTTTGTTACTTGTATATTTATAAACTCTTGCTTGAAGCTCGTGTTTTGTTTTGAGTTGGTAATACGGCTTCTTGTTTAAAGTATAAACTAGAATGGGAACTTCATTTTGCCCTGAACCTGTGATTAGAGACTTGTGTAGCTTTGAACTGTTATTGGAAGTTTGTATTTTATACTTCCCTTCATATTTAAATACTTGTGTAGTTCTGAAATTTTGTTGAGACTTCGTGTTTAACTCTGTTCTAGTATTTTGAGTTGGGTTTTACTTGTATTAAAAGTTTAAAACTTATAACTCTTTTGTTGAACTATTACTCAAAGAAAACTAGGAGAATAGTTGGCTGAGTTGTTGGGTAGACTCTTTGAGATCTAAATAAAAATGTCTTTGTTTGATGGATGGATTTGGTAATTATTTTCTGAGAACTGTTTCATCTTTTCTGAGATGGAAATGGCATTTTATCGGGGGAATTATTTTCCCCTCTTTTTTGTGGAAACCCGCATCTTTAGATCTTTTAAAATAAGTTCTGGGTTTCGTTTAAAAGAAGAGTTTATTACTTTAGTGCTCTGAATTGTTATGGAGGGATTACTTGTCTCTATTTAGATTGTTTTTGTATTATAGTACTTATTGAATCAAGAACTAATTACTCTTTTGTAATGCAATATTGAAACATGACAATGGGATTTAAGTCTTTGAGTTCATTGGTACTTCTGAACATGTTTAGCTTACTGATCAGTTTTTTTTCTATCTCTTGTTGGATATAGTAAATAAACCATGTGTCTTTTTAAAAGAAAGGAAAGTGATTCGTTTGGAATAGAATTTTGTTTTCAAGACTGTTATGGATATTTCATTCTGAGATTGGAATTGAAACTAATGTTTATTGAAGGTAAAAAATTGTAAGGAAAATGGTAGTGTGCTTTCTTCTTACTGTGAGTTGATTTTGTTCTCTCTTTTGGGAACTAGCTTATGAATTTCTAAGTATGAATTAAAAGTAGGAATTCACTTTTTAGTACAATAAAATGAAGTATTGATTGGATCATAATTTTCTAATTAAGATCCCTTTCTTTCTATTGTTGGGATAAGTTCATTGGTTGAACTTTTCTGTTTTGATTCTCTTATGAAATGGAGATTTCTTTATGAGTTGTTTGGTCTTCCTTGTTCAAATCATTTGTTGAAATGATGTAGGAAGAGATTAGATGATTCAGTTTTGTTGAACAGAAAATGTAAGCTTGTTTGGTGGACTGTTTATTTGACAAGAATTTTCTTTGTTTTGTTTGAGATGAGTAATTTTTGTCTCTTGCACTCTATCTTTTTATGGATCCTCCTTGGATGGACTCAAGTTAAGATTAACTCCTGTATGAGTCTACTTTGATTTATGAATGTTGGTTTCAGATCTTTAAATGTTAACTTCTAACATGTGGAAGTAGATTTAGACTTGCAGGTAGACTATTTGATTCTCTATTCCTTCTAATATGTAAATGAGATTCTGTTATGATGAATATTTTAAATGTTGAATTTTAAGGTATTTTTCGTTTAAATGAAATCATTAATTCATGTTATGAATCTATTCAGTTTTTCAGATGTCTTGTGTTTGGGTATAATTGTAATGGTTATTATTCTTCTTCTTTTGCTTAAGAATTAGATGAATCATCCTAATGAGAACCATGCTATAAACCCTTTTTTTAGCTTAAAGCAAAGATAAATTTTGTATTATATTATGATAGAATTGGGAAAAATGAGATGTTATGATTTGTTCTTTACTTAAGGATAATTGATAGGATCAATTAAACTTTAATTTTTGTAAGGATAGATATAGTGGATTATATTCTGTTCTTCTATTGGAAGTGAATTCAATTGGTTAAATGTACTTCTTTTCCATTTTCTTTTGCTTATATTGATATTTATGATGTAATAATTATCTCATTAAAGAAAATTTGTTGTAATGGAAAAATTATTAGAATGCACTTCATTTTAAGGCTTAGTGCTTATCATGCTCAATTCATTAAACTAACTCGTGCTAGAAATTTTTACAGATGGACTTCATAAGTGATAAAAGAAGGTAAAACTTATATGATGCATTAGCTGATTTAAATCTGATTCCTTGTGAAGAATTCTGATTCATTCTTGAGACTGTATTGAAAAAAGAAAAGTAGTATTCTTTTTTAATGAAGTCGGTTGTTATGTAGTATAGCCTAAATGCATAAGTCTTGTAAATGTATAAGTTATAAAGATTAATTGAAAGTTGAGAGTTTACCTGTATTGGTTGTGTAAATTATCTTGTATTCATATGATAAAGATGGATTTCTATCTTTTTAATATTCTTCATATTATTTTTATTCTTAATTGTTTATCCTTTAATAAGTTAAATGAAGGGATTTAGTTCAATTTCCCTACTTGTGATGCAACTTGTTAAGTTGCAGAATATGATATTCGATATCTAAACTATATAACATAGTAATGTAACATGTGATGAACATACATTAAGAAATGTGGATATTGGGTAGGATACACCCTAACACTTAACCTGTAGAGAAAGACTCTTTCTCTTTCTTAATGGAATATAAACCAAAAAGGTTTGCAAGTATGACTACAATTTATTAGACTTCATTTTGTATGAAGTCTACTTTATAATTGGATATATTCTGGTGTTGAACTTTTTCTAAAAATTTATTGTACTTTTTAAATAAGACATATTATAATGTTGTACAGTTACGGTTAATTGGCAGTTTAACTATGTGATAAACATTAAAAGTGATATGAATATAATGGAGTTCTTAATGGATTAAATGAAGAAAATTTAGGAAAGAACTTATTGAGTGTTGGATTAGGGATTGACAGTGTTACTTTAATCAATGAAATTAATTCAGACTAATAATGTATTAACAATCCCCTTGGGGATATGTACATCTCGATGAGGTAGTTTCTGTAGGATGTTGGCACACACCAACTACAGGGCTATACTTTCAAGAAGGTTTGGGTCTTATTGAGAATACAATGTTGTAGTTGACATGTGGCATCACCCTTCCACATTGATCATCTAGATCTACACCCAATGGGAATCAGGACTTGAACTTAGTTTCCCTCTAGGTCTAGATAGGTAGCATATTTAGGATAGGAATTAGCTTCCAATGGCTCAGGTGTACGTTGGCACATCCGGTCGACTTAGGTCAACTGAGTATGCCCATATACCCTAAGCCATTGTGAGTGTCTTCTTATAATAGGTTATGTTTCCTACCTAAGTCTACGGTTAAACCTAGAACAAGTGGATTGAGAGTAGTTAGTAAAGACCAATCATGATAATTGAGGAGTGAGGTGAAGGATGTATTCTAATATGATGAGTATGTCATCTAGGAATAGTGACATACATAGTATGTTACAAATATTTGGCCAAATTATCACAAACTACTGGTTGCATTGTCCTATGTCACAAAGTTTAAAACAACATGATATCAGATGAATATAGGTAGCAAATATTCAGATATGTTCTTTAAAGTAGATCACTCAGTACCCAGTGTAGGGTAGGATGACAAAGTATATGAAGTATACAATATGTATTCAATACATAAGATAACATAAATGGATCGGTAGCTTACCAAGTTATGGAATGAATAGATCAGTGAATCACCAAGTCATTACAGTTGCATATGTTTATCCATTGAATTTGATTGGCATGGAATGTTTGTTCTAAATATTGCTTTATTTAGAACAGTGAACATTATTATATTTTTAAAAAAAATTCTCTTGATTCTAAAGTCTTAAAATGGGAATGTTACATCTTGGTATTAGAGTTGAAGGTTTCAGCTCTTAGACCTATTGTTTCCACAATCTGATAAAACTTAAATTTTCTTGTAAGAAAAAATGTTGATAACAAGAGGAAACATTGCAAATAACCATCCACCTAAGGAAGGAGTGGAAACTATCTAGAAACTCGATGAGATCCTTACTTCCCTATTGAACATAAGAGATCATTTGGATTTTCTTGAAAAACATGTAATGGGTAATGAGGAGGAAGAAGAAGATGATAACAATAATCAACCACCTCTAGGGGACAACACCAATGTGGGTGTTGATAATAACAATGTTAACATACCTATGGATCTTGAGAACAAAAAGGCTAGGTTAACAGTAGAACTCACTAATGACATAAAAAGGATAATTCCACCCAAGTTTAATGGCACCAAATTAGGAGATGGGGCTGAGAACTAGCTCAGTGAAATGGAGAAATACTTTGTAATAAGAAATTTCTCAGAGGAAACAAAGGTGATATGGGGAGCATATCAGCTTTCACACTAAGCATCTTCATGGTGGGACAGCCGCAAGAATGAGTTGAACATTGATGAATGTAATATAACATGGGACCAATTTAAAGGTTTCTTTAGGCAAAGATGGCTACCACAACTCTACTATGATCAGAAAATGACTGAATTTTAGAACTTAGCTCAAGGAAAGACAACTATAACTGAGTATTGGGAGTGATTTACAAAAATCCTTAAGTATGTGCCTCAGTATGAAATTGATGAGAAGTTCATGATACAAAAATTCATAATAGGATTAAATTCTATTATAGGAGAGGTGGATGTTCATAGCCCAGATGCAAGTTTTTTTGAGGTTCGCTTGCAATGCTCCTGCGTCACATTTGAAGGGAACAAAAATGAAAAAACAATTAATCTGCTCATATTTATGAAGTTTTCTAGATGAATTTCATCTCATCATTTTTCCCCTAACATTGTACCATAAGACAAGAATAGATGGAATAAATTTCCACTTCTAAACGTAAGTTTTCATCTAATAAAAATAAGAAAGTATTAATAAACAAGTTTGCTAATAATGTACAGAACAACTTTTCTAGGAACAATAATGAGCAGACAGAAGGATCCTATGGGGGTCAGAATGATCAGGTCTGAAGGATGAAGAATTAAACCTGAGAATAAGAAGGGACATGTCTTCATATTATTTTTTCTCTGGAATATTTTCATCTATCGTATTGTTTCTCTCCTAATGTTGGAAAAAAAGGATGAACCATTATCGAGAAGGAGCAATATGAGGAGTGTGTTGTTGCAGACTCAGCAGCACCCCCTGGATGCAAAATCAGGCTTCTAGGTTGGCATGTCTCAGGCATCCAGTGTGATTGCACAACATGGAATCCTTTCTCTAAGCATGGGACTTGTAAAGATGAGAAAAATATTCTCCAGAGTTAGAGGCTGGTTCCTCAATTCCTCTGTTCAGATGCATTACTTGAAAATTATGCAGAGGGTTTAAACTCAAAATCCTAATCTAACTTGCCAAGGAGGACAGGGTATAGAAAATGCAGAAGAATTAAAACCTAATGCTACATAAGGTGATGCACCAAAGGAATGTTAGAGCATTCATTTTACTTCTAAAAATTTAACACAGACCATTATAGACGCAATGTAGACAAACACCATGCAACAGGTAACCAGAACTGCAATGAAGAGATCATGGATGACAGCAATGAATACATGAAGAGGGTTGAAGAGTCAATCACAGAGCTAGCATATATTATTGCTCAAGAGTCAAAATACAGTACATTGCAGTGGCAACAAGAAGGTAGAAAGGACTGGCATTACAACCCATATGAAATAGGTTTGAAATTCCAAAAAATTACTCTGGAAAGCGAGGGAATAGAGGGAGGATACAAAACATAAAAATGTCCGACCCCCTCAAAAGGAGCCAAATCTAGCTCTTTACAATGCCCATATCGAGCTCAAGAGAGATGAGAGATGGGAAAAGAGGGAGAGAAGATCTAGAATCTGCCCCCAACCACTTCTTGGTAGCATTTAAACATCATGTTCATCCTATGACAGAATTCGGCGGATTCCTTAGCATTTTTCGGCGGGCATGTCTAACAGGAGCGAATGCGAGCTGTCATGCTGCATTAAAGTTGGTTGTTGAAATGTCATTAACTTCTGTCTCATCACCATGTGTCAGAGACATTTTCTTAATTTTCAATCCCTCCAAACTACACCAAAAATACAAAGATTGATCCTTAGAATCATGTAGAGAATTTCAACAGCTTTCCATTGATATAAAGAACGTGCAAAATCTGAGCTCTGGATCGAAAGATTATGCGAAGGTCTGAAGATTTAGGGCAAAACAGGGCCAAAATGGGTTGGCAGAGCCGAAAATTTGAAATTTTCCGAGGTTTTTAAATTTGGAAAAATTTCCCCAAAAATCTCTATGCCATCATGGACGACATTCCGATTGGTTGCGGGCCCTGATTCGCTGAGTCAATTCTCATCATCTCCACCTTTCTATGGGCTTTCCTTTGAAATTCTCTGCTTGCTGGATGACCCTTACACTTGGACACGTGGCACTGATTTCATTGGTTCGTGGGCTTTTCCTTCAAAAATCACCCCCTTTGACCTTTTGACCATCGTTTCTGACCTAGACATGTGGTACAACCCCATTGGACATGAAATTTTCCTTTAATTTTTCTCTGTGGGCCTTCCTTATGTTTTTTCTACCACATGGACATGTGGCATGATCTGATTGGGTCCCGGATGTCCCAGGTGGGGACTTCGCTTTTGACAGAATTTCCTCCGATTCCGTTTTGGGAAATGGGCTTCCCAATCGTCCCCCTGTGCTCTATCACTGTTGGTGACACGTGGCAGTGATCTGATTGGCTTGCGTGGCTCCTTCGAGCCAAAATCTGCGTCCTGCGCACACCCCTTTGTCCAAACACTTTAGTACTTGTGCTGAATCTTTCCTCCACCCTCGGCCGACTCCTTCGGCCTAAGGTTCACGTGGCTTCGCGTCCATTGGATGTGGGCCTAGCATCAACAATTCTTTTTGTGCCAACCCTTGGGAAAAATTCTTCCCAACTTCGCCCGATTCGGCCGGTTCGCATGGCCTCCTTCGCACTCTTGCTCCCGATTTCTATAGGAAAAATTCCCAATGCGCCAAGGACTTTGGACAAATTTTCCAAAATTTTTTTCGGGCCGATCTGGGCATTTCGCGTCCATTTGTCCCAGATGTCCCTGAGTTCTGTTTGGGCTTCCTAGAGGCTGTCTTCGGCTGATTTCCGCGCAAAAACTCCATCAATCGCATAAGTTTAATAATATAGGGAGTTACGAAGAAAACTGTACCTTTCTGGAAAGGTGGCCTTGAGCAGGAGCTCTAGCCAATGGTGTCATTTACAGAACATTTTGAGTGCCTAAAATTCAATCTACTTAACTGAGGAACTAAGGGAGGAACTGAAATGAATGCATGTTAGCCAAATTAACTGAGTAAGGGTGTGAAATTTGGATAACAATCTTGGCGACTTTTCGGGGTCCACCTGCCTGCTAGGTATGAAGTTATCAGTGGCCTTTTAGCGAGTCCGTTGGGCATGGAGTCATCAAATTCTTTGCTTGGTACCCCAACTAATTAGAACAATGAAAGGATGAAGGCCTGATGCTAGCAACTCCCTCTACGATTGAGCACGCTGAAGGCTGTAAAAAACTCATTTCCAGGAGCAACAAAACCTACACCAAAGCACTTAGGGAAACTGCAAACCTAATCTACAACAAGACAATGTGCATACGCATTTTAGAGGAATTGAAAATCTAGGCTAATATTTACAAGGGTGGAGACCTTTTATTTTCAGTAGCAATGTTTTGAGATAGATTCCATTTACTAGAATCTGCAGTTCTTCACCGTCCAACGAGGCCAATTAGAAAGCATTTCTACTCCTTGCACTTCGTGACCATATATGGGCCACTCCAAATGACATCAAATTTTGAATGCCTTCCCGGTTTTGCCCTGTCCACATCCCATTTTAAAACTAGATCTCCAACTTGGAAAGATCTATCCTTGGCCTTTCTATCAAAGGTCTTCTTGATCACAGATTGATCCTTCTCCATTGCTTGGGATGCTTGATTTCTGATTTCTTAGAGCTCCATCAATTCTGCATACCTAACCTCCATGGGTCCAAACTCCAACAACTCCAACTACTTTTTGAATTCTAATGTTGGTAACTCAAGTGACATGGGCAAAATCACCTCTCTTTCATAAACAAGCTTGAATGGAGAGTAACCTGTAGATCTCTTGGGAGTTATCTTATCAGCCCACAAGGCTGATTTCAATTTAGTATGCCAAGACCTCTAATTTTCATCGAGAGTCCTCTTAATGATCCTTAACAAGTTCTTGTTTGTAGATTCAGCTTGGCCATTACCCTGAGGGTAATACTTTGATGAATAGCTTAGGTAGATCCCATTCTTGATAGCCCATTCAGTTACCTTGGACCTAATGAATGGCAATGCATTATCTAATATTATTATAGTAGGTATGCCAAATCTGGTTGCTATTCCCTCATAGAAGTCTAGAATGCTAGATTCATTTTCTTCCTTCAGTGCTACTGCCTCAGTCCACTTGGTGAAGTATTTTTTTACTGTTAGAATCCATTTGTGTCCTTGGATTGAATTTGGGTTGATGACTCCAATGAAGTCCAAACCCCATTACATGAATGGCTGGTCAACTAAAATTAGATGCAATGGAAGGGAAGCTAGTCTCTCTTTTCCTGTGAAGAATGCACAATTCTTGCACCTCTCAATCCATGCATAATAATCACTGAAAATCTTAGGCCAATAATAGCTAGCCCTCATGATCTTGAGATTTTTCACTCTTGGTGCAAAATTACCACCAGCTGATCCACCATGGAACTCTTCCAACACTCTGTGAATCTGATTTTTACTAATACATCTCACCAACACTCCATTCACATCCCTCTTAAATAAAACACCATCCACAAGGGCATATGGGACAACCTGCAATCTTAAGTGTCTCCTTTTGGTTTTGTTCATGCTCTGGGGGGCACTGGCCTGTACCTAGGAAGTGCATAATCACCTTGGATCCAACAAGGAATGGGGGAAGCATTGTCTTCTTCAGTGATTGCCGCTTGGCTCATGGTTGTCCTGCAACTGTCAAAACCAACCTCTTCTCTCGTTGCATACTTCCTTTTGCTTCCCTCAAAACCAGCTGCTCACACAGTCCTTTTCCCTCTTACCAGATTTGGTGATCTTTGATCTCAATGTCATTACTCCATGGACACGAGTGATCTACTCTGCCCTCTTTCTCAATTCAAATCCTTAATGAGGAGGAAGTCCTTAACTCCCAACATGAGAGACCAGCATACTGGGACCTTGTTGTTTGAGACTAAATGCTTGAATTTCTTTAGGCTTCTGATTACCTACAAGTACATGCTTTTCAATGAAATAGAGTACCCTCACCTCGCAGTCCTTCTAGGCTCTGGCTAAAAAAAGGCAATCGGTTTTTCATCATTATCTTTGTTCTGCTGTACCAGAATTGCAGAAATAGTGTCATCACCTCCAAATGCATAGAGGATGAAATCCTTGGAGAAGTTTGGGTTGATGAGGGTTGGTGGCTTGAGAGATAGCTTCTTTGATTCCTTCAAAACTTGCCTTGCCTTCTTCTGTCCATTTGAAATCTATGTTTTTCTTTAACATCTTGGTGATAGGCTTGACTAGGGCTGCAAAATTTGGAACAAACCTCTGAACAAAATTTATCCTTCCCAAGAAACTTTGAAGAGCTTTCTTGTGGCTTGGCAATGGTAGTGCTCTTATGGCTTCAACTCTTTCTGGGTCAATTGCTAACCCTTCTTTGGAGACAATGTGGCCAAGGAGCTTTCCTTCATGAGCTAAAAAACTACACTTTTTGGGATTAAAGGATACCTCAAATCTTCTACACATTTGGAACACTTGTCTCAAATGAAAGAGATGGTCTGCTGCATTTATTGAAAAAATAGTGATATCATCAAGATATATCAGCATCATGTTGTTAATAAAACCCTTGAAAACTATGTCCATTGCCCTTTGGAAAGTAGCTCCAGCATTGGACAAACCAAATGACATTTTCATATATGGCATAAGTTTCCCATTTGGTTGTAAAGGCTTGTCTTGAACTGATCCTCCTATTTCACCATGATCTGATTATACCCTGAATAGCCATCAAGCAATGAAAACCTCTCAGAATCCGAGCAACAACTTGTAAAATCTATTCCATAGAAGGAAGTGGGTAATGATCCTTGAGAGATGCTCTATTCAAATCTCTGAAGTAAACACACAATCTGATTTCTCCACTCTTCTTTCTAACTAGAACCAAGTTGGCTACCCAACTAGAATGCTTGATAGGGAATATGATACTTGACTCTATCAACTTATTCAATTATTTTCTCATGAGAGGCTCCATGTGTGGATTGACTGGCCTTTGTTTTTGCCTGATGGGTTTAGCACTTAGGTCCAATTCAATAGTGTGTTGAGCTAACTTGGGATTGAAACCTTTCAAATCTTCATAGCTCCAAGAAAACACATCAGGGAATTCTTGAAAAAGCTGTATGAACTCATACCTTTCTTACTCAGTTGTCACCTTTACCAATTTGGAGTGATTTTCCTTCTTCCACCAAGATGGGCATTGAATCTTCTCCCTTGACTTGGATGTTTGTTTTCTCCTTACTAAACTGATCATTAGGATTGAAAATTGACTCCAAAGTGAAAAGTCCCTTTAGTAGTTTGTTTGGTTCTCAATTGTACCACTTGATCACCATACTGCTGTTCTAACTTTTCCTTATTTTTAGCTGAGAACTCAGCCTCTTCTTGTAAGAAATGGATGATTTGTTGATCATTTTCAAACACTTGCCAAGCTTACATTGTTGTCTGGCACTGAAGGCCTTACAATCACATGAATAAGTTGGTTGTACTTTATCTTTCTTGATGCTTTCAACAACATCAAAGGCTTGCTCTAACTACTGCAAGCCTGTCAGCAGCTTGGTTCTCTTTTCTAGGGATGGATTTGATGCTAAAACCCTCAAAATCTTCAATGAGGTCCCACACCTTGTTTTTGTAGCACTTGAGTAGATCATTCTTGGCAGCATGCTGCCCCTTAACTTGGTTGACAATCAGCTCACTGTCACCAAAAACTTGCAAGTTCTTTATTCCTCTCTTTATTGACCAATGCAATCCTTGTATCAAAGCTTCATATTCAGCAGTGTTATTAGAACATGCAAACTGAAATCTAAAAGTTGAATAATACTTAACTCCTTGAGGTGAAACAAGCATAGCTCCCCCTCCTGCACCTTGTCTACTTCTTTATCCATCAAAGAACAACTGCCATACCTCATTGTCATCCTTGTGGTCTGGCTTGGTGATGCTAGGAATAGGCTGATTTTATTCATGCATGAAATAGACTCCTAGCTCAGATTCTTCTATTTCTTGATAAGGATTAAAAGCATGCACCTTGATTTCCCATTCATCAAGAGTCAGATCTTAGATACTTCCAACCTTGGTGTCAACTTCATTAGTTCTTGGATAATCTTCTTGATCAAATGCTGAATAATTGGTATTGATTTGGCTTGGAGTGTGAGGCTCAATGTGAAATTTTGCAATAGGTTTAGATCTGATTGTGACCTTGGTTCCATATCTTGTTATGAAAAACATGTGTGACCAATCAGTAGATAAGTAACCTCCAATCTTAGCTATGAAATCCCTTGACAAACAAAGGGAAAAGAGTGATGGAAGATCTATTACTGAGACATCTTGTAAAACAACAATGTTGGGGCATGCATACAAAGTAAGATTCAAGTTTTTTATCACTCCAACTATTGTTACTGTTATCCCATCCAATTGCACTACCCCTTTAGATATGAATTCATATTGAAGCCCCAACTGATTAGCTATTTTACTTCGGCATTACTGAACTACTTGCTCTGGAATCAATCATGTAATTCTGTACTATATGGTTTCCAATGATCAATGAAACATAGAATGGAGGGGGCTTCAGCATTTTACCTTACTGTCCTCAATGATTCCCTTAGGCTGGGTAGCATTTGTGAGTACCTTCTCTTGCATTTGGACCTACTGATTTGAAGTTGACCAGTCCTTCATGGCAGCTTGTAGCAAATCTCTTTGGCCTGGGATGAATAGTGATTCCCACATTGATATGTTTACATTTGTCTTCTTCATTTGATTAATGATGTTGAATGGAGATGAAGCATCTCTCTACTGTCCCTTGGCGTACACATTCATTCCTTGCACATGGCACAGCAACAACTGGCATCTGAGTTGGCCTAGGAGCTATTTTAGGTAGTCCTTGCATGTTTGGAACTACATTTTGTTTGCCAATAATTTGTGGAGTGGTAGAAGGTTGTGAATTACTTGGAGCCAATGGTTGTTCTTCACCCAAATTTCTCCTTTTTGACCTTGTGTTGGCTGCAACACTTTGGGAGATTGTTTGATTCATGCCACAAAAATCTTCTGCCTACCAGTTTACAAGTGTGGTATCATTTGGAGCTGATTGTTGCTGGAATGTTTCTTGTTGTTGGTTATGTCCTTGACTCCCTTCACCCTCCACACTAGTTTTTGTTACCATTAATGCTTGATTTAGGGAACCATTGAAGCACATAGATTGGTTGTGAGATTTATTGCATGGAAAACACCAATCATACTCTTGAGCTATGTTGTTTTGTACTGGAACTATTGCTTTAGAGGCAGATGTAGCATTGAGATTATAGGGCTGAAATGGTCTGTTGGCAAGAGGCCTTTCTTGATTTTGATTTGCAGATAGATTGGGTGGTCTTTGAGGCTGATATGGCTGCCTGTTAGGCTGAGCTTGAGGCTGATAAGAAGGTCTAAAACTTTGGGCTTGCTACCTCTTGAGTGTAACCAGCTCATTACCTAAATTTTGCAATTACTTCATGACTTCTTGAAGTTCATTTGAGGCACTAGAAGATGAAGTAGAAGCTTCACTTGAATTCTGATTTCTAGGAGTGGGAATAGGAGCTAAAATAGGTGCTTGACTAGTACTTGGACTCTCTAAATTTGGATACAATGGAATTGGAGGCCTAGGAGCTAGCTTACCAACTTGAATCAGACAATTTTCAGCTCTAATGGCAATGTTATAAGCAACAGGGATAGTTGTGCCTCCCATGGATTGAATTAACATAGAAATATCAGAATTTAAAGCTTTAAGGTAATATAGAAAAGCACCTTTTGTTGTTGGCCTTACTGCCATTGGAATTTTCTCCCACATATTTTGAAACATGAAGTTGAAGTCAGTGAGTTGCTCATTGGGAGCTCTCTTGATAGTTTTCAATTATTCTAGAAGGGACAAGTTATCTCCCTTTTCTCCAAACTACTCATGGAGGGCTATACATAACTGGTTCCAATTTTGGATAGAACCTGAAGCAAGGCTCCTGAACCATTGCAAAGCCTTCCCTTTGAACGAAGATGCCAGTAGTTTGATAGTAAATTGCATCTCATCAATCTCATGGATTGCACAAATATTAGCAATGTCCTTGACATGATCACCAGGAGTGGTCTGATTCTCTCTAGTAAAGTATGGAATGTTCTTCAGTGCTGCAACTGGGATTGGATTTTGTGCATTGAGAGCAAGTGGGCTGCTGCCAGTGAAATTGACATATGGGTTATGTTGTGCCATTTTGATTGGCCTTAGAACCCTTGTTGATTGGATGAAAGGTCTACCAGGTGGAGGAGTTGATAGAGTTCTGTTTGGTGGAGATGGAGACCTTTGAATTCTCCTCCCTCTTTGTCTTCTTCTTGGAGATAATTGTACATACTGAAACAATACTTCTTCTCTAACTCCTGACCTTGTGTTGATTCTTCTCATGAGTTTTTAGGCCTATACTGTTAAAACCAGTTGCTTCTTCTTCCTTGGAGTCACCAGATGTGTAATTAAGGGCTCTTTTTAAGAAAGAAACTTGTAAAAAATTCACATAATTTTTTTGCAATGAAGATGAAGACCTCTAAGGTCCCACCGGGTGTGCCAAAACTATTAGTGCAAATCAGCAGCACCCCTGGATGTTGATTAGATTTCTAGTTTGACATTTTGGACATCCAGTGTGATTGCACAACATTGAATCTTTTCCCCAAGTGTGGGACTTGTAAAAATGGGAAAAGAATCTCCAAGTTAGAGGCTGGTTCCTCAACTCCTCTGATCAGGTGTATTACTTGCAAGTTGTAGAGGTTTTAAACTCAAAATCCTACTCTAAATTCCAAGGGGACAGAGATAGAGAATGTAAAAAAACTAAAACTAATGCTAATAAGGTGATGCACTAAAGGAGTGGTGAGCATTTTTTACTTTTGTAGATTGACACAGATTACAAAGAAATGCAACAAAACATCATACATAAATTGATAAAATGTAATGAAATATCATGGATGAATCAAACAACACAAGAAGAGGACTAAAACTCATTCACAGAGCTTGCATTGTCATTTCCAATATCAAAATACATGCATTACATCAACAAAAAGGAAGAAAATGTGTTGCAACCTTGAAAGAGGTCTGGTATTCCACAAAATCACCTTTTCTAGGGTGAAAGAGGGAGCTTGCAATACATAAAAAATGTCCAACCCTTCAAAATGAGCCAAATCTAGCTTTTACAATGTAAAAAATGAGCCCAGGAGAGAGAAAAGTGGGAAAACGTGAGAGGATATTCAACCACCAACCAAAAATTCCATAAAATAGCATGGGCATCCTTAAAGGTCCATTCCCTAACATTTTTCACCATGCTGGGAGAGAATGCGAGCCATTCTTCATTAAAAATGGTGGTTGAAATGTCATTTCTGTTGATTTCCACATGCCAGAGGTGTTTTCCAATTTTATCTCTCCAAAATCCATCAAAATACAAAAATTGACCTTGGAATCATGTAGATAATTTCACCAAATTTCTGTTGATATAAATAAACACCAAAAACTGAGCTCTGGATCGAAAGTTATGCTCATTTGAAAATTTAGGGCAAAACAGGGCCAAAATGGGTTGGCGGGCTGAAAATTTAAAATTTTCCCACTTTTTTACATTTGGGAAAATTTTCCCAAAAATATCTACACCCCACCACTCTAGTGCCACGTGGCACATTCTGATTGGTTGCAGGCCTTCCTGTGCTTCATTTTCCACTGTTTTGGCCTTTGGAAAATTTTCCAAAAATTCTCTGCCGGCTGGATGACTGGGAGGACATGTGGCATGATGTGATTCACCGTGGGCATCTCCTCTTAAATTTTCCATCACTATTGACCATATTTTGTAACCTGGACACATGGCACAACCCCATTGGATGTGGGCTTTGTCCTTTCATTTTTCCCTGTGGGTTTCCTTGTATGTTTTTTGCCACCACATGGACACGTGGCATGATCTGATTGGCTCGGGCTTTAGGGGGTGGGATCTTCCTTTTCAATATTTTCCTTCAACTTTGTTTTGGGAAAAATTCCCAATCTCTCCCCATGCTCCGACCACCCTTGAGACATGTGGCATGATCCCATTTGCTACGCAGGCCTACCTGGGCCAAAATTTCTCCTTTAGCACCCTCACCAAAACATCCCCGCCAAACTTTGGAAATTTTCAATCTTTCCTCCACCCTCCACCACTCCTTCAGCCTAAGGACACGTGGCACAATGTGATTGGACATGGGCCTTCATGGCATTGAAAATTTTTTTTGTGCCAACCCTTAGGAAAATTTCCTAATTCCTAGCCCCACTTGGACACGTGGTGAGCTCTTCCATTGGCTCGCGATTTCTATGGGAAAATTTCTTCCGAAACTTGCGCCAATACTTGGTAAAATTTTCCAAAGTTTTTGTCCCATCTGCCACTTTACTGAGGACACATGGCAGTTATATGATTGGCCAGCGGGGTTGTTTAGGGGAAAATTTCCCACAAAAACTCCGCTGAGCCATAACTTCAAAAATACATGGAGTTAGGAAGAAAACTTTACCTTTCTGGAAAGCTGAGAAAGATCTCTATCCAATGGTGCCATTTCCAGAACAGGTTTTGAGTGTCTGAAAAGTAAAAAATTATGACTGAGGCACAAGGGAGGGAAGAATGAAGGGAGTTAGCCAAAAAATGAGCAAGGGGCTCATTTTGGATAACAGGTTTAGGGTCTAGGGTTTAGGGCTGACAAGGTTTAGAGTTTATGAGGTTGACACCTTTAGGGTTCTAGTGTTTAGTGTATTAGGGTTTAAGATAGGGTTTATTGTTGATACTGGAGTTTAATCCTTTAGGGTTTAGGGTTTAGTAGCATTAGGGTTAAAAAGAATATTAGGGCTAAGGGTTTAACATTAGGACTATATAGTATGGGGATAATTAGTTTTACAATTTTAGTGTTTAGGGTTTGGGGTCCTTAATTTATGGCTAACCTTTCCATAGAGGTTTATGATTTATGTTGACCTTTAGGGTTTATTATGTAATCATAGGTTTCCTTTTTAGGGTTTATGGCTAGAGTTTTAGGGCTACAGTTAGACTGTTTTAGGGCTACATGTTTAGTTGTTTAGGGTTTAGGGATTAAATTTATGGTTTAGATTTTAGGGTGTGAAATGCTCATGGTTTTGGGATAAGGGTTTAGGGATCAGAATCTAGATAAGGTCAAAAATTAGGGTTGGACCTTTATATTTAGGGTTTAAGGTTCAATGGAAGAGTTCAGAAATTTTATGGAATGAAATTTGTTGGTTGAGGGTTTAGTGGTTTATTTTTAGTGTTTAGGATTTAGGGTTTAGTGTTTACCCATAAAGGGTTTAGGGTTTATGATTTAGGGCCTAGAACTTTAGTATTTATGGATCATGGTTTCGTTTTATAGTTTAAAATTTGTAGATTTAGGGATTAGTTGCATGAAAGGTTTAGGGTTTAGGGTTTATCATTTAGGACTCAAGGGTTTATAGTTTAGGGAGTACCAGGGTTTACTATTTAAAGCTCATATTTTAGGCTTTAGAGTTTAGTGTATTAGGGTTTAGGGTTTAAATATGGCTAAGGGATCAAGTTTAGGTATTAGGTCCCTAGGTTTTGATGGTTTATGTTTTAAGGCTTAGATGGTTTAGCATCGGTAGTATTCCAAGGTTTCTGGTTTTAGATATCATCAACTAGGGATTAGGGTATGAGTTTTAGGGTTTAGGCTTTCAGAACTCAAGGTTTAGGACACTATGAGTTTATAGGGTTTACAATTTTTGGATTTAGTTTTTAGGGAATTTAGCATTTATGGATAATATCTTTAGATATTTGGAAGGTTTTGTTCTAGGGTTTGACAACATTCTCATAGTATTTAAAGGGTTTAGGGTCATGAGGGTTTGAAAATCATTTAGGGATTAGAAATTTTAGAGATAAGGGTTTAGGGTTTGAGTTTAGGGCTAAGAGTATCCAAATGTTTAGGGTTTAGTGACTTAGAAGTCCACTAGGGTTTAGGGTTTAAATAAGTCTTTATGGGTTTAGGTTTTAGTGTTTCTAGGGGTTATAGGCTTTAGATTTAGGCCTACAGGGTCTAGAATTTACATTTAGTTCAGAAGCTTATGTGATTGGGTTTAGGGTAGAAAATTTAGTAAAAGACTTTTTAGGATAGCTACACTATTTAGTGTTTACAGGAAAGGTTTAAAATTTAGTTTAGAGTGCTCAATGTGTTTAGCATTTAAAGGCTTTAATAAATGGTTAACTTTGGGTTTACCTTTAGGTTTTAGTACCAGGATTCATAGATATTTTATGGTTTGGTCTCTGGGTTTAGGGTTTAGTATTTAGGAGGTTTTTATTTAGGGTGTTATGTTTAGGCATTAGGGTAAAGGTTTTAAGTTTAGGGTTTATGAATTAGGGTTCCACAGGGTTTAGAGATTAGGGCTATCATTGTTTAGGGTTTACTTTAGGTTTTTGTGGCATTATCTAGGGTTTAGGATTTAGGGTTCAAAACTTAGGATCTTAGGGTTTAGGGTTTAGGGTTTTATGGGTTAGGGTAAATATGAGGTTTATGACAATATAGGTGTTTAGTGTTTAAGATCTTAGGGTTTATGTTTAGGGTTAAGTTTTAAAGGAAAATCAAGGTTTAGGGTTTAGGCTATAAGATTTACAGTTTAGGGTTTAGCACATTTAGGTTTTATGAAATTTAGGGTTCAAGTTTAAGGATTATTGTTTAGTGTTATGGGGTTTTGATTTAGGTTTCCATGTTTAGGTTTTAGGACTTACATTTTAGATTCTAATAGGATTTAGCTGGTTAAGTTTCAGGTTTAGGGTTTATGATAAGGGTTAGGGTTATAAGATTGGTTTATGGTTTAATCAGGGTGATAGTACATACATATAGGTTATAGGGTTTAGTATTAGGGGTTAGTGTGTTTAGGGTTTAAGGCTTAGCGTATAGAGAAAAATTGTTTTTTATATTCTTAATGGAATAGGGTTTAGGGTTTAGGTTTTAGCATTTATGATCTACAATGTTTAGGTTTAGGATTTATGTTTAGGGATCTAGGGTTTAATTGGGTTTAGGGCTCAGGTGTTGAATTTTTTAAAAATTTATGGGTTTATTAATTAGGGCTCATAGGTTTAGGGTTTACAGTTTATGTAATTAGTAGTTTAAGGTTTAGGGATAAGTGTTTATAGTTTATGGATATAGGAGTTTTAGGGTTTAATTGAAGAAAAATTTTAAGAACTTATTGGCTAGAGGTTTAGGGTTTAGTGTTGTTATAATTAAGGGTTAATTCAGTTTAGGGTTTATTAACAATTTAGGGTTTACCTCGATGAGGCAGTTTTTATTTAGGATGTTGGCACAGGGTTTAAGGTTTAGGGTTTAGGGTTTAAGGCTAAGGGTTTAATCTTTATGTTTAGATGTTTAGGGTTTAGGGTTTATGGCATCAGGGTTCTACATTGGTCATTAGCTCTACACCTAACAAAAATTAGGATTTATGAACTTAGGGTTTCCCTCGAGTTAGCACTTAGATTTGCATATTTAGGATATTTTAGCTATCCAAGGGTTTAGGTTTATTGGCACATTTGGTTTTATAGGCTAAGTGTTTAGGGTTTAGTGTTTAGGGTAAGATTTATGAGAATCTTAGACTTATATAGGTTATGTTCCTACCTAGGTCTAGGGTTAAACCTAGAACAAGTGGACTGACAGTAGTGAGTAAAGACTAATATGATAATTGTAAGAGTGAGGGTGAAGTTTGATGCTCATGGTTTAGGGTTTGGCGAGTATGGTCATATAGGAATAGTGGTTTACATAGTATTTTATAAATCTTTATCCAATATTATCGCAATTTAGTGGTTAGTGTTTGTCGTATGTCACTAGGGTTTAAAGGGTTTATGGTGATATCAGATGAATTTTAGGGTTTATTATTTATAATATGTTCTTTAGGGAAGTTTACTGTTTACCTGGTGTAGGGTTTAGGATTTACAAAGTATACAAAGTATACAATATGTATTCAATACATTTTAACATTAATAGATAGTAGTTTACCAAGTTTATGGAATGTTTAGATTGGTGAATCACCGAGTCATTACAACTGCATATGTTTATCCATTTAAGGTTTAGGGATTGGCATGGAATTTAATGTTCTAAATAATGCTTTATTTATAATAATGAACATTATTAAATAAATAAAAATTCCCTTGATTCTAAAGTATTAAAATGGGAATGTTACATTTAAAGGTTTAGGGTTTAGGGTTTAGAAATTAGAGGTCAAGGTTCAGGGTTTAGTGTTTAGGTTTTAGGTGTTAGGATTTATGGGTCAAGTTTTAAGGTTTAGGGTAATGATTTAGCATTTAAGGTTAAGGGTTTATGGTTTATAGTTAATGGTTTAGAGTTTAGGGCTACGAGTTTAGGGTTTAGGCTTTAGGGCTCAGGATTAAGTTTATATGATTTAGAGTTTAGGGTTTAGTTTTTAGGGTTTAGGGCTCATGGTTTATGGTTTATGGTTTAGGGCTAGGGTTTTAGGGTTTATGGTTTATGGTTTAGGGTTGAGATTTGATGGTTTAGGGTTTAGGGTTTAGGGCTAAGGGTTTAGGGTTTAGGGTTTAAGTGTTATTTTTTAACTTTTAGGGTTTAGGGTTGAGGATTTAGGGATTAGGGCTATAGGTACGGGATTTAGTATTTAGGTTTTAGTTTTTATGGTTTATGGTTTAGGGTTTAGGGTTTAATGTTTAGGGTTTAGTTTTTAGGGATGAGGCTTTAGCTTTTAGGTTGTAGGGGTTTTAACTTTTAGGGTTTATGGTTTAGGGCTGAAGGTTTAGGGTTTAGAGCTTAGGGTTTAGGATTTAGGTCCAAGGGTTTATCATTTAGGTATTAGGGCTAAGGATTTAGGTTTTATGGTTTAGGCTTTAGGTTTTATTATTTTCAGTTTAGGGATAGGGGTTTAGGGTTAGGGTTTAGGGTTTAGCATTTAGGGTTCAATTTTAATGGTTTATGTTTAAGGGTTTAGAGTTTAGGTTTTAGGGTTTAGGGATAACATAATAGGGTATAGGGTTTAGCATTCATCATTTAGGGGGTTTAGAGTTTTAGGCTCATTATTTAGGGTTTAGGGTTTAGGGTTTAGGGCTTATGGTTTAGGGTTTAGGATTAAGGGCTTAAGTTTTAGGGTTTAGGGTTTAGATTTTTTAGTTTTTAGGGCTTATTGTTTAGGGTTTAGAATTTAGGGTTTAGGGATCTTAGGGTGTAGAGTTTAAGATGTAGGTTTTACTGTTTAGGGTTTAAGCTGTAGGGTTTAGTGTTTAGTGTTTAGGGTTTATGGTTTATGGTTTAGGATTTAGTCTTTAGGGATCAAGGTTTAGTTTTTTATGGCTTAGGGTTTAGTGTTTGGGTCTAAGGGTTTAAGGTTTGGTATTTACTGTTTAGGGTTGAGGGATTTTATTTTAGGGGTTATTTTTTAGGGTTTAGGGTTTATGGTCTTTATAGTTTGGAATTTAGGGTTC
Organism: Taxus chinensis; assembly: GCA_019776745.2. Classification (NCBI taxonomy): domain Eukaryota; kingdom Viridiplantae; phylum Streptophyta; class Pinopsida; order Cupressales; family Taxaceae; genus Taxus; species Taxus chinensis. The sequence continues at coordinate 104,752 of JAHRHJ020003798.1, forward strand.
ATGGTTTAGGGTTTAGTGCTAACGGTTTAGGTTTTAGGGTTTAGGGTTTAGGGTTCATGGTTTAGTGTTTAGGGTTCATGGTTTAGGGTTTAGGGTTTTAATTTTATTGTTTATGATTTAGGGTTTAGGGTGAAGGGTTTAGGGTTTAGGGTTTAGTGTTTAGTGTTTAGGATTTATGCTATAGGGTTTAGGGGTTAGGGTTTAGGTTTTGGGGTTTAGGGTTTTGGATTTAGGTTTTAGGGTTAGGGATAGGGGTTTATGGTTTAGGATTTAGGGCTAAGGGTGTAACATTTAGGGTTTAGGGTTTAGGTCTTAGGGTTTATGCTTTAGGTTTTAGGGATTAAGGTGTAGCGTTTAGGGTTTAGAGTTAAGGGTTTAGGGCTCGAGGTTTATGGTTTAGGGTTTAGGGCTAATAGTTTAATTTTTAGGATTTAGGGTTTAGTTTTTAGTGTTTAGGGATTAGAGTTTACTTTTTAGTGTTTAGGGATAAGGGGTTAGTTCTCATAGTTTAGGGTTTTGGGCTAAGGTTTTAGGGTTTATGGTTTAGGTTTATTGATTAGGGTTTAGGGCTAAGGGTTTAGGGTTTATGGATCAAGGTTTAGGATTTAGGGTTTAGGGTTTAGGGTGTAGTGTTTAGGTCTCAGGGTTTAATGTTTAGGGTTTAAGTTTTATGTTTTAGGGTTTAGCACTAAAGATAGGGGTTTTATGATTTAGGGTTTAGGGTTTAGGGTTTCTTTTTAGGGTTTAGGGCATTTATGGTTTTAGGGTTTAGGGATAATTCTTTAGGTAATAGGTTTTAGGGGGTTTATGGCTTAGGTTTCTGACTTAGGCTTTAGGCTTTAGGGTTTGGGGTTTAGGGATAGGGGTTTAGGATTTAGGGTTAGGGGTTTAAGTTTAAGGGTTTAGGATTTACGCTCTGTAGATCAGGGTTAAGGGTTTAGGGTTAAGGGTTTATAATTTAGGTTTAATGTTTAGGGATCATGGTTTAGGGTTTAGGGTTTAAGGATGAGGGTTTAGGGTTTAGCATTTAAGATTTAGAGTTTAATGTTTAGTGTTTAGATTTTATGAGTTAGGGATCATGGTTTAGGGTTTAGGGTTTATAGTTAAGAGTTAAGGTTTTAGGTTTTATGGATGAGGGATGAGGGTATAGGGTATAGTGTATAGGGTTTTGGGTTTAGAGTTTAAGGCTCGGGGTTTAGGTTATAGAATTTAAGATTTAGAGTTTAGTGTTTAGTGTTTAGGGATCAAGGTTTAGGGTTTAGGTTTTATGGTTTAAAATTTAGGGTTTAGCGCTTAAGGTTTATATTTTAGGGCTCAGGGTTTATAATTTAGGGATTGTGGTTTACAGTTTAGAGTTTAGGGTTTAGGGTTTAGTGCTCATTGTTTAGGGTTTTAGGGTTTTAGGGTTTAGAGTTTAGTGTTTAGTGTTTAGGGTTTAGAGTTTATTGTTTAGGGTTTATGGTTTATGGTTTAGGGCTCAGGGTATAGGGTTTAGTGTTTAAGGTTCAAGGTTTAGTGTTTAGGGTTTAGAGTTTATTTTTTAGGGTTTAGTGTTTAGGGTTTAGGGTTTATATTTCAGGGTTTAGGGTTTAGGGTTAAGGATTCAGGCTTAGTTCTTAATTCTTAGGGTTTAGGGTTTAGGGTTAGGTTTTAGGGTTTTATATATAGGTTTTAGAATTTAGGGATCAACTTTTAGTGTTTAAGGATTAGATCTTATGGTTTAGTTTTTATAGTTTAGGGGATTTAAGGTTTATGGTTTATGGTTTAGGGTTTAGGGTTTAAGGTTTAGGGTTTAGGGTTTAGGGTTTATAGTCTAGGGGGTTTACATATTAGGTTTTAGATTTAGGGTTTAGGGATAAGGTTGAGGGTTTAGGGTTTAGATTTTAGGTTTTAGGGCTAGGTTTAGGGTTTAAGGTTTTAGTTTTTAGAATTTAGGGTTTAGGTCTCAGGGTTTAGGGTTTAGGGTTTAGGGTTTAGGGTTTATGGCTTAGTGTTTGGTATTTAGTGTTTAGGTTTTAAGATTGAGTGTTTTGGGTTTAGGGTTTAATATTTAGCATTTATGTTCTAGGTTTTATGGCTCATGGTTTAGTATTTTGGGTGGGCTCATGGTATAGGTGTTAGGGTTAAGGATTTAGTGTTTAGGGTTTAGGGTTTAGGGTTTAGGGATTAGGATTTAGTGTTTAGGGATAAGCGTTTAAGGATTAGGATTTAGAGATTGGGGTTTAGCTTTTAGGGTTCATGGTTAAGGGTTTAGCATTTAGGTTTAGGATTAATATTTTATCGTTTAGGCATTAGGTTATAGGGTCTAGGGTTAAGGGTTTAGGGATAGGTGTTTAGGGTTAGGGGGTTTACATTTTAGGGTTTAGGGTTTAAGGTTTAGGGTTTAGGGTTTAGGATTTAGGGCTACGGGTTTAGGGTTTAGGGTTTAGGGTTTAGGGTTTGTGGGGTTTAGGGTTTAGGGTTTAAGGTTTAGGATTTAGGGTTTAGGGTTTAGGTTTTAGGATTTATGGTTTAGCTGTTTAGGGTTTAAGGATAAGGGTATAGGGTATAGGGTATAGGGTTTAGGTTTTATGGTTTAGGGTTTAAGGGTTAGAGTTTAGGGTTTAGTGTGAAGGATTTAGGGTGTAGTATTTAGGGCTAAGGGTTTAGGGTTTAGGGTTTAGGGATCAGGATATAGGGTGTAGGGTTTGGTATTTAGGGTTTAGGGTTTAAGGTTTAGGGTTTAGGGTTTAGGTTTAGTGTTTATGATTTTAGATTTAGTGTTAGGGGTTTAGGGTTTAGGCTTTAGGATTTAGGTATTTGGGTTCAGGGTTTCGTGTTTATGGTTTATGGTTTAGGGCTAAGGGTTTAGGTTTTATGGTTTAGGGTTTAGGGTTTAGGGTTAGATTTAGGGATTTAGGGTTTATGGTTTAGGGCTTAGGGTCTAAGGCTTAGGGTTTAGGTGGTTCAGGGTTTAGGGTTTAGGGATTTAAGGGTTTAGGGGTTTAGGGAGGGTTTAGGGTTAAGCATGTTTTAGAGGTTTAGGGTTTATTTTTTATAGGGCTAAGGGTTTAGAGGTTAGGGTTTAGGTGTTTATTTTCAAGGTTTAGGGTTTAGGGATAAAGGGTTTTAGGGTTTTGAGGGTTTAGGGGTTTAGGGTTTAGGGTTTAGGTTTACAATTTATGGTTTAGGGTTTAGGGTTTAGGGCTAAGGTTTTAGGTTTAGGGTTTGGGTTTAAGGTTTAGGGTTTAGGGTTTAAGGGTCCTAGGGTTTAGGGATTAGGGTTTAGGATTTTAGGGTTTATGGATTTAGGGTTTAGGTATATTGTTTAGGGCTTAGGGTTTAAGCATTTAGGGTTTAGTGTTTAGGGTTTAGGGTTTAGATTTTAGGTTTTAGGGGATTTATGGATTTATGGTTTAGGTTTTAGGGTTTAGGGTTTAGGGTTAAGGTTTTATGGTTTAGGGTTTATGGATAAGGGTTTATCAGGGTTTAGGGTTTAGGGTTTAGGGTTTAGGGATTTTTGGTTTAGAGTTTAGGGTTTAGGGTTTAGGGTTTAGGGTTCAGGGTTTAGGATTTAGGGTTTAGGGTTTAGGGCATTTATGGTTTAGGGTTTAGGGTTTAGGGTTTAGGGTTTATGTTTTAGGGTTTAGGGTAGGTTTAGTATTTAGGGTTTAGGGTTTTAAGTTTTAGGGTTTTAGGGTTTATGGTTTAGGGTTTATGGTTTAGGGTTTATGGTTTAGGGTTTTTAGGTTTAGGGGTTTAGGGTTTAGTGGTTTCGGGCTTAGGGTTTAGGGTTTAGGCTTAAAGGTTTAGGGTTCTTGGGGTTTATGGTTTAGGGTTTTAATTTAAGGGTTTAGGGTTTATGTTTAGGATTTAGGGTTTAGGTTTAGGGTTTAGTGTTTTTGGTTTAGGGTTTAGGGTTTATGGTTTAGGGTTTAAGTGTTTAGGTTTTAGGAGTTTATGGTTTTTGGGTTTAGGGGTTTAGGGTTTAGGGTTTAGGTTTATGGTTTAAGGGTTTATAGGTTTAGGGTTTATTAGGGTTTATTGTTTAGGTTTAGGGTTTAGGGATTCAGGGTTTAAGGTTTTAAGGTTTAGGGTTTAGGGGTTTAGGGTTTAGGATTTATGGGTTTAGGGTTTTAGTGTTTAGGATTTATGGGTTTAGTGATTTAGGTTTAGGTTTTTGTGTTTAGGTTTTTGGGTTTAGGGTTTAGGGGTTTAGGATTTAGGGTTTAGGGTTTAGGGTTAACGGTTTTGGGTATAGGGTACAAGGTTTAGGGTTGAAGGTTTATTGTTTAGGGTTTAGGGTTTAAGTTATAAGGTTTAGGGTTTAGGTTATTAAGGTTTAGGGGTTTAGGGGTTTAGGGTTTATGGTTTAGAGTTGAGGATTTAGGCCTTAGAGTTCAAGGTTTTGCATTTATATTTTAGAGTTTAGGGTTTAGGATTTAGGGTTTAGGGTTTAGGGTATAGGGTTTAAGGTTTATAGTTTAGAGTTTAGGGTTAAGGGCTCAGAGTTTAGGATTTAGGGTTTAGGGTTTATGGTTTATGGCTAAGGGTTTAGTATTCATAGTTTAGGGTTTAGAGTTAAGGGATCACGGTCTATGGTTTTAGGGTTATGCCTAGTTTAAGGTTTCAGGTTTAGGGTTTATGGTTTATAATTTAGGGAGTTTTGTTTAAGGTTTAGGTTTAGGGTTAAGGGTTTAGGGTTCAGGTTAAGGTTTTAGGGTTTAGGAGTTTAGTGGTTTATGGCTATGGGTTTAGGTTTTAGGGTTTAGGGTTTATGGTTAAGGTTGATGGTTTAGGTTTTAGGGTTAAGGTTTAGGGTTTAGGGTTTAACTTTAGGGTTTAGTGGTTTAGGGTTTTAGGGTTTATAGGGTTTAGGGTTTAGAGCTAGGGGTTTAGGTTTAGGTTTAGGGATAGGGTTTAAGGATTTATGGTTTATGGTTTAGTTTTTAGGGTTTAGGGATTAGGGTATAGGGTTTAGGTTTTAATGTTTAGGGTTTAGGGTTTATGTATCAGGTGTTTAGGTTTTAGGGTTTAGATTTAGGGTTTATTGTTTTAGGGTTTAGGGTTTAGGGTTTAGGGTTTAGGGTTTATAGTTTAGGGTTTAGGTTTTTGAGTTTAGGGTTTAGGGTTTAGGTTTTAGGTTTTAGGGTTTAGGATTTATGATTATGTCTCAGAGTTTAGTGTTTAGGGTTTTAGGTTTTTGGCTAAGGGGTTAGGGTTTAGGGTTTAGTGTTTCAAGTTGAGGGTTTAGGACTTAGGATTTAGGGTTCATGGCTAATGGTTTATGGTTTTTATGATTAAGTATTTTAGGTTTAAGGTTTACAGTTTAGGGTTCATAGTTTAGGGTTTAGGGTTTAGGTTTTAGGGTTTAGGGTTTAGTGTTTAGGGTTTAGGGTTTAGGGTTTTAGGTTTTTTCGTTAAGGGTTTATGGTTTAGGTTTTAGGGCTCAAGGGTTTAGGATTTAGTGTTTAGGGTTTAAGATTTAGGGTATGGGGTTTAGGGTTTATGGTATAGGGTTTAGATATTAGGGTTTAGTATTTAGGGTTTAGGGTTAAGGGTTTAGGTTTTAAGGTTTAGTATTTAGGGTTTAGAGGTAGGGGTTTAGGGTTTTGGGTTTTGGGCATAGGTTTTATCATTTAGGATTTAATCTTTAGGCTGTAGGGATAAAAGTATAGGGTTTAGGGTATAGGGTTTAGGGATTAGGGTTTAGGATTTAGTATTAAGGGATAATGGTTTATATTTTAGGGTTTAGGGTTTAGGGTTAAGGGTTTAGTGTCCATGGTTTAGGGTTTAGGATTTATTACGATGGGTTCAGGGTTTATGGTGTTTAGGGTTTAGGGTTTTGGGGTTTAGAGTTTATGGTTTAGGGTTTTAGGGTTTTAGGGTTTAGGGTTTATCATGGTTTAGGGTTTAAGGTTTAGGGTTTAGGCTTTTGAGGTTAGGGTTTAGGGTTTAGGATTTATGGTTTAAGGGTTTAGGATTTATAGTTTAGGTTTGGATTTGGTTTATACCTTTTAGGGTTTAGGGTTTAATAGCTTTAGGTTAAGGGTTTAGGGTTTTTGGTTTATGGTTTAGGATTTTTACGAAGGGTTTAGGGTTTAAGTGTTTAGTTTAGGGTTTAGGTTTAGAGTTTAAGGGTTTAGTAGGTTTATGGTTTAGGGTTTAATGCATTTAGGGATTTAGGGTTTAGGGTTTAGGGTTTTAGGTTTAGGGTTTATGGTTTAGTGATTTAGGGTTTAGGGTTTATTGTTTTAGGTTTTAGGATTATAGGGTTTAGTGTTTAAAGGTTTAAGGTTTAGGGTTTAGGGTTTAGGGTTTAGGGTTTAGGGTTTAGGGCATGTTAATTTTTAGGGTTTAGGGTTAATAGGGATTTAGGGTTTAGGGTTTAGGTTTAGGGTTTAGGGTTTATTGTTTAGGGTCTTAGGTTTAGGGTTTAGGGATTATGATTTAGGGTATAGGGCTAAGGATTTAGGATGGTTAGGGTTTACAAGTGACTACGGTTTAAGTTTTAGGGTTTATTGTTTAGGGTTAAGGGTTTAGGGTTTAGGGTAATAGGGCTAAAGGTATAGGGTTTAGATCTTAGGGATGGGTTTGAGCACTTTATGGTTTAGGGTTTAAGCCCCCCCATTTTTTAGGGTTTATGGGGTTTAGGGTTTAGGGTTTAGGGTTTATGGTTTAGGGTTTAGGGTTTAGGGTTTAGGTTTTCGGATTTAGGTTTTAGGGCTCAAGGATTAGGTTTAGGTTTTATGGTTTAGGTTTAGGGATTTATGGATTTATTGATGTAGGGTTTAGGGTTTTAATATACGTATGGCAGGTTTAGGGTTTACGAGTGTATATGTTATATGTTATAGGGTTTATGGATTCAGGGTTTCGGATTAGGGTTTTGGGTTTTAGGGTTTAGGTGTTTAGTTTAGGGCTTAGGGTTTAGTGGTTTGTGGTTTAAGGATTTAGGGTTTAGAATTTATGGACCTTACTGGCTAGGGATTTAAGGAATTTAGGGATTATGGCTTATAGTTTAGGGTTTACCGAAGGATCAGGGTCATGGGTTAATGGTTTAGGCTTTATGGTTTATGGTTTAGGGTTTAGACTATAGGGTTTAGGGTTTAGGTTTAGGTTTAGTACTTAGGGTTTAGTCTTTAGGGTATAGGGATGAGGGTATAGGGTATAGTGTATAGGGTTTAGGATTTAGGATTTAGGGATCAATTTGTTGTTTAGGGTTTAGGGTTTAGGGTTTAGGGTTTCACACAAGGTTTGGTTTACATCTTTAGGGTTTACGGTTTAGGGATTTGGGTTTAGGCTTTAAGATTTAGTGGTCAGGGTTAAGTTTTTAGGCTTTATAGTATAAGTGTCAAGATTTAGGGTTTAGGACTCAGATTTTATGCTTTATGGTTTAGGGTTTATGAGTATTTGAGGGCTAAGGGTTTAGTGTTTAGGATTTAGGGATAGGGTTTAAGGGTTTCAGGTTTTACTGAGGGCTCATGGTTTAGTGTTTATTTAGGGCTCACATTTTAGGATATTCATGGTTTATGGGTTTAGAGTTTTAGGGTTTAGGGTTTAGGGTTTAGGGTTTAGGATTTAGGGTTTTATTGTTTAGGTTTTAGGCGTTTATAGGTTTATAGATTTAGGATTTAGGGCATATAGGTAGAGGGGGTATAGATTTAGCGGTTTAGGTGTTTAGGGTTTAGGGCTTTATGGGTTTATGGGGTTTAGGTTTAGGGTTTATATGTTTAGTGATTAGGCACTTTTTTAATCAAAGTCTAATAGTTTTTATGGGGTTTAGGATTTAGGGTTTAATGGCTAAAGGTTTAGGGTTTATTGTGTTTATGATTTTAGGGTTTAGGGCTAGGGTCTTATCGTTTAGGGTTTAGAGTTTAGGGATAGGTTCAAGGTTTTATTTTTTATGGTTTAGGGATCCAATCTTACTAGGGTTTAGGGACTTGGGGTTTAGGGTTTAGGCTTTAGGGTTTTGGGCTCAAGTTTAAGGGTTTAGATTTAAGGGTTTAGGGTTTAGTTTTATAGGTTTATGGACCAAGGTATATGGTTTAGGATTTAGGTTTTAGGGTTTAGGGGGTTTAGGGTTTCGAGCTTTTCTAAGTTGATTTAGACGATTAGGGTTTAGGGTGTGGGTTTAATGATTATAGGGTTTAGGGATTAGGTGTTAGATATTTAGGGTTTAAGCATAAGGGTTTAGGGTTTAAGGGTTTAGGGTTTAGGGCTTTAGGATCTTAGGAATCTATATGGTTTAGGGTTTAGAGATTAGGGATTAGCATTTAGGGGTAAGGGTTTAGGGTTTACGGTTTAGGGTTTAGTGTTTAGGATTTAGGGTTTAGGGCTTTAGGATTTTAGGGTTTAGGTTTAACATTTATGGGGGATTTAGGTTTTAGATAGTTTAGGGTTTAGGCATTTAAGGTTTAGATTTTATGGTATAGGGTTTAGGGATTAGGGCTGTTTAGGGTTTATGGTTTATTCTTAGGGTTTAGGGTTTAGGCTCAAACGGCTCAAGGTTTAGGGTTTAAGGTTTTTAGGGATTTCGGCCCCATTTAGGGTTTATCCCATTTAGGTGTTTAGTGTTTAGGGTTTAGGCTTCAAGGTTTAGGGTTTAGGGTTCAAGGTTTAGTGTTTAGGCTTTTAGCGGTTTAGGTTTACATGAGTTTATGGTTTTGTGTTTAGGGTTTAAGGTTTAGGGATTTAGAGTTTTAAGGTTTACAGTTTAGGTTTTATGGTTTATGTTTAGAAGTTTTACAATTTAGGGTTTAGGGTTTAGGGATAAGGAGTTTAGGGTTTTAGTGTTTGGGGTTTAGGGTTTAAGGTTTAGGATTTAAGGTTTAGTGTTTATTAGGTTTAGGGTTTAGGGTTTAGGGTTAAGGGTTTAAAGGGTTTAGGTTTTAGGGTTGTATAGTGTTTAGCATTTAGGGTTTAGTGTTTATTGTTTAGGTTTTAGGGATTAGGGTATATCATATAGAATATAGGGATTAGGGTTTAGGGCTCACGGTTTAGGGTTTAGGGTTTAACACATATAGTTTATGTTTTAGGTTTAGGGTTTAGGGTTTAGGGTTTATAGGCTTTAGGTTTAGGGTTTAGTGTTTAGTACTTAGGGCTTAGGGCTTTAGATTTTAAGGTTTATGGTTTAGGGTTTATGGTTTAAGGTTTATGTAGGGTTGAGAGTTTAGGGTTTAGGGTTTAGTGTTTAGGGTTTAGGGTTAGAGGTTTATTGCTTAAGCAATCAGGATTTCAGGGTTCATAAGGTATTTAGGACCTCCAGGGTTTAGATTTTAGGGTTTAGGTTTAGTAATGAAGGTTGGGGGTTTTTAGTTTTGGGGTTTATTGTTTATAGTTTAGGGTTTATTTTTTAGGGTTTAGGGTTTAGGGTTTAGGTTTAGTGTTTAGGGTTTACTATTTAGGGTTTATGGTGTTTACGGTTTTAGGGTTTAGGGATAAGGCTTTAGGGAATAGGTTTTAGTGGATTTAGGGTTTAGGGTTAAGGGTTTAGTTTTTATGAATTAGTATTTAGGGTTTTAGGGTTTTTGGGTTTAGGGTTAGGGGTTTAGGATTTATGTTTTAGGGGTTTATAGGGTTTAGGTTTAGGATCTTATTTTTTTTAGGGTTTAAGGTTTAGGATTTAGGGTTTAAGGTTTAGTTTAAGGTTTTTAGGGTTTAAGGTTTAGGGTTTAGGGTTAAGGTTTAGGGTTTAGGGTTAAGGTTTAGGGATTAGGTTTATAACTATAGGGTTTAGGGTTAAGGGTATAGGGTTTAGGGTTTAGGGGTTTAGGCGTAGTTTAAGGGTTTAATTTAAGGTTTAGGGTTTAGGTTTTAGCATTTACGGTTTAGAGTTTAATGTTTAGGTGTTTAGGGTTTAGGGTTTTAGTGTTTAGGGTTTAGGTTTTAGTGTTTAGGGTTTAGGGTTTATCACTTAAGGTTTATGGTTTAGGGCTTAGGTTTTATAATTTAGGGATGATGATTTACGGTTCAGAGTTTAGGGTTTAGGGTTTAGTGATCAGGGTTTATGGTTTTAGGGTTTAGTGTTTATGACTAAGGGTTTAGGGTTTAGAGTTAATTTTTTAGGGTTTAGGGCTTAGGGTTTAAGGTTTAGGGTTTATGTTTTATGGTTTAGGACTCAGTGTATAGGGTTTGGGGTTTAGGGATTTGGTTTTATTGTATAGGGTTTAGGGTTTAGGGATGAGGGTGGTGTTTAGGGTTTAGATGGTTTTTATTTAGGGTTTAGTATTTAATATTTAGGGATAAGGTCTCAGGGATTAGGGTTTAGGGATTAGTAGTTTAGGGTTTTATGGTTTAGGGTTTTATAGGGTTTAAGGATTTAAGGATTGGGGTTTTACTTAGGTTTAGTGACTTTAGGTTTACGGTTTAGAGTTTAGGGTTTTAGTTTATAGGGTTTAGGGTTTAGGATTTAGTGTTTAGGGTTACAACTAGGTTTTAGGGTTTAGGGTATATAGGGTTTAGGGTTTAGGGCATCAGGCTTTAGGGTTATTGGTTTAAGCTAGTTGTTATAGGGTTTAGCAATTTAGGGTTTAGGGTTTAGGTGTTTAGGGTTTTAGGGTTTAGAGTTTAGGTGTTTAGGGTTTAGGGTTTAAGGTTTAGGGTTTAGGGTTTAAGATGTTTAGTGTTTAAGAGTTTAGGGTTTAGTGTTTAGGCGCTTAGGGTTTTAGGGTTTAGGGTTTACATATTTACTATTTAGGGTTTAGGGTTTAGGGTTTACGATTTAGGTTTAGGGTTTAGGGTTTAGGGTTTATGGTTTAGGCTATTTAGGGTTTATGGTTTATCATGTTTTAGCTATGGGTTTAGGGTTGTATGTATTTAGGGTTCAGGGTTTATGGTTAAGGGTTTAGGGTTAAGTGTTTATGGTTTAGGTTTTAGGGTTTAGTGTTTAGGGTCTCAGGTTTTAGGGTTTAGGATTTAAGGGTTTAAGCATTTATTATTTAGGACTTAGGGTTTAGGGTTTAGTGGTTTTAGGGCTTAGGGTTTTTAGGTTTCAAGGTTTATGGGTTTAGGGTTTAGTAGTTTAAGCTAAGGGATTATGGGGTTTATGGTTTAGGGTAATATAGTTTAGGGTTTAGGGGTTTAGGATTTAAGGTTTTAGGACTTCATGTTTAGTGTTTTAGAGTTTAGGGTTTAGGATTGAGGGTTTAGGTTTTAGGGTTTAAGGTTCAGGGTTTATGGTTTAGGGTTTAGGGTTTAGGGTTTAGGGTTTAGTAGTATTAGATTTAAGGCTTAGGGTTTAGGGTTTAGTAGATCAGAGGGTTTAGGATTTAGGGTTTAGGGTACAGGGTTTAGGAATCAAGAATTTATGTTTAGGGTTTAGGGTTGGGTTTAAGGGTTTAGGTTTAGGGTTAAATGGTTTAGGTTTAAAGGTTTAAGGATTAGGGATTAGGGTATAGGGTTTAGGGTTTAGTATTTAGGGTTTAGAGGGTTTAGTGTTTAATGTTTAGGGTTTTGGGTTTTTGGTTTAGTGCTCAGGGTTTAGTGTTTAGGGTTTAGGGTTTTGGGCTAATAGGGATTTATGTTTTATGAATTAAGGGGTTTACAGTTTAGTTTTTAGGTTTTAGGATTTAGGGGTAGGATTTAGGGTTTAGTTTATAGAGTTTAGATTTAGGGCTCAGGGTTTAGGGTTTAGGGTTTAAGGGTTTAGGTTTTATACGTTTAGGGTTTAGTGGTTTATTGTTTAGGTTTTAGGGTTTAGGGTTTAGGGTGTCAAGGCTCAGGGCTTAGGTTTAGGGTTTAGGGTTTAGGGCTAATGGTTTATGGGGTTTATGGTTTAGGATTTAGTGTTTAGGGCTTAAGTTTAAGGTTTTTGGTTTAATAGTTAAGGGGTTAGGACTCAAGGTTTAAGTTTTAGGGTTTAGGTCATTTAAGGGATAGGTTTTAGGGTTTAGGGTTTAGGGATCAAGATTTACGGTTTAGGGTTTAGGGTTTATTGTATCATGATTTAGGTTTTTACGGTTTACGAAGTTAGTGTTTAAGGTTTAAGTTTTAGGGTTTATAGTTTATAGTTTAGGGTTTAAGGATTTAGTGTTTAGGGTTTACGACTCAGGGGTTTAGGGTTTATGGGATAGGTGTTTAAAGCTAAGAGTTTAGGGCTAAGTGCTAGTGGATTAAGGGGTTTAGCATTTAGGGTTTTAGGTTTTACATGTTTATGAGTTTAGGTTTGGGGTTATGAGTTTATGGTTTATGGTTTAGGGTTTTTTAATTAGATTTCAGTGTTTAAAATTTAGGGTTTAGTGTATAGGTGCTCAAGGTTTAAGGATTTATGGCTAAGGGATTTATAATTTATGGTTTAGGATTAGGGGTTAAGGGGTTACGTTTTGTAATTTAGGTTTTAGGGTATCTTAGGGTTTAGGGTTTAGGGACTCAGGGATTTAGGGTTTATTATTTAGAACTTGATGTTTAGGGGTTTAGGATTTAGGGCTCAAATGTTTAGGGATTATGGTATATTGTTTAGGGTTTAGGTTTAAGGGTTTAGGATTTAGTGGTTAGGATATAGGGCTCATGGTTTAGGGTTTAGTGTTTAGGGTTTAGAGCTTAGGATTTAGGACTTTAATGTTTAGGGATTAGGGATTGGGTTTAGGGTTTAGATCTTCAATGTCTAAGGGTTTAGGAGTTTAAGGTTTAGGGTTTAGAGTCTAAGGGTTTATGTTTTAGAGTTTAGGCTTTAGGATTTAGATTTTAAGGTTTAGGGGTTAGGGATTAGGGTTTAGGGTTCATTATTTAGGGTTAGGGTTTAGGGATCAGGGTGTATGGTTTATTGTTTAGGGTTGAGGGTTAGAGGTTTAGTGTTTTTGTTTTAGGGCTAAAGTTTTAAACTTTACAGTTTAGGGTTTAAGGTTTAGTGTTTAAGGTTTAGGGTTTAGGGATGATGGTTTAGGATTTAGGGTTTAAGTTTTAGGGTTTAGGGTTTAGAGATAAGGGTTTATAGTTTAGGGATAAGGGTTTAATAATTAGGGTTAATATTTTAGGGTTTAGGGATGAGGGTATAATTTATATGTTTTAGGGTTTAGGGATCAAAGTTTTAAGGCTTTAGAGTTTATAGTTTAACAATTTTAAGGTTTAGGGTTTAGTGTTTAGATGATTTTTGTTTTAGTGCTAAGGGTGCTAGGGTTGAGAGTTTAGGACTAAGGGTTTAGTGATTAGGGTTTAGGTCTAGGTGTTTAGGGTTTATAGATCATGGTTTAGGATTTAGGTTTTAGGGATCAAGGTTTAGGGTTTTATGTCTTATGGTTTAGGGCTCATTGTTTAGGAATTATGGTTTAGGGTTTCATGATTATAGGATTTAGGGACTATGGGTTTAGGGGTTTATGGGGTTTAGGGTTTAGGGATCTAGGGATTAGAGTTTACGGCTCTAGGGTTTAGGGTTTTTGAGTTAGGCTTTAAGATTTTAGGTTTTGTATTTAAGGCTAGGGTAATAGGGTTTAGGATTGAAGGCTCAAAGTTTTGGGTTTATGTTTTAGGGTTTAGGGCTTAGGGTTAAGGGTTTAGGGTTTAGTGTTTAGGGTTCTAGGGATTATGTTTTATTATGCTTATGCTTTTAGGGTTAATAGGGATCATGGTTTAGGGTTTAGGGATTAGGGTTTGTGGTTATAGGTTTGAGGATTTATGGTTTAGGGTTTAGGGTTTAAGGTTTTAGGGCTTAATGGTTTAGTATTTTATGGTTTAAGTTGTTATGGTTTAAGGTTTAGGGTTTAAGGATTTTGGTTTATAGGTTTTATGATTTAATGGTTTACGTGTTTAGGAATTAAGGTTTATGGGTTTTGTGTTTTAGTGCTTTTGGCTATAGGTTTTATGAGTTTAGGGGGTTTAGGGTTTTAGGCTATAGGATTTTTCAGGGTTTAGGGATGTAGGGTTTAGGGGTTTAGAGATAGGGGTTTCTGCCTTTATAGATGTTACATGTTCACAGATTTAGGTTTTATTGAATAAGTTTTAGGGTTTAGTAGTTTAGGGTTTAGGGTTTAGTTTTTAGGGTTTAGGATTTAGGGATCAGGGTTTAGGGTTTAGGGTTTAGGGTTTACAGTTTATGTTTTATGGTTTAGGGTTTAGGGGTATATTGTTTAGGGTTTATGGGTCAAGTTTTAGGGTTTAGGGCTTAGGGATTAGGGTTTAGGGGCTAGGATTTAGGGCTCATTTTTTAGGGGTTATTGTTTAGGGCTAAGGGTTTAAGGTTCAACATTTAGGGTTTAGGGTTTAGATTTTAGGGCTCAAGGGTTTATGCATTAAGGGTTTAGGATTTATGAGCCCAGGGATTAGAGTTTAAAGGTTTAGGGTTTAGGGCATAAAGGTTTAAGGTATTAGGGTATATGGTTTATGGCTTCAGTGGCTCAAGGATTATTTTTTAGGATTTGAGGGTTTAAGGTTTAGGGTATTAGGGGTCAAGATTGAAGGTTTATGGTTTATGGATTATGCGTTTATGGTTTATGGCTAAGGGTTTAGGGTTTTGGGTTTAGTGTTTGTGGTTTAAGAGTTTAGGGTTTAGGGTGTAGGGTTTATTCTTTATGCTTCAGGACTCAATGGATTAAGGTTTTAGTCTTTAGAGTTTAGGTTTTATGACACTAAGAGTTTAGGCTTTAGGTGTTTAGTGTTTATGGATTTTAGGGCTTATGGCTTAGGGTTTATGTTTTAAGGCTTAGAGTTTAGGGCTTAGGGCTTAGGGAACATGGCATATGGTTAAGGTTTTATGGATTTATGGTTTATGGTTTTATGGTTTACGGTTTAGGGTTTAGAGTTTTAGGGTTTAGTTTTTATCCTTTATAGGGTTTAAGGCTAAATGTAGGGGTTTACAATTTAGGGTTTAGGGATTAAGGTATAGAGTTTAGGGCTTAAGTTTTATGGTTTAAGTTTTAGGGCTAAGGGTTTACGTGGTTTACATTTTAGGGTATAATTTTTAGGGGTTTATGAGGTTAGGGTTTAGGGTTTAGGTTTTAAAGTTTACCATTTATTTTTTAGGGCTCAGGGGTTAAGGGTTACATGGTTTGATGGCTCTAGGGTTTAGTGTTTACAGTTTTAGGGATTTAGGTATAGGGTTTTGGTTTTAGGATTTAGGATTAAGGTTGTAGGGGGTTTAGTGTTTTTGGTTTAGGGTTTAGTTTTGTAGTGTTTAGTTTTTTAGGTTTTGGGTTTGGGGTTTATTGCTCATGGTTTAGGGTTTAGGGCTAAAGGTTTATGTTTTATGAATTAAGGGATTTACATTTTAGGTTTTAGTTTTTTGGGTTTAGGGATAAGGTTTTAGTTTTTAGAGTTCAGGATTCAGGTCTCAAGGCTCGGGGTTTAGGGTTTAGGGTTTATGGTTTATTGTTTATGTTTTATACTTTAGGACTCGAGGTATAGGGTATAGGGTTAATGGTTTAGGGATTTGGTTTTAGGGTATAGGTTATATGGTTTAGGGTTTAGGGTTTAGGGTTAAAATATATAGTAGGCTCATGATTTAGGGATTTAGGGTTTAGGGTTCAGGGTTAAAATATACAGGCTCATGGTTTAGGGATTTAGGGTTTAGGGTTTATGTATTTGGGTTTATAGTTTACAGCTAAGGGTTTAGGGTTCAACATTTAGGGTTTAGGGTTTAGTGTTTAGGGTTTAGGGTTTAAATCTCAAGGCTCGTGATTTAGGGTTTAGGGTTTATGTCTTAGGGTTTAGGGTTTAAATTTTAGAGTTTAGGGCTAAGGGTTTAGGTATAAAGGTTTATGGTTGATGGATTATGGTTTAGGGATTAGGATTTAGGTTTGATGGTTTAGGGATAAGGATATAAGGTTTAGGATTTAGGGTTTAAGGTTTATGTTTTAGCGTTTATGTTTAGGGTTTAGCATTTATGTTAAGGGTTTGGGGTTTATGGTTTAGGGTTTAGAGTTTAGGGCTAGGTTTTATTCTTTAAGCTTCAACCCTCAGGTTTAAGGTTTTAGTCTTTAGAGTTTAGGTTTTAACACTTAGGGTTCAGGATTTAGTGTTGAGGGTTTATGGATAAAGGTTTATGGTTTATGGTTTAGGTTTGAGGGCTAAGCGTTTAGTGTTTTGGATTTAGGGATTAATGTTTAAGGCTCAGGATTTAGGGATTAGGTTTTAGGGCTAAGGGTTTAGGGTTAAAGTTTTAGGTTTTAGGGTTTATGATTAAGGTTTTAGGGCTAAATGTAGGGACTTATTATTTAGGGTTTAGGGTTTAAGGTTTAGAGTTTAGGGTTTATGGTTTAGGGTTTAAGTTTTAGGGTTTAGGGTTTAGGGTTTAGAGTTTAGTATTTAAGGGGTTTATGGTTTAGGTTTTAGGGTTTTGGAATGAGGGTTTGGTTTTTAGGGTTTAGGGATCAAGTTTAAGGGTTTATGTTTGAGGGTCTATGGTTTAGGTTTACAGGTTTAGGGATCGAGGTATAGGGTATAGGGTTTAGGATTTAGGTTTTAGGGGGTTTAGTGTTTTTGGTTTAGGGTTTAGTTTTTAGTGTTTAGTTTTTTAGGTTTTGGGTTTGGGGTTTATTGCTCATGGTTTAGGGTTTAGGGCTAAAGGTTTATGTTTTATGAATTAAGGGATTTACATTTTAGGTTTTAGTTTTTTGGGTTTAGGGATAAGGTTTTAGTTTTTAGAGTTCAGGATTCAGGTCTCAAGGCTCGGGGTTTAGGGTTTAGGGTTTAGGGTTTATGGTTTATTGTTTATGTTTTATAGTTTAGGACTCAAGGTATAGGGTTAATGGTTTAGGGATTTGGTTTTATGGTATAGGTTATATGGATTAGGGTTTAGGGTTAATGGTTAAGGGTTTAGGGTTTAGTGTTTAGGGATAAGGGTTAAGGGTTTAGGGTTTAGGGTTAAAATATATAGGCTCATGATTTAGGGATTTAGGGTTTAGGGTTCAGGGTTAAAATATACATGCTCATGGTTTAGGGATTTAGGGTTTAGGGTTTATGTATTTGGGTTTAGGGTTCAGTGTTTTGGGTTTAGGGCTCAAGGTTAAGGGTTTAGGGTTTAGGGCTAAGGGTTTACGTATAAAGGTTTAGGGTTAAGGGTTTATCATTCAGGGATTAGATTTTAGGTTTTATGGTTTAGGGATCAGGATATAAGGTTTAGGGTTTAGGGTTTATTGCTCATGGTTTAGGTTTTAGGGTTTAGGATTTAGGGTTTAGGGTTTAGGACTTAGTGTTTAGGATTTATTGTTTAGGATTTATCATTTAGGGTTTAGGTTTTAGGGTTTAAGGATAAGAGTTTATAGTTTAGGGTTTAAGGGGTTTCAGTTTTAGGGTTTACAAGCTTTAGGGGTTTAGTGGTGTAGGGTTTAGTGCTCTAGGTTTAGGGTTTAGGGATAAGGGTTTATAGATTTATTTTTTAGGCTAGTGGTTCATGAGTTTAGCACTTCAGGTTTTAGGGCTCAATGTTTATGGTTTTTGATTTAGGATTTTGGGCTTTTTATGGTTTGGGGTTTAGGTCTTAGGGTTTTTGGTTTAGGGCTTAATTGTTTAGTGATTTATGAGTTTAGGGTTTAGTCATTTAGAGGTTATGGCTAAGGTTTTATGGTTTACTATTTAGGATTTATGGTATATTATTTTGGGCTTAGGGCATATTATTTTGGGGTTTGGGGTTTAGGGTTTAGAGGATCAAGATTTAGTGTTTCGTAGTTTAGGGTTTAGGGTTTAGGGGTTTAGTGATTAAGGTTTTAGGAGTTTAAGGATCAAATGGTTTATGGTTTATGGTTTATGGTTTAAGGGTTTAGGGTTTAGGTTTTAGTGCTTAGGTTTTAGGATGTAGGGTTTATGGGTTAGGGTTTAGTGCTTAGGATTTAGAATAAAGGGCTTAGGGGGTTTACGGTTTAGGGTTTATGATTTAGGGTTTAGGGAGTAGGCTTTATACTTAAGGGTTTATGGTTTTGGTATTAGGGTTTAGTTTTTAGGGTGTAGGGTGTAGGGTTTAGTGTTTATTGTTTTGAGTGTAGAGCTAAGGGTTTAGTGTTTAGGGTTAAGGTTTTAGGGTTTGGGTTTTAGTGGGATAAGTGTTTAGGATTTATGATTATGGATTTATGGCTAATGGTTTGGAACTAGGGGTTTAGAATTTTGTATTTAGGGATCATGTTTTAGGGTTAAGTGTTTATGGCTTAGGGTTTAGGGTTTATGGTTTATGGTTTAGGTATCAAGTTTTTGGGTTTAGGGTTTAGGGTTTAAGGCTATGGGTTTAGGGTTTATGTTTTAGGGTTGAGGCTTTAGGATTTAGGGATAAGGGTTTAGGGCTCAATGTTTAGGGTTTAAGGCTCAATAATTAGTGTTTATGGTTAAGGTTATAGGGATTAGGGTTTAGGGTTTAGTATTTTAGGGTTTAGGGATCATGGTATGAGTGTTTAGGCTTTAGGATTTAGGGTTTAAGGGTTTAGGGCTTATCGTATTATTTTTTAGGGACTAGGGTTTAGGGATCAATTTATAGGGTATGGTGTATAGGGTTTAGGGGGTTTAGGTTTTCACGCTCAGTGTTTAGGGTTTAGTATTTAGAGGGTTTATTGTTTAGGGTTTAGCATTTAGGGGTTAGTGCTTAGGGTTTAAGGGTTAAGGGTTAAGGCTTTGAATTTTAGAGTTTAGGATCTAGGGTTTATGGTTAAAATTTTGGGATTTAGGATTTAGAGTTTATGGTTTAAGGTTTAGGGTTTATGGTTTATGGCTTAGGGTTTATGGTTCAGGGTTTAACGTTTAGGAGTAACGTTTTAGGTTTTATGAATTAGGGTTTAGTGTTTATGTTTTAGGGCTCATGGTTGAGGGTTTATGGTTTAGGGTTTATGAGTAAGGGTTCAAGGTTTAGTGTCTAGGTTCTACGGTTTAGGGTTTAGGGTTTAGGCTTTAGGCTTTAGGGTTTATATTTTAGGGTTTGGGGTTTATGGTTTAGGGTTTATGGATCACGTTATGAGGTTTACGGTTTAGGCTCAATAATTAGTGTTTAGATTTTAGGGTTAGGGGTTTGTGGTTTAGGGTTAAGGGTTTAGGTTTTAAGGTTTAGGGTTTAGGGTTTAGGGGTCAAGGTATGAGGTTTAGGATTTAGGATTTAGGGTTTAGGGCTTAGGGATTATTGTGTAGGGACTAGAGTTTAGGGTATAAGGTTTTGGGTATAGAGTATATGGTATAGTGTATAGGGTATAGGGTATATGGTTTAGGTTTTAGGGTTTAGGGGTCAGGGTTTAGGGATCAAGGTTTAGTGTTTAGGGTTTATGGTTTAGGGTTTAAGACTAAGGATTTAAGGTTTAGTGTTTAATGTTTAGGGTTAACAGTTTAAGGTTTAGGGTTTATGTATTTATAGTTTTAGATTTAGGGTTTAGGGTTTAGGGTTTAGGTCTTAAGCTTTAGGATGTAGGCTTTAGGGATTTTTTTTAAAGGTTTAACATTTAGGGTTTATGGTTTATGTCTAAGGGTTTTGGGTTTATTGTTTATGGTTTAGGGTTTAGAATGAAGGGTTTATGGTTTAGTGTTTAGGGTTTAGGGTTTAGGGTTTAGAAATCATGGTTTAAGATTTAGAGTTTAAGGTTTTGGATTTAGGGTTTAGGGTTTAGGGATAATGGTTTATGTTTTAGGGTTTATCAATTAAGGTTAATGGTTTATGTTTAGGGTTTAGGGTTTAGGGTTCAAGGTTTAGGGTTTAGGGATAATAGTTTAGATTTTAGGGTTTTGGGTTTAGGATTTAGTTTTTAGTGTTTAAAGTTCATGGTTTAGTGTTTAGTTTTTAGGGATAAGGGTATATTTCCCATGGTTTAGGGTTAGGGGCTAAGGTTTTACGATTTATAGTTAGGGTTTAGTGACTAGGGTTTAGGGATAGGGGTTAAGGGTTTACGGATTAGGGTTTAGGATTTAGTTTTTAGGGGTCAAGGTATAGGGTTTAGGTCTCAGGGTTTAGGGTTTAGGTTTTATGGTTATGATTTAAGATTTAGTGTTTAGCACTAAAGGTAGGGGTTATGATTTATGGTTTAGTGTTTGGTGTTTAGGGTTTAGGGTTTAGTTTTTATGGTTTAGTGTTTAGGTTTTAGGAGCATTTATGCATTTAGGGTTTATGTATAAGGCTTTAGGGAATAGGTTTTAGGGTGTTTAGGGTTTAGGTTTTATTGCTAAGGGCTAAGGGTTTACAACTTAAGCTTTAAGGTTTTTGGTTTAGGGTTTAGGGCTAGGGGTTAAGTTTTAAGATTTAGGGCTAGATGTTTAGGGTTTAGGTTTTAAGATTTAGGGCTCAGGATTAAGGGTTTAGGGTTATGGGTTTGGGGTTTAGTTTTTAGTGTTCAACACTAAGGGCTTAGTGCTAAGATTTTTGGGTTTAGGGATTAGGGTTAGGGTTTAAGGGTTTAGGGTTATAGTTTTAGGTTTAGTGGGTTAAGGGCTTTTAATGTTTAAGGTTTAGCGGATTTAGGGTTTTCAGCTTAGGTTTAGGGTTTAGGCATTTAGGGTTTAGGGCTTAAGGTTTAGAGATTTAGGGTTTAGGGGTTTAAAGTTTAGTAATTTAGTGCGTTTAAGTTTTAGGGTTTAGGGTTTATTTAGGAATTACCTAGTTTAGGGTTTAGGGGTTAGGGTTAAAGGTATACAGTTTATGGTTTATGGAGCTCATGGGTTTATAAGGTTTCAGGTTTGACCCTCACTTTAGGTGTTTACGATTTAGGGTTTAGGAGTATAGGTAATTTATAAATAATAATAAATTTAGGGTTAAAGATTTAGGGTTTATAGTTCATGTGGTTACAAGGTTTAGGGTTTAG
Organism: Taxus chinensis; assembly: GCA_019776745.2. Taxonomy (NCBI): domain Eukaryota; kingdom Viridiplantae; phylum Streptophyta; class Pinopsida; order Cupressales; family Taxaceae; genus Taxus; species Taxus chinensis. The sequence goes on from JAHRHJ020003798.1 coordinate 125,418, forward strand.
GATTTACAAGTTGTAGGGTTCATGGGTTTAGGGCATACAGGAGCTTCATTGTTTAGGGTTTCCAAGCCATGCCTCAGGGTTTAGGGTTTATGGTTTAGGATCACCAAGGGTATCAGGTTATAGGACCTGCAAGGTTATAGGGTATAGGGTATGGGTTTAGGGATAAGGGGTTTAGGGTTCAACATTTAGGGTTTAGGGTTTAGGGTTTCCATTTCTTAGATTTATACCATGACTAAGTAGGTTTAAGGTTTAGGGTAATATAATGTTTCAGGGTTCAAGGTTTATGGTTTAGGGATTTCCAAGGTTTTTGTTTTAGGGTTTTTTAGGGTTTAGGAACTATGGTATAGGGTTTAGGGTTTTGGACTCAAGGTTTATGGTTTAGGGTTTAGGGTTTAGGGTTTATAGAAAAAATTTACTGGGTTTAGGAGTAATTAGGGTTTTAAGGTTTAAGAATTCTAATTTTTGATATTCAGGGTTTAGGGAGTTAGGGGGGTTTATGGTATGTTACTTTTCATTAATTATGGTTTATATGGTTTAGGGTCAGTAGAGTTCATAGGGTTTAGGGCTATAGGGTAAAAGGATTTACGGCTTAGATGGATTAGTTATCTTTTATCAAAGGGTTTAGTGATTAAACGGGGTCAGAGTTTAGGGTTTAGGTTTTTGAATTATAGGTTTAGGTATCAAGGTTTATGTTTTAGGGTTTAGGGTTTATGGTTTAGGATTTAGGGATAACACTTTATGCTATAAGGTATAGGGTTTAGTAGTTTAGAAACTCAGGATTCGGGGTTTATGATTTACAGGGGTTTAGGGTGCTTCCATGGTTTAGGGTTTATGACTTTAGGATTTAGGGATTAGAGTTACGAGTTTAAGTTTTAGGGTTTAGAATTATAGGGGCTTTAAGGTTTATGGGTTAGTTTTTAGGGTCAGGGCACTTACCCAGGATTCTAATGGTTGAGGGCATCAGGGTATTATGGTTTATGGTTTACCTCCGCATCAAGGATTAGGTCATATAGGGTTCAAGGCTATGAGGTTTATGGTGAAGAAACCCTCTCATGGTTTAGGGATTAGGGTTTAGGACCTTCCCATTTTGGAATTCATGGTTTAGTGGTTCTAAGGTGCAACCTGGGGTTAAGTGGTTATCCTGGTTAACAAAGATCCTTTGTCAGGGTTTTACAATGCTAGAAGGGCTACTGGATTTAGTACCTTTAAGGGGTTTAAGGTTTAATGGTTTATGGTCCAAGGTTGTAGGGTCAAGCGGATTGAGTTAGTGTTTAGGGTTTAAGCCCCTAACATTTAGAGGTTTGCAAGGGTTTATGTTTATTATTTTAGGTTACAAGGCTGAAGGTTGCATAGTTTAGGTTTTAGGTCTCAAGGCATTTAGTGTTTATTAGGGTTTAGGGTTACAAAGTTTAGGGTTTAGAGTTTTAAGCAGAAAGTGTCTAGAGGTTTATGAGCCTTTGCTGTTAATGCTCATCATTTTTTGCACGAATATTTTAGATTTGGTTAAAAATAGGGAAATTTTTTTCCTGTGAAACATATTTCCAAAGACCCCCAGCAGTTACATTTTTAGGATTTAGGGCATAGGAGATTAATGTATTACTTGGACCATTCCATTTTAATGATAGTTTAGATATTTTAATTTGTTATGAATATTTAAATCTAATTAACTTTCAAGTTGATCTTTAAAATCACATACATTGTTGACTAGGGTTGATGACTACCCCTAATGCCTTTTGTTTATGGGTTTGAAAACATCCATGAGTCATATAAGGATTATCATAGCTATGGGATAGGTTCACAAAGTCGTAGGGTTTAGTGTTTACAGTCCCATAGGGTTAAGAACTCAACATGAAAGATTGGTTAGGTGATTTAACCCCTTAGTGTTTTAGCCATTCCCTTGTTTCTTGCATTATCAACAGCACCCTTGGACGCAGATCAAGGTTCTAGGTTGATGTTTAGGGCATCCAGTGTAGATTGCAAAACATGGAAACCTCTCTCCAAGTGTGGGACTTGTGAAACTAAGAGAGGAATCTCCAGATTAGAAGTTGGTTCCTCAAACTCCTCTGATCGATATATCTATGTTTCTTTTGCACAATTACAGAGGTTCAGATTCCTAATGTTGTACTCTATTTTTGCAAGCTTAGACAGGGATCATAAGTGCAAAAAATTGAAACTAACCTAATGGTGGTGATGCACCAAAAGGAGTGGTGAACATTTTTTCTCATGTAAATAGACACAAATCCATGAGATTGCAGCATAAAACATACACAAGCTTGATAAGATATGTGTAAATTTAGGATCTGAAAATGAAGTAATAAACAATACAAACATGAGGACTGAAAGTCATTCACAAATCTTTGCATCTTTATCATTTTCATGTAAAAATCACAAATTGCATTACAACTTCAGAGAGGTATAAAGCTGTTACAATCCTTTGGAGAGCATCTGATTCTTATCAAAAGTTCACTTGTTTTTAGGTGAAAGAAGAAGTTGCTAATGTGCAAAAAAGTGTTCAACCCCCTGAAAATGAGCCAAATCTAGTCTTTTATAGTGCATGGGTCGAGCCTACGAGAGTGAAATCATACAAAACGCATGGGAGCCCATCTCCTCCTTGAAGTGCAGACTACATTAAAACAACATGGGGGACCTTACATACCCATACCACTTCTAGGATCATTTTTGACCGGTCTTGTCATGAGCACAAAGCTTCACCCATAAGCCTGCTGTTAAATTTGGTCCCATGAAATTTCACAGGTTCTGGCCATGAGACCAACGTACTAGAAGAAATTTTGAAAATTCAATCTCTCTATACTTGAGACCAAAATTCATGGATTAACCATAGAATCATGTAGATAATTTCATAAGCTTTCTGTTGATATAAATAATGTGAAAATATGAGCTCTGGATCACTAAAGAATATGGAGATCTGAAATTCTAGGGCACAAAACAGGCCCATAAAAAATCGGCAATTTTTTGCAAATGTTTGACCGCTTTCTGCCACCTGGACGACTACATTTGTCAAAAAAAAATCCCGCACTGATTGGAGGAGTAATGATGGCATGATTTCCTTATGGCCAAAAGCCCGTGGGAACATAATCCTTTGAAAATTTTGATTTTTTGGATAATAATCACTCTTTGCCATGCTATTTTCCACTTTCCTCCCATTGACTCCGATACTCTCCGGGACCATGGGGACACGTGTCATATTTAAAATTCGCCGTCTCCTTATCAAATTTTAAGTTTGATATGCCTTTTCACATTTTAAAGTTAGAAACCTGTAATTTAAATTTTCTATTCGCGTGCCAAAAATTCCCTGGCCTCACTCTTTGATCATGTTCTATTGGCATGGATACATGTCTTACTACCCAAAATTTCTTTGACAAACTCAACGTAAAAACACTTAGCCAATGGTTCTTATTTCTACCGAAGTGACCGCTGTACACGTGATTTGATTGGCTTTCCCTTTCCTTCGGCTAACATCGTCATCCAGAACAATCTATTTTCTTTCTTGAACCTTTGTCCTTTAACTTCATATCCCAAATACTTCTAAAGTTCTCCTTTTCAGTCCGCGATCCTCTGGACACGTGCCACACTCCTATCTGGTCCTGCGGGCCTAAAATGTCCAAAAAGAAAATTTTCCCATTGTAATAGCACTTAGCAATTTTTTTACTTGCTCCTTTGATGACACGTGTCAAAACACGGCTTTCTGCGTCCTCCGCGTCCCGATGGCCCGATTTTTTGTTAATATTGTGGTGGGATTCTACAGACTGTCCTGGATGGCCTTTCGGCCAATTCACGCCCAGATGTCCCTCATGTGCTAAAAAGTGTGTTGCGAGGATTTAGAATATTGGACTTCAGCCATCTACTTGAATGGATTTTTGAGACATGGCTTACTATCTCACTTGCATGATAAGATTTTCTCACCTTCTCTCAGGCATGAGGAGACTTTCTCTTCAGTTCAACCTAATACATTTTTGAGACTCCATTAGAATTCATCGATTCATACACATGGGGACCAAGGTTTTAAGAAACATGACCATGGAATGCCGTGAGATCAATCTATTTGCCTAGAGACTTGACGTTGGGTATTCTGGTATATGCAGGGTTATCAATTAAGTTCAAATATCTCAGAGTGGTGAATGAAGTTGGGTAACAATTTGGTGACTCATGAACGGTTACACTACCTACTAGTTAGAATATATTAAATATGCTTGAATCTAAAAAAATTGGTCATGGAGTCATGCAATGATTAAGTTTAGAACCCCTAACTTACTTTGAATGTGTTATAGGAGGAAGATGGAATTTTACCTAAATTGGAAACTCATTTACTGCATATCATATCCATTAAAAAAAATGTGTAGTGGCCAAATCACTTAGGTAAAACAAAACTTGGTTTGAGCAATACATAGTTTTTTTATTGAAAGCTTTTAGGAATGAAAATCTAATCTAATATTTGCTAACCTCTTTGTGAACTTTCTTGTTAAGTGGAAGCAAATAGTTTCAGATATATTCCATTGACCAAAATCTCTAGTTCTTCATTCATCCAAAGTATCTTAAATTTTTTAGATAAGCATTGTTGTCCAAGCAAGAAGTGACCATCTATGGGACAATCCAAATGAAAATAAAAATTTGAAGGTCATCCCGGTTTTTCTCTGATCCACATCCAATTTCAACCACTAAGGTTACTCTCACACTCGAAAAGATCTCTCCTTGGCCTTTCTGTCAATGTAGGCTCTTCCTGATCAATGCTTGATAATGACTCCATTGCTTGGGATGCCGTATTTCTGATGTTTTGTTAGCTCCATCAACTATGCATACCTCACCTCCTTGAGCTCAAATTCAAACAACTTTTTGTTGCTTCATAAGTTTAAATGTTGGTTATTAAGGGAGAAATCGAACAAAAGGCAAGAATTGCCTATCTTCCATAGAAAAATTTGAAAGGAGAGTTACCTGTTAGAGATCTTTTAGGAGATATATCCCTTCAAAATCAGCCCATTAAAGCATATGAGTTTACTTAGTTTGGCTTTGCCAAGACCTCATGATCCTCGAATGCCAAGTGTATACACCTTATTTTTCACTCTTACTAATAATTTCTTCTTTGCACAATCGGCCTGGTGCATTAAACTCCTTGGGTGTAATAGTTTGATGAGGGGCATGCCAAGAGTGGGATTGTACTAGTTGGCTTGATATACCTGGTGAGATCACCTTTTTTCCACATGGAACTTCCCTTGCATTATCAGAGATTATCCTTGGTAGGTACACTAAATCTGGTTACCTATCTCCCTCATAACAACTCTAATATACTAGACTCATTATGCATCTTTCAGTGCATACTGCTTCTATAACACTTGGTTAAGTAGTCCGTGGATGTCAAAATCCACTTGTGCACTCTAACTTGAATTGGGATTAATGTCTCCAATGAATTCTCTTTCCTCTCATTTTATGCCAAACTATTTTTGGTCTGAACTGACATTGGATGCAAAGGAATAGGGAGCAAGGGTCTCTTTTCCTGTTAAGTATGCACAATTCCCTACACCTCTTAGTAGCTATGCATAACACATCACTGAAGAGCTTAGGCACAATACATAACATAACTCCTTCATATTTAACAAAAAAATATTACAACATGTCAAGCATGAGGTATAGGATACAATGACCACCAGTTGATATACCAAAAATAATCTTCTAACACCTCTTTGAATGGTGGATTTGTGCTATATGAATCTCAGCAGCACTCCACTTTTTCATCCTCTCTTGTGCAGAAGTCCCACTCAACTTAATGACATACGGGACAACCTGCAATCTGAAGTCTCTCCCCTCTATTTTCTTGTATGCATTTGCAAATAGAGGGCCTCAGGCATTCTACACTATGTGAAACTGCCTTTTACTTTGGGTCTAGCAAGGAGTGGGGGACAGAATTGTCTTCAATCTTAAGAGCCACATGGAACATGGAAGAATCCTGATACTGTTATAAATGAGGCCTAATCTTCAAGGGGGATACTTCTTTTTGCTTCCCCAAAGGCAGCTATCTCAGGAAGAATCCTTTCCCTCTTACCAAATTGATGATCTTGGGGGGATCTCAATGTTCATCCATATATATAGACTCAGCTACGAAGGGTCACAACCTGCCCTTTTCTCATTCAACATCCTATGTTGAGGATTAAAGTCTAAGTTAACCCTAGCATGTGAGATCACTAACTAACTGGACCTTGTAAATTCTAATGACTAAAGTGTGTCTTAGAATCGGCCCCACAGCATATATCTATGCATGTGATAAGGTTAATCTTTTATCATGATGGTCCCTTCAATAAAACAGTGTTTCACCTCAATGTTGATCAACTCAGGCTGTTGGTTGCAGAAGGAAATTGGCTGCTCATCATCCTCTTAGGTCTGCTGTACCTCACTGGTAGAGATAGTGTCATTACTTCCACATGCATAGTAGGATGAACTCCTTGGATCTAGTCGCAGGTTGATTAGCCGTTTAGTGTGGAATTAAAGAGATAGCTATCTTTGATTGGTTCCAAAACTGATCCTTACCTTCTGCTGATCCCATTTAGGTATCCATGCTATTTCTTGTAACATTATGGTGATGGGCTTGATAATGAACTTATTCAAGCAATCTGGGACAAACATCCGATACAAGAGTGTATCCTTCCCAAGTAGATTCTGGAGGGTAGCTCAACTTATATTCAACATTGGTAATTCTTCTGTATGATTTGATAATGGACATCAACCCTTTCTGGAGATAGTCAATTGTTAATCCTTTTTTCCTTGGAGACAATATGGCCAAGGAGCTTTCCTTCATGTACAAGAAAGATGCACTTCTTAGGATTCAAAGACATTCCGAACCTCCTACACCTATGAAACACTTTCCTGAGGTGAAAGAGATGGTCTGCTGCATTCTTTGAGAAGACAGTGATGTCATCTAGGTATACCGGCACTATCTTGTTGATCAAGCCTTTGAATGCCATATCCATAGCTTGATGAAATGTTGCTCTGGCATTGGAAAATCCAAATGGCATCTTCTTGTAAGCATATGTGCCCCATTTCGTGGTGAAGGCCATCTTGAATTGATCTTCTATTCCTTCACCATAATCCTTATTGAATACCCTGAATAAAGCCATCAAGTAATGTGAAAACCTCTCGAGCCCAGCAACAACTTGTAAAATCTGCTCCATGGAAGGAATGGATAATGATCCCTTAGAGAGATTCGCTATTCAAATCTCTGAATTCAACACACACAATCTGATTTCCCCACTCTTCTTTCTGACTGGAACCAAATCTGGAAAACCTAACTTAGAGATGCCTTGATGGGAATATGATCCTTGAACTCCAATCAACTTATTAATCTTTCCTCATGAGAGCTCCATGTGTGGATTGACTGTCTTATTTCTGCTTGACAGAACTTAGTATTGGATCCAATTCAATTGGTATCTTAAAGCCAAAGTTGCATTGAAACCTCTTCAATCTTCATACTGCGCAAGCAAACACATCAAGGAACTCTTGACACAACTGTATGAACTCATACCTTTCTGTCAGTTGCCATATTTCCAATTGTAATGCGTTTTTCTCTTCCACCAGATAGATACTAAGTTCTTCTCTCTTGCTACCTGAATGTTTCTTTCTCCTTTACTAAACTGATCATTGCGGCATTAAAATGGGACTCCAAAGTATAAAAGTCCCTTGGGCAGCTTTAGTTCTTAGTTGTACCACTGTCACATAACTGCTGTTCAATTTTTCTGATAGTAGCTGAGAACTCAGCTTACTTCTTGCCAAAAATGGATATTTGTAAGCATTTTTCAAACACTTGCCCCAACTGACATTGTCCTTATTCAAAACACCTGAATGGCCTCACAATCCATGTGATTTGGATTGTACCCTATCTTGTTAATGCTTTCCATAAATGTCAAAAGCTGCCCCTACTAACTGTAACCTATCAGCGCAGCTTTATTCTCTTTCCAGGAATGATTTAATGCCAAAACCCTCAAAATATTCCATGAGTCCCCACACCCTATTCTTGTAGCCACTTGAGTAGATCATTTTGCCAGCATGTTGTCCCCTACACGCATTTGACAAATCAATTCACTGTCACCAAAAGACTGTATGTTTGTGTGATATGGGCTATTGTGTTTTTATTTTATTGGATGGCACTGGGTGGTTGGTTGAGGTCCCAAGACAGACGGAAAGGGTGAAGGTGATGTAGGTATGATTGACACAGGCAGGGTATAAGTTATATGGGCTTGGTTTTTCTGTTTAGGTGTTGGAGTAGGTTTGGTGTTGACTTTGGAGGATGTAGCTAAATCTAGTTTGATAGATGGCTGAGTAAGGTGGGTGGTTGGGGTGACCCCGAAGGTGGTGATAGTTTTATTTGAGGAAGATGATGTAGGTGTGGGTTCAGATTTATATGTATGTTGGGTTATGGGTGAGGGTGTATGTTAAGATGTGATAGGTATCTTGGAAGAAGTTGTGATAGAGGTGGTTGTGTTTGGTTTGATTGGTTGAAATATTTTGGGTAGATGGTGGAAGTATCAACAAGTGACATTTTCATTTGCATTGAGATAGGAAGTATAAGGCACCCCAAAAGTAAGGCTCTGTCCACATAATCTAAGTGATTAGCCAACCGTGAGAACGACACGTCTGTAGGTGAATTTGATGAGGAACTAATGGCTATTGCCGTAAAATGTGTCTTAGAGATGAGGAATTTTATAGCTTTAGCGTCCGTGGGTAAGAGAGCTAAAAGTAGGTCTATTGGATCTTGGGTAGCTAATGGAGAATACTCGCTTAGAGGTAAAGGTATCTCTACAGGATCCTCGATAGATGGAGGAGAAAATAGGTGCTCCTCTATGGGTGGAGGAGAAAACGGGTGCTCCTATGTAGGTGGAGGAGATAATGGGTGCTCCTCTATATGTGGAGGAGATGATAGGTGTTCCTCTGTGGGTAAAGGAGGTAAACAAATATCCTCCACAGACTGAAGAAGTGCCATGGGTGATGGTTCTCGAAGTGGAGAAGATAAAGGTGAAATAGTCTCGATATTAGTAGAGGGATCCTCCACAGGTGATGAAGGAAGTGAAAGGTGTTCCTCTGTGGGTGGAGGAATAGGTGAGGTGGGTTCAAGTCTAGATGGAGGAATTTGGGCTAGGATTTTCTTGATGGAAGGAATATGAGGTAGTTGGGAAGCAATAGGTGTATCACTAAAAATAGCATGGACCTTGTGGGTATGGCTATCATGAGTTGAGGTCTCTCCATTTTGGTCAAAAGAAGGGGCATGATTAGGAAATGGTTTCTTGAAGATATGTAGGTTTTGGTTGGCAGGTGCATTAGGATTATCCATGGTTAACTCGCCTTTCTTGAGAATTTCTTGGAAAATGTTTTTGAAAGTGATGCAATTACCGTCACTGTGACCCTTTACTCGATGATAGTTACAGAAATTGTGTTCTTTATACCATGTGGGAGTGGGGCGAGAAGGGTCAAAACCAATGTGTGGTTTTATAGGTGGAAGGGTGATCGCCCCAGATTTGATGAGGATTTTCCAAGGTAGAAGAATAAGGTTCCCTGATTGGGGTGTATTTTTTTTGTTCCCATCTAAATTGAAAAGTCTTAATAGGTGAGAGATTAGATGAGGGGCTAGCCTAATTTGATGGATGAGCTAGGCCATCCTTGAGTACCACTATGTTAGTGGTTCCCTTGGCCTTTGAATAATTGTTCTGTGGTTTAGAAGAAGAAGAGGTATCATTTGACTTGAATGCCGAGTTCTTACTTCATAATTGGATTTTATTCTCTTCAATGGCCAAAATCTATAGCTTTTGTGCCATGGTGAATGCTTCGTCGAAGGTTCAGAAATTTTGGACCTACAGTGTTGGCAAGATATGTCTAACACAAGCTTATGTGAATAACTCAATGAGTTCAATTTGCGGTACTTGGAATGTGAGTTGATTAATCAGGCTAGGCCAGCAAGCAACAAAATCTGTGATAGATTTGTCATCATACTGAGGCATGGAGTACAGGTTAGTCATGGTAACCTTGTTAATGATATTGATGGATAAGTGATCCAAAAAGGCCTAGGCTACTTAGTTAAATAAAAATATAGAGTGCCTAGGTAACCCACTATACCATTCTAACGTAGGTCCAGTTAGAAGCATGGGAAAGGTCCTCAAGAGAAAAGCATCATCGTGGGTGATTAGGTAGCACCCATGTTTGAAAGACCACAAATACTATTGCGGGTATTCCTTGCTATTAAAATGGTTGAATTTAGGCATTTCCCAATGCATGGGGTATGGATGAATGGGGATGGATGGGTATATAGGATCATTACAGATCTCATCATAGGTGAGAGTGTTGTAGGAGCCAGAATTGATGCCTCCAATGTCTGCATCTTATCCATCATTAATTTTATTAGGTCGTTGGTAGGTTACGATGGATTGGTGCCTCCTGTAGCGAAAGAGGGTTGGTGTTGGGCATATGATGGCGGTGTAATTCTAGTATATGGTGCTGCCATGTAGGTAGATTGAGAATAAGGTAGTGAAATAGGGGGTATGTATCTAGAGTGAATAACAGATGAAACATGAGGCTATTGATAGTACATATATAGAGGTGGAAGGGTCGTGGTGACCCTAGTGGCAATGGGGGCTAAAGATTGTGGAATAGAAAGGATGACATTTTGAAAAGGGGTAGTGGTCACTAACACCAGAGGTGGTTGCGTAGCTATGAGTATATGCGCGACAATAGGGGTGGATGAGGTGGTATTCTAGATGGTTGGAAAAGGTATAGTGGATGTGGTGGGTGTAACAGATGTAGAAAATGCAACAATCATAGTGGGTATAGGGCCTAGCTACGAAATGACTAGGGGTAAGGTAGAGGTGGGAAATGTGGAGCTAGATGGGGCTGACGTAGGAGTAGGAGCGAGTATTGAGGGGATAGATATTAGCATGTCGTATATCAACTGACCCAAGGCATCTCGAGTGGATTAGTGGGAAAGATAAAACTACAAGACAACATGGTTTTGGTCAAGGATTTGTGCAAACTCCTCATCTCTGGTAGTGATAGTGATAGGTTGGATAGGTTCCATGGTGGGTGATAAAATGGAAGGTCGTGAAGGGCTAGGTGGGAGTGGTTAACAACTAGAATGGAATACGAGGGTGCTTGCTTGTCGACGTATCAGTACCATGTGAACAGGTACTAGCGGGGTAAGGTTGCTTTCTCTAAGTGACACAAAAATACAACACAGGTAGGATAAATAGATGATGGTACGTGAATTGTGGCTAAAATAGCAATTGAAAAATGACATAGGATAACTGATGTCGGTTAGGGTAAACTGACACTGGTCAAAGGTAACCACAGTCGGTCACTGTGGAATGTGAACAGTTGGTCAGAAACAAGGTATAAGGCCAAATCTGAAAGGTATGCCAAATACTGATGAGATTTACAAGGGAAATGTATATGATAAAAGTGACAGGAACTCTAAATAGTCGAAGAAGGTGAATAGGTGTCCTGTTGGGTAGGTTAACCAAAATGACAGTGAACCAACACCGGTTGGGTATAACTGATGACAGTTAGGGGGTAACCGATGACGGTCACTAGACCGACACCGGTTACTATGAAATTGAAATAGTGATGAAGAAGGTGTGGTTGTGAGTTAAAATTTGATGTGGAATCAGACCTAAAATTCTGAGAATGATGAGAATATGGTCCAGGCACACTCAGATGAAGCTGAAATACACCAACTGTGATGAGGAGCGTGCAAGGAGAAAAAGGAAAAATGAAGAGCGTGAACTCTCACCTCAAAATGCAAGCCAAGCAGAAATACTAAGAAAAATACAATCCTAAGAGTACTTTTTCTATTATGTTTTTTTAGGTTATGCTATTTAAGGACTAACTCATTAACTATAGAATAGAGTTTTTTGGTGAGGATGGCTTCCTACAAAGATGAAGATCTAAAAGGTGAGGTTTTAGGTATTTTATGGTGGGGGTGGGCCTCACTTTGATGTATGACTTGACAGGTGTTGTTTAAGAATGTGTATATTTTCAATTTTTATGGTGTTTGGTAAGACTTAGAGAAGGAGAAAAGGAAAGAAGTGCTTTTCTATGATTTTTTTGTCAACCATCAGCTGTGCATGACTTCTAGTGTATAGGTTGCCCTCAATTAATGTGAGCTAATGCAGAAAATCAGAATGAAATGCAATGATTTTTAAGCCCAAATCGAAATATGGAATTCGATGACATAAATAGATGAAGAGGGAGAGGGATGCTCTTTCACTAAAATGTAGAAAACAAGAATAAATGGTTCTTTTTATGCACACCAAAAGAAAGGTTTATTTTAGAGAAAATAGAAAGAAAAATAAGGTTCCTGTACGTACCCAAAATTATAGGGTACTGCACCACTGAAACAACGTAACACGTGCCCTAATAATGATACAGGTCTCCTCACAAGGTGTTCGGGATCTAGAAAATCTCCCCAAGTATGTGTTAACATCCCGCATGCCCCGTTTATCCCCTGCATGCTTTGTTGTCCCCTTTTCCCCTCTTTTCCTTTGCATTGTTTATGGTTTAAGAGATTAATTTGGTTTTTACCTTTGGGTAAATGCAAATGCTATAAATAGTTGGCTTGTGTTCAAGAAAATGGCCCCTCAAAATTTTCCTCTCAATTTCTCATTCAGTAGTTTAGTCTTTCATTTTGCTCAGGATTCATAGTTTTGTTCATTGCATGCTTAGTTAGTGTTATTTTACCATTAGAAAGCCACATATCCATCTTGTGAAAGTACTTTCATTAATTCATGCAATCCATTAAGGTGGAACAATTTAATTTTCAGTAGGAAGCCATTAAATTTACAGGTTTTTCTCGTCAAAGAAAGATAGTTTTAGGTTCTGAATGTTTTATGCTGCATGACTCACAATAAATCCCACTAGGAATTACATAAGCCAAGCTCTGTACTCTTGTGCTATCCCTCTCCTACTCGCATTGTATTCAGTCTGTATCCTAAGCTACCTTTGTTCCAAATATTTACTTTTGTTGATGCTAGCATTACATGCTTTTCTGGATCCATGTGAGCACAAAGAAATGAGGAGATCACATTGAAGGGACAAAGCCACACATGCCATCAGATTTTCCACTGTTCTGTAGAATCCAGGTTCTAGCTTTCAAAGTTCTAGTTAAAAGCATATCAAATAGAGTATCCAATCACCTTATTTCAGTTAATTTTAATTTCGATATTGCCAGGGAAGCTGTGGGGATTGATAGTTTCTAAGAAAATATGATTCATTCCTCACTTCTGAGGTAGGATCGAGAGTCTTTCAAATAGATTAGATCAATTATTTCATTATTTAGAATAGACTTACAATTACACATGCAAGTAGCTATACTCGGCTGCCTTGTTTGTTTTAATTTCGTGATTAGTTTAGTTGTCAATTGCTAGATATTTTAAAAAAGTTTCTCTTTCAATTTCATTCAAATAGTTCATCAGAAAAATATAAAAATAGAGAAGTTATATATGCTATAGATATACTTCACATAGTTAATTTTACTTTGCTGCAGTTAGATTTACGTTGTTGCTTTTGTATGACAATCATGGGACCGTCACTTGTTCTTAGAAGATTTCTCTACTCTTAGAAATGTGCCAACCACGAAATAAGGTTGTTTTTGGGATTAAATGGTAACCGACAGCAGTTCCGGCTTAATCAGTTAAGGTTAAGGGTAACCGACATCGATTAGGGTAGGATTTCCTAGGTTTATTAAACTAGGCAGATCCCCTTGATTTTCTGGGATCTCCTTTTGTTTACTCTGTGGATTAACATGGAAGCTTTCTTCTAACGAGCAGGAATGTGGTTAGAGGGAATGTAGGCATTGATTTTTAGGGTTTGGTTAGTGTTATCACCATATCAACGCACCCTTATGTTTACACAAGTGCATGTACTTGAGCTCACGGTGTGATTAGATAACATGGGTACTATCTCCAAGTTTTGGGACTTGTTACTTGAGATAGACCTCCAGAGAAAGTTGGTTTTTTCTCCTAAACTGACCTTCCATTATCATAATCTAATAGCAGGACCAAAACTAACTGTCACTAATCTAACTTTTCTGAAGTGCAAATCCCAAAGACCAGACGAATGTATAAAATGAAATCCTACACTATAGATGGTGGATACACCAAAAAATGAGGGTGTGAGATCTAGTCCACTCTAATGTGTGAAAACATCAAAAGTAATTAGTGCATTGTTAGACATAGCAACTGATAACAGTTCTCCACAGGAGTTCTGAAAATAGCATTCAGAACAATATGCTCATAGAGTGCACAATACCCATAATGGATCCTATGACAAGAGCATAAAGATAAACACAATAAACTTGTAATCCAAGGTTAGAGGGGCAAGAAGAATGCAAGAAAACACAACAGACTGAAGATGCATGCCACAAACTTATATATTTATTGGAGCCTTCATGATATGCACAGTTCGATCCTTGTTACATCGATCTAGGGCACTAGATCACCATGTAAGGAGTCCACTACAATGGCCTACAAAACATTGGCTTCACAAAGCAATGTGTGTGTCACAGAGCTTTGATTACCTAACAAAACTACCTGCCTCCTACAATGTATTCCTAACACTCCACCGGTTATCTTGGAATGACCTCGAGAGGTCGAGAGAGAGGAAGGGAAAAATGGAGAATCCCAAAATATGCTCACTTCAACCACTTGTCCATCGATGCGGTTCCCAATGGAATGAAAATTAATGTGTATGCTTTTCAGAAGGGAAACAAACACAAAAAATTTCATAGGAATGAATAAAAATGCAAGGAACCCCAGATGGGTCCCACTAGGTGTGCCAAAATGTTTCACTTGATTCTTAGACATTTCTTTGAAAATTATGAAATAGTAGAGTAACGAGCATAGGAGGAATACCTGTTGAAATGCTAGTTGATAGGTTGTTGCGCGCGTATGACTTCTAAGTCCACAACTAATTGTGAGAGCTTCCTTTTAGCTAAGAGGAACTACCTGAAATAGAAATCAAGACCACCAGAAAGAGTGAAACCATATATGCAATGGACTTCCTAGCATGTGCTAGATCTGGGAAGTGTGGTACTTTCTAGACGGCTGTCAATCCATTGTTTAAAATAATTTAATGCTGGTAATAAAGTAAGTCCTATTGTAGTTAAAATGATTTAGGTATCTCATTTAAAACACAATAAGAAAGATCTAATTGAACATGCTAGGTTAAAATGAGATCCAAAGGTCAAGTAATTGGTTCTAGGTCTTTACAGGTCTGACACAGGTCTTAGGTAGGTCGTAGGTGAGTAAGGGTGATGTGGGAATAGGTAGGTAGGTTACTGTTCTGGGTGTTATTGGTAGATACACAAATCGATTCCGGTTAAGGGTGCCCAACGACGGGTTGGGAGAACTGGTGCCGGTTATTGTGGGGTACTGGGAATGTCAGAGAATGAGCTTTAGATCTCCCTTATGATTACACAAAGGACTAGGCTGGTTAGAATGAGGTATTAAGTTGTTTAGATGGGATTTGGTGAGGTTTTAATAGGGATATAGAGGGGTGAGTATTAATGAAGGTTACTAAGTGGCTAGGAGAACAAAGGATGAAAATATAATGGTGCAATGAGTGAACCAGATGAGTAAAATTTTCTACTTAATTAGAATCTGGTCTTAGACGTCTATGAGTGAGGAATGAAGGTGATAATAAGAGGTTGAATACTACAAAGGATCACCAAACATTGGGGAGCTCTTGCATGGGCTGCATGTGCTCTCCTTCTTTCCTGATTGGATTGAATCTATGCTAGGGTGAGTGCTAGACTGTTATTGGGTGAATGCTAGATGTTTGTGCATGAGAAAATATTTGATCTCCTTCTTTTCATGCATGTTCTCCCTGAAACTTGTTCTCAAAAGATGTGATATCTCTCAGGAATATGCCAACCTCAAAAATAAGGTTGTTTTGGGGGTTAAAAGGTGACCGATGGTGGTTCTAGCTTAACTGGAAATGGTTAAGGGTAACTAGCATTGGTTAGGGTGGGATTTTCTAGGTTTACTAAACTAAGAAGATCCCCTTGATTTTCTGGGATCTCATGTGTTGGCCCCACGGATTAGGATGGAAGCTTATTTTAAGCATGCGGGAATGTGGTTAGAGGGAATGTAGGCATTGATTTTTAGGGTTTGGGTAAGTCTTAGTTAGTTATGGCAACTTACTAAGAATAGGTCTTAGGGTAAGGTGGCTAGATGAGTTGTCTAGGTGAGGTGGATATGTGGGCATTATCCCAATTAGGATATTTAAATAATAAATATTGTGAGGATAACGAATTAATTTAATTAAATAAATTAAATTAATATTGGAGTGGGGTGAAGGGGGCCATGGCTAGGTGAATGTGATGAAGGTGTTTATTTGTCGAGGGACCAAAGGGGAGTGTGACCTAATTTTAATGTCTACAATAGGAGCTAGAATTAAAGAATACAAGAGAGAGGGAACAAGGATCAATAATGTAATGGAACAAATCATGATGTAATAAAGTTTTTCAAGATGTAATTGAATTATGTAATGGAGAATGAATATATTGACCAATGTTGTAGGTGATTTGGCTATCTTTTATATGCTTATTCTTTGTTTATTATTGATTGTATTATGTATACCTTGCTCAGACTGAGACCTTGAAAGTAGACAGTCCACCAAAAGAGAATTTTTGAGATCTTTCAAAGCATGTATAGTTGAGGTAAGGTAAGGGAAGCATCATCAAATTTTTATAGTTATTAAAACATTTTAAAATGTCATGTAGCTTCAAATAGATGCTCTCAGGACCAAAATAAGGCATCATGTTGTTTAAATTCTATCTATTGAAATTTCATGAAATTTTGGGATAATCTATGTCTAGGGGAGTTGTGGAAGTATACAAAGTTTTTTCCTCCAATTTTCATGTGTAAATAAGATTGATCAGGATTTGTTTTACAGATTGTATAGGTACATGGAAGAGGAGAGATTGAAGTGCATGGGTGATCAAATCATGGAGTCAAGCTATAAAATTTGGTATAAAGCATCTTAATGACATTTTAGAGTTATAGCTATGCATTTGTAGATGAGATCATAACCCTAAATATATACTGTTATACCTAGGGGTCAATAATAGGCCTAATTTAAGGTGTATTTTACAAAGGAGGTATGAAACATTCCCAAAGGAAGGTATCCTGAAAGTTTTGTATATGTTGTAAGGGGATAAAGGGTCTTAAAAGAAACTATTTAATTTTAGGGTTGTCTTGGACCAATTTGAGATAGTGAATCAATTTATATGAAGAGAGCTACAAGCCAATAAGACCTTAAGGTGAGATTTCAGGTGAGAGGTAAGAATATGACTATGAAAAGGGTATAAAACCTTTGTAATAGGCCATAGATTAAATGTTTAGGAGTGTTGAGGATGGTGTGAAGCCTACATGTTCTTTTGATTACCTAAGTACCCAAGAGGCCTATCTAGGTCTAACTTTATGTTCATAAAGAGAATGCATGCATAGTTATTGTATGAAGAGTTCAATATGTGTAATGGCCTAAAGGTTCAAAAAAGGTGTTGGAGTGGTGATGGAAGTATGTGGAGAAAGGAATTATGAATCCTTGCCAAGGTA
The DNA here is from genome assembly GCA_019776745.2 of Taxus chinensis. Taxonomy (NCBI): domain Eukaryota; kingdom Viridiplantae; phylum Streptophyta; class Pinopsida; order Cupressales; family Taxaceae; genus Taxus; species Taxus chinensis. Next base: position 143,018 of record JAHRHJ020003798.1, read on the forward strand.
CAACTATCTAATTCTTTATTTCATATCAATTCATGTATGGAATAAGATTATGGAAAACTAGTACTGTCTTGGAAAATGTCCTTTACATGTCATAACCAATGGTGCATGGATGAGTGGGTGATGATCGTCAGTTGCAATGGACGTATGAGTCAAAAATAACAATCTTGGAGCTCTTGATGGAGAGTAAGGCATTAAAGATAGTAAGATTTCAATTAAGAATAAACTAGAGATTTTGAAATTAACCCTTGGACCTTTTTTGTTATCAGAGATGAGCTCTATTAAGATCAATTTATGACAAATATTTTAAGCATTTTTGATTGATTGAAGAGTGTGTGAAGTTGATTGTGTCAGCATGGAAAAGTTAGATAAATCATCATTCTAGGGTATCATGGATTTTATTAAGGGAGAAGTGATGGATAAGATGAATGACTTGATGAATGGTCATAGGGATATGAAGCATGAAATCAGAAACCTAGAGACAAGAATGAAAAACGTGAAATTAGTATGCTCAGGTATAGATAATTCATCTAGTGGAGATGATTATTACAAGCATGGAGAATCATTTTTGGTAAGAAGATTACTTCTACAACAACTAGTCAAATCTCAAGAGCCGGTCTACAGGAGAATCCTATTCAGGAATAGATGCAAGACAATAGGTAAGTGTTATCAAGTTGTGATTGATAATGCCAACATTGATAAAATTGTTTAAGAGGAAATGGTTAAAAAATTGTGATCTAAGAGGTTAGTTAATCCTACACCTTATAAAGTAGCTTGGGTTCAAAGGAACCATCAATTTTTTTATAAATGAGTAGCGTATAGTTCCTTTCAAAATTGGAAGTTTGCATGATGAATTCTTGTGCGATGTGGATCCTATGGATGTATGTCATTTACTCTTAGGAATTCCTTGGAAGTATGATAGGAGAGTAGTGTATAATGGTAGACTGAATAAGTTTTTTCTAACAAAAAATGGAAAAGAGCATATTTTGGCACCTTTGATGGATCATCATACAGGTGATGAAAAGAGAAGCATGGTATTTGGTATAAAGGAGTTTGTGGAGAAAGCTAAGATTAAGGTATAGGAATTCATGAGGGATCCTTTGAAGAAAGAGGAAAATTTGAGTGTGTCCTTAAAAGGACAAGATAAAGATAAATATGGTAGAGTGCAACAATTAGACCAAGAAACACAAGTTGAGGTCGATGAACAAGCCGAAGAGAGGATGAGAAAAAGCATGGAGTTCTTGAAGAGAGAGTAAGACCAATAAGGTCACTTGAGTCACCAAGGTGAGTGTGACTACAACAAAAATAAAAATATTAACATTAAAGAAGAAGAAGAGACATGGAATGAGATATTGAAAGACCTTATGCAAGGTAAAAGAGAAAATTAAAGTGATAACACACATGAAGGTGTCATAAGAAGGATAACAAAAAGAAGGTCTCTTGAAGACCAAGGAATAAGAAGATGAAGGAAAATCAGTCCTTGGGTTTCAAAAGGAAAAACAATGGTAAGGAAGAATATCTGAGACATTTAGCAAGCCTGAAATTTGATCCTCAAGAATATGGAAGAATTTGAATGAAGAATGAAAAACAAATAACAAGGAAGAAACAAGGCTTACACACAGTCCTAGAAGTGAAGTGAAATGAGAAACAAGATGAAAACATGCATGGAGTAGTCAAGAAGGACAAGGAGGCTCAATTTTTTTAATTTAATTATGTGTTGGAATATGTGAATATAGGTTTCCAAGATAAATTGTCAAGAATGAGCATAAATGAACAAGGGATAATGAAAATCAATAGAAGATGTAACAATGAAATTTCCCTAGAGACCTCAAAATGTTTGGAAATATCTTCTCAAGAAGCTAAATCTTACATGATGAAGATAAATTGTAGTCAAGGTATGATGGAATAAAAGGAGAGAGGATACTCAAAATAAAAAATTTCATGGAGCATGATACAAGAACAAGAAGAAACAGTAAAATTCAAGAGGAATTGTAGTTTATATGGTTGAAGGAAACTCAAAACAAGTTTTCAAGAGTGAAGGAGTTGTCTATAAAACCATGGAGCAGCAAGGAGAGCTTAGTATAAGCTCTAACATAGTCTGTCAGGTACTTACCACAACCAAAAGGTATAGGTAATCTTTCTTATGAGCATGTTCTTATATTTCATGAAGAAATCAAAGGTTTTAATGTTGGTGTTAAGTGTTAATTACTCCAAGGGTAGTTATAGAGGTGAACATGAATACAAATAAAAAATGTGAATAGGAACTTAGTCAATATAGCGAGTCTACCAGACTAATATATGTTGAAATAAAACACATGTGTGAAGTAGAGAACAAGCTGATCAAATTAGAGTATAAAAAGGATTATTCTTGTCCAAAAAACATATGTTGTGCAAGTGTGAGACAACCAAAAAGGTGTAAAATTAGGTGGTTTTGGACTGATACAATGATAATACCATGCAAAGGGTAGTGTCATGAGGTGGGATAGTTAAATTGTAAGATTCCAAAGGAAGAAAGACTAGAAATTTATCTAAATAGGGTAAAGAGAAAGTCTGGAACAAAGTGGTACATTCTATAAATCATATGATAAGTCTATGTGCAAGGGAAAAGAAAAAAAGGGGAAGAATGGAAAATACTACCAAGAATAATGGCATTAAGAAGAACGAGGTAAAAATTGACAAGATACAAATAGTAGAAGAAGAAAACACTTAAACCCATACAAAAATATGGTATAAATCATGGATCAGATCAGGAAAGCTTAGTCCAAACAGATCGTGATATTGAAATGAATGCTTCATGCAAATCAAGATATAATGGTAAGGTCATAACTACATTCATAGAAATTCAAATGGAGGACTAGTTAATACTAGAACAAAATAAGAAGGCTATTAAGTACAAATAATAAGGAGTTTAATGAACAAAAGCAAGTTAAGATGTAGTAATGAACTAGTGAACTAAAAAACAAGGATATAATGGTGGAAAAAAGGATAGTTCCATAGCAAGAAGAAAAGAATAGATCAGTCACAATGGAATGAGAAAATAAGTGTCAAAGCATATAGACTCACAAATTGATGCAAAGTTTGACTTCCATTATATTGAAACTTCCACTTCATCTACAAAGTACAAACAAACCTATCAAGAAGCCAAATGTGAACTTAAGAGAAATGGGTGATAAGACAAGCTGAGAAGGTACTTAAGCCTTATGATTTGATGTCTAATATTGTTCTAGAAGCTATGACTTACAAGTGAATATGAAGAAAACAAGGCAGAAGTTCAATGATAGCATGTATGAAGAAGAAAGAAGAGCAAGATCAAGAATTTAAGAGGAAAAAGAATATGAAGAAGAAGAAATGAAAGGATGAGTTCAGAGTGGTGGTAGGGAGACTGAAGAAGGTACAAGTAGGACAAGGTGTACCATTAGCAAAGGAAAGAAAAGAATTGGAAATATGGAGAAAGAAGAAAAAACAAGACTTCATTTGAGTAGGAGCTCAAATTCTTCTTTTCAAGGTAATCCGATGTAGGAGCATCAAGGACTAAATTCCATAAGGTCATATAAAACCATTTAAGTGTTTATCTAGGAGTGTGTGAGTAATTTCACTTGAGTAAATGAGTGTCAAATTGAATATATGTTGTCAAAAGGTGAAATTAGGTATATGTAAGCGAGAGTTAAAAGGTGGCATTAGTTTTCATAAACCTAACTAAAGATATTTTAAGGGGTGTCATGAGTTGGGTAGGTTGGAAAATGTATGGAGATATTTTAGGGATGTATTTTCATCCTTTCCTAAGTTAGTTTTGGTTGTTGAGCTCATATAGGAGCTGGTTAGGCAATATAGGAGCTAGACTATAAGAGTACAAGAGAGAGGGAATGAGGATCAATAATGGAATGGATATAATCATGATGTAATAAATTTTTCAAGATGTAATTGAAATATGTAATGGAGAATGAATATATTGACCAATGTTGTAGGTGATTTGGCCATATTTTATATGTTTATTCCTTGTGTATTGTTGACTGTATTGTGTATACCCTGCTCAGAATGAGACCTTGAAAGTAGATAGTCCACCAAAATATTTTTTTTGATATTTTTGAAAGCATGTATATCTGAGGTAAATGTCTTGTAATTTTTTTATAGTTCTTAAAACATTGTAAATGTCTTGTAGCTTCAAATAGATGCTCTCGAGCCATAACAAGGGCATCATGTTGTTTAAATTATATCCATTGAAATTTCATGAAATTTTGGGAGAACCTCTGTCCAGGGGAGTTATGGATGTATACAAGTTTTTAGCCTCCAATTAACATGTATGAACAAGATCTGTCAAGATTTGTTTTGCAGACTGTATAGGTACATGGAAGAGGAGAGATTGAAGTGCATGGGTGATAAATCATGGAGTCAAGCTACAAATTTAGTAGAAAGCATCTTAATGAAATTTAAAAGGTATAACTATGTATTTCTAGGTGAGATCATAACCCTAAATATATACTGTTATACCTAGGGGTCAATAATAGGCCTAATTTAAGGTGTAGTTTACAAAGGAGGTATGAAACATTACAAAGGAAGGTATCCTGAAAGTTTGTGTACATTTGTAAGGGGATATAGGGTCTTAAAAGAAACTATTTAATTGTAGAGTTATCTTGGACCAATTTGAGATCCAATTGAGTTTATATGAAGAGAGAGCTACAAACCAATAAGGCCTTAAGGTGAGATTGTAGGTGAGAGGTAAGAATATGACTGTGAATTGGGACTAGACACCTTGTAATAGGTTAGACAAAGTGTCTTAGGAGTGTTGAGGGCAGTGTGAAACCTACATGTTTTTTTGAGTACCTAGACCCAAGAGGCCTATCTAGGTCTAGCTTTGTGTTCATGAAGAGGATGCATGCATAGTTATTGTATGAAGAGTTAAATGTGTGTAATGGCCTAAAGGTTCAAGAAAGGTGTTAGAGAGGTGATGAAAGTATGTGAAGAATGGAGTTATGATTTATTTCCAAGGTATAACTATCTAATGCTTTATTTCATATCAATGCATGTATGGAATGAGATTGTGGAAAACTAGTACTTTCTTGGAAAATGTTACATGTCTAACCAAAGCATATGAGTGGGTGATGATCGTCAGTTGCAATAGAGGTATGAGTTAGAAATAGAAAGGTTGGAGCTCTTGATGGAGACTAAGGAATTAAGTAAGGTAAGATTTCAATTAAGAAGAAATTAGAGATTATGAACCTAACCCTGACACAAAAAACCATTTCTTTTCCATTTTAGAAAGGTATATATATTTGGAAACCATACAAATACATCTTAATAATCATTTTATACTATCACATCACATGTAACTTGGAAAACATGTAATCATATGTCAACTAAAAATGATGGCATAGACAGACTCCTCCCATAAAACATATTAGAAAAGCCCTCAAATTACTTTTGGTTCAGAGGAATAGAAAATTATTCCTTTTCCCATACTTATCCAAATTAATAACCTTTTCAAGTATTAGAGAGAAGTTAGAGAGAGGAAACACTCATTTTCTTATACTCAAGCAAACTAAACCATTTTTATAACCAAGGAGAGAGAGAGATAGCACATTCAACTTTTTTATTCATTACATTCAAGTTTCTAAAGGATTTTCAAAGTAACATCAAATTTTATGACTTCTAACCAAGTCTTCATCTCTTGCTTTCGCTACAAGAGTCTATGTACAAGCAAATCATGCAATTCTTATTTTTCATCAACAATCTTGATTAAGGTAATAAACTACATATTTATACTCTCCATATACATTTCCAAGCATCACATCAGTTTTAAAAATTTAACGACTCTTAGAGTCCATGACCTTTTTTGTATTGCTGCATAAATTAACACAAGTGGCCACGAAATGTGCCTACAAAAATGACGCAAGATCCCCAAATAAAATGATTAATTTTTCTACCATATTCTCTACTAGATAGAAAACTACCATAAATAGATGGAATCTAAAACCAATCACTGAGGATCAAACTACAATATTCTTTCAGAGCTAGTTGGCTGAAATCAATCATTTTTCCTTCTTAAAACTAGGCTAAGTGGGCTCAGAAAGGGGTACATAAATTGTGTTTTTCTAGGGTTATGGTTAAAATAAAAAACACTATGATTTACCCCATATAACAAAAAATATGTATGTGGGGTCAAAATTTAGTAAGGGATCCTTAGGAACAAAATATAAAGTAGTTTCTAAAGGGTTTGGTCATGAGAAAACAATTTCTCTGAGAAAACCATTTTCAGAAGAACCCAGAAACCCACTTGACAACCATGACCAACAAATTTTTTGACAATTTTTATAGTTTTATATGGAGTCATCATACAATAATGAATATTATATGATAGTTTTTAATAAAAACCGATGTTTGGAGGAGAATTTTACATGTCATTTTAAGGAGGATTTTATCACAATTTGAGGCTATTTCAATGTCCGAAGTTTATAATCTAAACACCATTTTCTATTCTAGTTTGACTAGTTATAAAGAATGAGTGAAGGTAAATGTGAGTAAGGTTTTTTATTATCAAGTATAATGCATATAGTTATAGCATGCCACCCAAGATGTTGATTTTTGACACAATATTACAGAGTGTAAAATTCTTTTTATATAGTTTTTAATATGGTTAAAAAATAGAATAACAATACATTATTGGGAAGCTAAATTCTATATTAAATGTTCCATTTACTATAAAATGAAGTGAAATTTTTAGAAGAAAGTAAGAGAGGAGGTAAAGAGTCCATGCCTGTAAATGGATGAGATGAGGTTGATAGGTAAACCAAGTGGTTCCATACACACTCCGAGAAACCTCATTCATTGTTTATCGAATAACCACAAACCATTACAAAACTCCAATTTTGAGTCACCTAAAAAATCATTACATCTAAGAGGACCATGCTTCTTTGGGAAATATTTCCATTCCATGAGAACCCTTGTTATAAATTATTACACCATCTACAAGTCACCAGATACATATCCACACAAACACCATAGATATGTCCCAAGCACCAAGAAAACAAATCCATGTAACCAATGCAACTTTGACTAGAACATAGATGAAAAGTTTAGAGATTACTTAGATAAAAAGTGCTGTTGGAACAATCCACTAAGCACATAAAATAAATAAATACACCAATATTATCTTCCCCTAAAGGTTGTGCCATTGTTGAAAAGGATACAATTTGTAACAACAAAACCTTTCATTACAAGCTCTTCCATTATTCTAGAAAGTGGTGCCACAATTTTTTGGAATTGTGTAATATGATATTCACTTCCTCACTCAACTCAAACTTACCAAAATGTTATTTTGAGAGGAATCATTACTAGACAAAACTGATCCATTACTATTATTTCATCCTCTTCTCTCCAGTACAATATTCACATGACGACCCATTTGTGAAGAAGAAGATTAAATGTCAATTGATATATTATCATCCTAACCAGCCTCAATCTCAGAAAAAAATTTCTCTTCATGTGCATAATCCATTTGGGGTATTTAAATCCCTCCTCAGTCAACTCTACATGATGGTCAACTATAATAATAAAACAAAACAAAAAAGAAATTTCCATATTTTTCTTACTAGTCCACTAAGGTCATGGCTACTACAACGTATGGAAATGTTACTCACTCTTTTAAAATTTTAAGAATGACCAAACCTTTCTCAAATGCACCATTATGACACAATTATGAGAAGTTAGTGGCATAGGTTGAGGAGTCTGGCTCTAGACCTGCTAATAAAACTAGCTAGAAAACATCCTAGATGGATCTCTAAAACTATTAACGCTTCCATTATGACATAGACATGGAGAAAAATGTAGAAGATTATGGAATCAAGATGTTTTCACTTTCCATATGAATTGATGGAATATATAACATGATCCCAAGCTCTCATATCTTCACAGGAATGAAGGATGATGGTAAAGGAAATGGAATCTGGTTATATTCCCACATAATACATTTTATTTGGCATTTCCAAATCACCTCCATGGTACTACCCCAAACATATCAACCTCAATTATAAAAAAGAAGCCCTAATTTGCACAACACTAAATGTATTCAAATTATTTTCATTCATTTTTTAATTTTTATTTTTAAATAAATAGAATATATGCACATATGTTTACACACACATAATTATTTTATTTTATTTTAACATACCAATATTTATATTCACGTATGTAGAAGTGTGTATATATATAATTTTATTGACTTTAACCATCCCATTAAGGGATATGTTATCATTTTCTAATTATTTGTTTAAACAACTAGAATATATGCACATATGTTTACACACACATATACTTATTTTATCTTATTTTAACATACCAATATTTATATTCACATATGTAAAAGTGTGTGCATATATATAATTTTATTGAATTTAACAACAAATTTTGATTTATAAAACAATAAAACCCAAATATAATGGGGAGGTGGCCTTCATACAGATGGAAGAAAAGACAAATATTGCAATGAATTATCAACATACCAACACCTTCAAGTGCCTTATTCCTCTAATAAATCTGCATGCTTTCTGGGTGGGGAAAAAGGATGATAACAAATGGTTTAGTAGCAACTTCATCAACATAGAAAAGTTGAAGATAAAGGAAAGTAAATAAAAATCCAAAATGGGTGGTGCACCATGCCAAGTAGAACTGACATGTGACCTAGAATGGAAGGAAAATGATGAAATTGGGGGTTATTAGCAGATTGGAGGAGTTGCTAATCTGATTTAGAGAATGAATGGGTATGAACAACACATATCCTTGTAATTTGCAAATGGCTGGAAAGATAGGACTATGACATATGAGGGAATCTCATTCATTGTTATAGAAGAGATTATATTTGTGGTCACATGGCTAGATATGGAAGGAGTCTGTTTATTCAATAGAAAAATTGTTAAAGTTGTGGAAACCAAGAAATTTCTTGAGGATGGTGAAGAAATTGAATTTTTCATTGCTGGAATTATAGTGGCTTCAATTCCAACCCCTTTTGATGATATTTCTAGAATGATGGTGAGATATGTTACATTGAAAGGTAGATAAATTACTATACCTATAAAGCACCTCATTTTTCTTGACCCTTTTAGGAGAAATGTTAAAGTCTGATTTCCTCATTTCGTTTTAAACTCTTTGGAAAATTTCATTTTGGAAGTTTAGAAGTACTCTAGGGCCCCTTCCCCTACATCATGGGATCATCTTTTTATTACTATATCAACATATCCTCTAAAACCCCTCACATCTCTCATAACCTTAGTCCTAACACTAACCCTCTCCCTCAAGATTCTATGCCTATTACTTCAAACCTAATGGGGAAAAAGAAATTATGATAAGAGAATTCCTTTTAATCCCCTAAAATGACACTTTTGACATAAGTGAGAGGATGCGACTATAAATTCAAAAAGTAATAAAATGATATTACTTTTTAAATTAAAAATAAACTTTGAGACTCTTTTGATTTTGACAAAAATCACAAATAAACCTTAAGAAACCTTAAGAAACACTCATACACAGTCTTATTAAGGATGGGATACAAATTTGCTATAAACCAAACTATATTAGAGACACTTAATATACACCTTTGGAACAACCACGTGACACACTATTGACCACATTATATAGATCACAATGGAGAATTAATAATAAAAATAAACGTAGTCTATACTTTGCATACCCGATAATGGGGGCTAGGCATGATATGAGTTATAGAGGAAATTTACCATGAACATAAGATAAACTCTAACACCTTTCCTTTGTCTTGTCTTCATGGGGTGGAGATGCACATATCCATTGATAACTACAAATGCAATAGAAAGTCATTCAATTGCCTCAAACATGGAATTGACTATAGATATATAGCTTTCATTACAGAGTTGTATCTAAGAATAAAGATAAGATAAATGCTTGGATCAAATCCCAAATGATGGAGAAAAATAATGCCGGAAATGGAAGTTGATCTACACAAATCTAAAATATATCTCTCATTGAAACTACAATTGGCAAGAAGCCGCTCAATAGATCTAACTAATAGTTTGAGCCGCTAGTTTTGACTTTGATAAGAATGATGTGGCAAGTGATCCTCCTACTAATCACGAATGAAGCTGAGCAGAAAGATGAGCATTGGACACTTTATCTTGTCTTTCTTGTAGATGGTGAAATTGAGGAATGTGCAGCGAGCCTATGAATACTCAGATATCGTGAAAATGAGTGCACCCTTTGTATTATGGATATATTGGTATTCCTAATTTGAATGCTCCAAGGATACACTCAGGAATGTTGAGTATTTGATTTGGATGCAGTTTTAATTCATGCATATAGATCCACCAAAGCTTGTTACATTGTCTAAAAAAGTCAAATAATAATATTTGAGACTCTCATTAATGTAATCAGCTTTGATACCACTGATAAACACTACACAATAAAAAATAAACACTGAATATTATAATATGCAAACTGAATTCATTCGGGATGTTTTATTCATTTCCTTGTGAGATTCTTATAAAAATACTTGATCCTATAAACTAGGAATCAAGTCTTATCTTCCTCATATCTCTCAACCTTTATTTTCTCACACTCATCCCCAATATATCTCACCTAGAATAGCTCTATTAAGTTATACTACAACTCATGTATAACTATAAAATACAACTCAATATGAGATTGTATTTTATTATTTACACACTTAATATTGTTATCAATAATATTTCCTAATAGATATAGTACTTAAAGGAGCAAAAAAAAGCATCAGAGATAGTCTAAACTGATATTGATGATCTGTGAGAGGTGTGCAAGATGTTGTGCCAGGTGAACACTATTCCACTATTAGGAAGTTGGTTAAAAAGGAACACTTTGCATGTAATTCTTGAGACTGGATGACATATTTTGCATGTAAATTTTCCCCCTGATAGCATTGACTATGAAAAAGAAATTACTCTAAATGCTGTTGTGTATGAGTGGCTATTGAGAAACATATTGATTGATACAGGTGTGGAATTAAATGTTCTTACATTAGATGCATGGGTACAAATGGGGAGGCCTCCATTGCATCCATCATCTAATGTGTTATTTATGGCAAACCGGACTAAGGCCACTCCCATAGGAGTTTTGAAAGATGCATCTATAACTATACAAGGGGCCAAGTTCACTGGGGATTTTGAGGTATTAGTCCTTGCAGAAGTATACAATTTTCTAGCCCTACTTGGATGACCTTGGTGTTATGTGAATAATGCTGAATTGAGATCCAATAAGGTGTATGTCAGCTTTGAAAACAAGGAGAAAAGGGTTGTGATACCTTTGAAAAATGGGATGTCTACACCATATGTTGAACCTCTAAGTGAGGAGGATTTAAACAGATTCTATGTACACACTATTCAGGACCCAGAGGTCAATGAGCCATCAAAAGAAGGCATCCTACAATGGGAGGATTCTCATTCTATTATTGATACTATGAGTATTGCTTGCAAAAATTGGGCTTATGGTACATGTTAATTAGTAGGGTGCAAGGTGAAAAGTGTGGTTGCATGCAAGAGTGGAGTTTTTTCAATTCAACGGATAGGTAGCATAGTACCTTGGTATATAGGGACTAAAGATATTCCTACCTTTCTGAAGGCCATGGAAACACAATGGACACATCAAATTAACAGGAGAGATATGTTAGTATATCCACTATGGGAGACAACAACGCGTTGGTGGGTAGTCCACAAAGATAATCTTATAAACTGGGAAGAGATTGGAGTCGCTTCGTCTACTAGGTTTATAAGGAACAATGCACCTACACAAATCTACACTAATCACAGTGATCAACCTTCTCAACATCACATTTAGCAGTGTGAGAGACTCTAGACAACAAGACATGAAGCATTACCACCATCACTCTGGGTACATAGATTATATTCTACGTTACAAGGATGCACATGTACTTGGTATGTATTTGTGGAACTACATCAAGAAATTGGGAACTGGCAAGATTTGACTGCAGGAATGATCCAAACTTTTGAATACTTCTCAACTAAACCTTTGGTAAATGAGGCGTTAAAATTTGTCAAGCATTTAACTATGGGAGTGTTGGTGAGAAATTTTTTTGGGTGGAAAAACTTTTGGATTTCTTGCCAATGCTCTAGGAATCTAAGTTCCTCTACTTAGCTGGTGCAGCTGCTGTAAATGCATGCATGAGAAAATGTGGATTTATGTGGTGGTATTTCGACCTGTGGTATCCAACAAGGGCACTCCATTGACCCTGCGGAAAAGCTAGCAATCTCTTACTAGCGAAGACTTTGTCTGGAAGTGGGAAAGGGAGAAAGAATTGATGTAGGAGAACCAATTTTGCAAGTAGAAAATCAAAGAATTTTGCACACCAGTCAGAAGTTTCATCACATGCACTTGAATTTCAAAAGAAAAAAAATCTACAAAACAACAACAAGACTAAATAGAGCTTAATGAACACAAAGTACCAATAAAATCCTAAATCAAAGAGGCTAAAATTCCTTCCTTTATTGAAGCTTAAGCAGAATTTGTACATAGTGTGGGAATGGAAGAAATTGAGAAGGGGGGAAAACAAAAGAATTTGGCTATCTCCTTTGTTCTCTCAATACACTCTTGAGTTTACAAAATCAATTACCAACCCTTTGCAATGGGAATGACGTTACAATTTATAGAATGAGAGGTGACTTATCATCTTCCTCATGACCTTCCATATGCCTTAATATGACCTAAGACTATTCATATTCCACTTTAAATATTTAAGTCCCTTTTTTAATAACAAGGTGACTTAATTTACATTATGTTTCTAAAGTCACTTTTAAGTGACTTAAAAGCATATCCAAAAGTGTAAACCCCAACAAAAAATTAGAACATTTGAAAGCGAGAGAAAGTTGGGGGGGAGAGGAGAGAGAAAGAGAGAGAGAAGAAGAAAAAGAGTAGATGTTGCTCGATGAAATCCGTTGATCCTCATTGATGGAAAGCTCTGAATGCAGTGAAACTATGAATCTTCAAACTCCTTGCACACTGTGAAACTCGTCCAAATTAGCTCCCGAATGCTCACCCAGTTGAATGAACTAAGGTGGATCTCAAATTCCCTGTGAAAAATGGCTATGATTCTCCTGAACAATGATGTCCCCCTAAATGATTAGCCTTGTACATCCCATTGTGCCAAAACTTCTCTTTGAGTGTAACTTACTATTTTTAGTAAGTGTGAAAAAAACAACTCCCTCGATCCTTTGCTGAGTGTTGTGACCTTGATTCCCCTTTCTCCCTGCGTTCCTCACTCCTTTGGATCAAATTTATATTTTTAATAGGTGCTCGAGGGAATACTTACTATTTTTAGTAAGTGCCAAAAATGTCTGTTCTGGTGGATTCTTAGCTGTAGTGCACCTCCAATGTATTCGTCTTCTTGGCAGGTTCTTCTATCGATGACTTTCCCAAAATAGTAGTTCATATGTAGTAGACTTGCTATTTTTAGAAATTTTTCCTTTGGGAGTTGGACTAACATGGAACAAATTTTTTTGATATTGGTTTTTCCCAATATCATCCCTTTGAAATTTTGGGTCTTCTCGCTTAATAATCCAGGATATTTTAAAGTTTTAATTTTCAGACCTAGTAGTGCTTCTGGGTACGGCAGCCATTAATGGACCTCAAAATTACAGGTCTAGTTTTCTCCTTTGTTTGCAAATAAAATTATATTTTTGATGTGGGTTTTTTCTTCTGATGTTCACGTGTGATCTTACTTGAATCTGGCAATTGGTTTGATGGGAAATCCCACTTCTTTCTTCATTGATCTGGAAATAAGATTTCTTCATTGTGGCTACTTTGTCACATGAGGGGGGAGTTTGAAGGTGTCTTTATGATGGTCTTGGATAGAGGAATGAACATCAGCAAATGGTTTGTTGTTTCATGCACCGGCTTACAATATTTCTTCAGATATCCATTTTTAGGCTATGGAGATTTTACCTATTTTCTTCTTCTTGTTCTTCATTTCTCCTTCTCGTTTCGATGAAAAATCCTCCTGAGACCTGAAAATATATGTGGGGAATGTGTTTCAGTTCTTGGGTTGAGTATGTCTGAGTATTTAAAATGGCATAATGATGGTAGAATGTTGCAGAGGTAGGATGAAGATTTTCTGTGCACGGGAGTGGAAGTAACTGGAAGCATTGAGCGACAGTTAGATTTTTTGAATTTTTTGAAATCATGGAAGGAGAAGCTTGGGTGAATTTTTCATTACTTGATGTCCCTAACCTCAGGGATGTGAGGGACATCAAATTCCATGGTGGTCAAGAGGACGACACGTGGCGGTGATTCGACGACAAGGAATGAAGGTGGAAAAAGCTGCTTTAAAGCACTTGGTGCTGGAAATTGGTCACATGGGTGTCCAAATGACTCCCTATGGGGGATGGGCTCATTTTTCCATGTCTTATGTCCCACACCTTAGGTGCATAAGGGAAATCAAATTCCACAGTGGTCCTAGAGGTGACACGTGGCTCCCGATCCAACGACAGGGAATGGTTGCTCCAAAAATGCACCTGGGGGATGAAACTTGGTCACGTGGGTGTCCAAATGACTCCCCATAGGGGATGGGAACATTTTTCAAGGTCTGATGCCCCCCACCTCAGGTTTATAAGGGAAATAAGTTTCCATGGTGGTCCTAGAGCTGACACGTGGCACCCGATCCAATGACAGGGAATGAATGCTCCAAGAATGCACCTGGGGGCTGAACTATCAAGTTGACAGGTCATATGAGGGTCCCAGAGGTCACATGGGGGCTGGGTGCATTTTCCAAGGGCTGATGTACCTGACCTCAGGGACATCGGGGACATGAAATCCTGCCAGGCTCCTGGTGCTGACACGTGTCCTCTCGAAAAAATGACTAAGTCCCGAACTGCCTTTGAGAGGGTAACTTGGAATGCAGATAACTTGAGCTCCCGGTGGAATTTATTGGTGAAATTTTATATGATCCTGATTGGAAATGGAATTTTGAATCCAAGGATGTCAGTATTATTTATTAATTCAACCATATAATCCTAAAATATCAGAATTTTGATCTGGGACTCCATTTGTGTCTGAGAAAAACTACTTGCCAATCATACGCGCCAAGGTGTTGTGAAAAATATTATTTCACCATAATGTAGTTCTTGGAATCATCTTTCTGATGATTTTTTTTTTTTACTCCTAACTCCATCTAGAGCTCTCATAATCTTCTTCTAAAGCCCAACAGTTGTTTTAGGCCTGTGAACTGCCTAGGCTTGTGAACCCTGTTTTCACTCAGAATGCTCCAAGTATTTCAAAACTTCCCAAATCCTTCCAAAATAATTTCCATGATTTTATAATGTCTTCAATTCATGTCCATGTTTATTTTTCTCCTCTGTTTCAATCCAGGGGGTTGAATCCAGTCCTGGGAAGGCCAGCGATAGCCCTTCCCAATACTGCCAGAAGATAGCATATTTTTAGAACTCCCTAAAATCACCTAGGTGGAATGAGTGCACTTTACTAAATCACCTAGGGGACAAATTTTACATCAAATAGGGGGTGATCAGACTGATGGATTTGACCTGGGGTGCTTAGGAATGAAAATTTTTCCATAGGGGTATAGTTGTCATGCTTGGAAACTTCCAATTTCCCTGTTGCACATTTTCACGACAACAGGGAGATAGTAAAAAAGTAGAAGAGAATATTTAGGAATTATTTGGTGAGGTAGATTTTAGAGCATGTTTTGAAAAGGAAGAAGAAATGGACTCCATAATACTTGAACATGCTTGCCTTGAGAAAGAGAAAGGAAAGATGGCTTATGTCGTGGATGACGAGGAAGATGAGAACCTAGATATTGAACATTCACACGAGGTACGTAAGGTCTTGGTCAGTGCAGAAAAGGATATGCATGCCTACCATAAAACTGTGAAGATAAAGAAGGTGAATATAGGTTTTGAGGCTACACCTAAGGAGGCCATAATTGGAGATTACTGGTCAGATTCGGAGGTAGAAAAGATCATTGAGTTACTTAGGTATTATCATGACTTATTCCCTTGAGGATATCATGAAATGTGTGCATGAATCACTTGGGGAAATGAAGATCAAACTTAAGGATGGTACATGAATAGTTAGAAAGAGACCTTACATAATGAATCCTAATTTACGGAAGAAGGTTAAAGAAGAAATTGATAAAATGTTGAAATCTGGAATTATCAAGCCCTTTGATGAATCAGAATGGGTTAGCCCAATGGTGATCAGTATCAATAAGGATAGATGGATTAGGATATGTGTGGAATACAGGGAGCTGGATGTTGCATGCATCACAGACCCATTCCCTACGCCATTCATAGAGGAAATATTAGGAGTTGCAAGGCATGAAATATATTCCTTCACAGATGGATTTTTTGGGTATCATTAGGTCTACCTAGATGATTGGACAGTATATGGGATTGTGAAATATCATTATGAAAATTTTTGCTTAATGTTTTAATGATGCAGACAATTGAGTATCTCTTTGAATATCAAGAAGTGCATATTTTCTATGCCATTTGGGATATTTCTAGGACATATAATCTGCAAGGAAGGTTTACTAGCTGATCCAGCCAAGGTTGCAGTCATTTTAGTCCTGGAAGTGCCTACCAGTCAAAGTGAGGTGTGGGGATTTTTAGGTCATACAGGATATTATAGAAAATTCATAAAAGGGTATGCCAAAATTCCTACACCCTTGGAAGAATTACTGAAGGGGAAAGGTACATTTTATTATGGAGAACTGCAACAACGCACGTTTAAGATATTAAAAGAGAGACTTACTACCGCACCCATTCTACACTTTCCCTCATGAGATAAACCATTTCATGTGCATGTGGATGCTTCTCATATGGCCATTGGTGTTGTGTTAGCTCAACTTGGTGAAGGTATTATTGATCATCCAATCTATTTTGATTGTAGGAAGTTGACTCTTGCTAAATGGAATTATACAAATATAGAGCGTGAAGCTTTTTCAATGATCTATGCATTATACAAGTTTTGACAGTACTTGTTAGCAACACCATTTGTGTTTTATACAGATCACATGTCATTGAAGTACTTGGTAAACAAACCCATCTTACAGGGGTGTATATGAAGATGGGTGCTCCTATTTCAAGAGTTTGACTTCACAGTTGTGGTGAAGCCAGGGAAAAGAAATTTTGGACCAGATCATTTATCTAGAATCAATTCAGGAGAGGGTGCACAAACAATTTAAGAAACAATGTCAGATGCACAATTATATAGGTTACAACACACACCCATGGAATTATAAGACATTTTTGTATTTCTACGAACAAGTATGACACCAGAAGGAATGAAAGCATTAGAAAAGAACTAGCTTGCTATACATACGACACCATTTATGTTAATCAGTGGTGCCCTCTACAAGCTAGGAAGAGACATAGTATTATACCGTTGTGTATTTGAGCATGAGCGTAAGGATATCATGGAAGAAACTCTTGGTGGTATTGCTAGAGGCCATTATGCAGGTGATCCGACTTCTCGAAAGATCCTACTTGCTGGATTATGGTGGAATGTAAAGAATATTGTAAGGCATGTGATCATTGTCAACACCTAGGAAAGCTAGGGAAAAGAGATGAGATGCCTTTGAGACCAATTACTAGTGCCGAGCTATTTGAGAAATGGGCCATTGATTTTTTAGGACCTATTTTACTAGCCGTGCATAGGACTAGATCGTGCTATATACATAGATTATCTCACACGGTGGGTAGAAGTAGCACCTACCAAAGACTGTACAATAGCTATAAAAGCTAGGTTTCTATGGGATAATGTTCTTACAAGATATGGATGTCCCTTAATCTTGACAAGTGATAAAGGTACACACTTTTTGAATGAGACAATTAGGATCCTATTAGATGAGTTTATGGTTACACACCATAAAACTACACCTTATCATCCTCAAGAAAACGGAACTGCTGAGGCCTTCAATAAGATTTTGAGCTATACTTTGACAAAAAATTGTGATGTTGGAAGAAAGGATTGGGATGACAAAGTATCAGCTGTTCTTTGGGCATATAGAACAACTTACAAGATATTGAACAAAGCCACACCATTTCAGTTGGTGTTTGGCATGGAAGATGTTCTACCTATAGAATTTATGTTACCTTCTTTATGCATTACATGCATTGGAGGTCTATCTGATGAACAAGCTTTAGAAGAGCGTATCAAAAATATGGTTCAACTGGATGAGTGAAAAGCCATAACATGATGGAGTCAGAAGCAGGAAAAGGCCAGGCAAAAGGTATGGCATGATAGAAACATAAGGGATAATAAATTTGAGATTGGACAAATAGTACTTCTTTATGACTCCAAGTTCTTGTACCATCCAGGAAATCTCAAAGTACATTGGTTGGGGTCGTATGTCATCACTTTTATATTTGATTCAAGTGCTTTCTAGTTAAAAGCACTTGATGGAACATGACTACCTAATTACTTTAATGGGAGTATGTTGAAGCCATACTATATATAAGTCTTATTCATGTTTGTAATAAGGTAGTATTTCCATTTATTTTAGGGTTTCAATTTTGTATTTCCTTCATTGTTGCTATGATTTGTCAATTTAGTTGTTGTTTTTGTGTAATAAGCGCGCTTGTGTGCATGAAGCTAACTACTGTATGAAGAATGTTTATGTACAGAGAACTGCACATACTTTTAGTGTGGGGTGGTTGTAGTTATCCAAGAAAAAAAACTGTGGGAATTAAAAGGTGAAAGGAAGAAGATGCTACGGGTGTGCTTTAAGTCAAAAGAAGATTGCTTCTCAAAAGTGACCAAGGATGGAGATGAATGAAAGAACAGTATAACATGAGGTAAGTGGAGGCCATGATAGCTACTAGGAGAAGGTACAATGATGAGGTACTCAGGCACAGGAGCGCACGCTAAAGAGAAGTCTGTGACTAGAGGTTAGGAAGGCAAGCTAGAAGGTTATAGCTAGGCGTGAAGATTTACCATGTGGAATGAATAGATTTGGTCAATGAATGAGGGGATTTTGGTAGGTGAAGGAGAAATAAATTCATCAAAATTTGAAAAAATTTATATAAGGATGGGATGCAGATTCATTTTTACCATTGCAACTAAGAGTATTTGAGAAAAGAGCCATGTGTGAAGAGTCAAGTGATCGAGTTAAGGTGCGAAGGGTGTGAAACCAAGCGTGATAACTAGATCTGTGTGATAAGAAGATTGTGTCCCCGGTGGTGAAGGGTTTGAGTGAAGCAAGGAGATAGAAAAGAGTTAGGTTACAGATTTCCCACCTAGGGCATGATTGAATCGAGCAAGGGTTTGATTTACAAAGTTGTAGAATTGAAGAGGAGACATTTGCAAGGTAAAAATGACACTGAAGAAAGAATCTGCACTAGCAATAAAAGGAAATAATAAGGTGGTCGTCGAGGAGGAAGTTATGGCACCTGAAAGACATTTTTCAGAGATGTAATATCCAGAAGGATTCATCATCGGCCAAGAATGGGATTCACCCATCAGAAAGAGCAAAGTAAGTGAATACAATCACAAGACTTTGGAGAACAAGAAGGAGCTTGATTCCTTGCTTACTGCTAGAATGAACAAGCACACGATGGATGACATGTCAATATATGATGATGCAGGTGAGAAGATTTTAAAGAGAATTGGGGTCTACCAGTTGTATGAGCTTCCATATTTCAGGAAGTATGAGCCCTTGTATCAGTGGCTCATGAGCAGGGTGCAAAAAGACTTCTTCTACTATGCAGGATGTAGAGTTAGAATCTCATCTACACTTGTCTCATCAGGTACAAGTTTGAAGGACACAAGAGAATATATACAAGGTGACCTTGTAGATAAATCTGTGATTTTAAAGACTAGACAAGAGTTAGGATACCTAAAAGGTCCATGCGGAATGGACATAGAAAAATTAAATAACTGTCCAGTTGTACAAGTTGTAGCCCACATTGTTACCAAGTTGAATGATCAAGAGCGGTGGTCACAAGTAAATACTATGTGGTTACATGTGGCGTGTAAGATGTTAGAAGGGAAAATCTACAACATTACAGGCTATAGTGCAGATCAAATAGTCAAAGAAGCACACATAGGAGGGAAGATCAGATTTGGGGCTGTTGTACTATCATTGGTATTAGTGGAGATTGGATTGCTACTTGTAAAAAAGGAGAAATTATGGGAATACCCCATGGAGAACAAGTCCCCAGCTGAAAGATTCAGCAAGTACCTATACAAGGGGGCCATGACAGAAGATATAAAGCAAAGGGTGGAGAAGTGGTATGACAGGCTCTGTGCGACATTTGGGGAAGAGTGGCATATCCCAAAGGACCTACCAGCAGTGGTAGGGAAACAAGTTCAGTTTACTATATATCAGCATTTCTGCATCGCGTTCTTCCCAATGAAATATGGAGTCTGTATCCCTTGGTGCAAATTGCCTTACACATTCACTGCAAGGTATTTCTAGGCATTTGTTCATATATTTATAGACACACGCTGAATGATCTTTAATGTAGATAAGGTAGACTGTAACTACCATATGTTGAGGAAGAAGTATGTGTATCCTAGCAAAAGTGCTTATACAGAGAGGATCATTTCAGAAGTATTGAATATCAAACTAATAATTTTGGCTGCATAGATGTGGGGGCAGCATTGGTGTATCTCTAGTTAAAGCTAAAAATGGAGAATAATAAATATGTGGAATGTGAGTTTGCACTTCCAGCACCTCCAAAGGGAAAGCATACATTAGATAACATCCCAGTGCATAAGTCTACATAGCCAATTGAAGTTCAGGATGAGGAGGAGGAGCGCGAAGATAGTGGTGGTTTGGAGCATAGGGGTTGGAGACATCCTAGAAATAAGGGTGAAGGTGAGTGCGCCGTTACACCACCTTAGCCACAAGAGGGGGATGATGAGGAATTGAATGCAGTCTAAGGGGAGCACAAGTTTAAAAGAGTATTTAGGAGAACAAGGACCCAAGGTACTACTCCAACCACTATGCAAAAATCACCCAAGCTCTCTCCACAAAAGGAGGTGACAGTGCAGAGGAGGAAACTAAAGTTAAATGAGGAGGTGGAAGAGTCAGAGGAAAGCACAGCTAATTGTCCTACACTTCCAGAGAAAACAGAAAAACAAGGTGAGGCATCAAAGGAAAAAGAAGAGGATGAGAAAATACTAGAGGAGACAAGTCCTAAATTTGGAAGCTAAAGTTCCTAAGTAGTAAAGGTCTAGAAGAAGAAGTGGAGAGAACATTCCACCAGAAATGGGGTATGCAGAGGACGTAAGTAAAATTATCCCCACCCGCTTCTAGAGGATGATAGTGCAGAAGTATTTATTTGGCTGGGAGTTAGTGGATGAGGATATGGTGACTATACGTACTTGAAAGCAACTATTATGGTCAATGCACACCCACATGGATGAGCCTGAATTTGATGTGTGCGAAGAGTCATGCGTTTAGAGATGACTGAAGAAGGCACCTCAAGCTAGACACATGACGGTAAAGCCTACTATCATGTCTGATGAGTAGGTCAGTAATGCATTGGTGAAAGTTTCTGTTGAGGTGGCTACAAGAAACATGGACAAAGCTACCATGATCAGAGTGCTGCACAAGGAGTTGAAGACAAAGGAAACCGAGATAACATGCATAACATAGGAGAGGGTCTTCATACAGAAGAAGAACGAGGTGTTTATAAGCATCAAAGAGGAGATTTGGGACAATGTAATTAGAGCAAGGCCACACTTAAAGGCCAAGGTACCATAGACATTTCTTTCAGCGATAAACTATGTGGAAAAGTTTGTGGACTTGGTACTTGAAGATGAAAATTTGTGTATACAAGCACCAGAAAGCTTAGAGTAAGATGTCGAATGGGAGAAGGCATCAGTGATGAGAAAAATTACATCTTATGAAGGGATATTGTAAGCATTACTGATATTATTGAAGAAAGTATACTAGGCTTTAAATGTATGCACAACTACAGAGGCACTTATCAACATCACGACGTCTGCAAAGATTTTAGCATTGCTAGTGTGTAGCATGGGATAAAAGATGAGACGTATGGCCATGCCCCAAAAATATTGTCATGTGTGTCCTATTCTACAAGTTCACTTGAGTTTTTAACAGTATGTGCCACCCTGTTATAGATGCCTACGCACGTGTATGAAACAACATAGAAAAAATATGGAAAAATAATTGTCTAGAAAATTGCAAACAGGTCAGAAGGAATTTTCTCTTTAATGTCCAATGTTATAACTCATACCAATTAACCTTGCATGCAATGAGGAAGGATTTAACACATTATAAGGTTATAAAAATCTATTCAATCCTCAAAATCTATGATATGGTTGGACAAATGATGTAAATCAAAAATCCTGAAATCAACTTCTATGGAAGGTATTGTAGGCCGAAAGTCCCACCGAGCATGCCATATGTGTTCATACTGTAAATTAGGAAAGTTATAAGGAGGTTGAAACTAAGAACCTAAGAGTTTCAAATTCTTTAAACTAATCTACATTATTTAATCATCAAGATAAGAGCTTAGGGAGGCTAATTTCTTTAATGTATAGAGATACAACATTATCGGGAAAACAATCAAACTAACATGGCCTAAATCAATCTCTATTCTTTGAATGCTAACTTGTGAAATGAACCTAACAAGGAGTCCTTAGCAATAAAATATGATTTTTAGGTATGGATCCCAAGGGTACGAAAGGACGGGAAGGACCTGCATGCGGAAGAAAAGTTTAGATTTTAGGACTCAGCCAATTTTGAGCATGAAGACCTATTTTTGGAAGATGGCATGTGGAACACACCAATGATGTAGAGACATGTGCGCCATGCACTGTCTATCTTTGGAGAAGCAGATCGAAGCGTTTATGCATGGAGACAAGCTGAGAATAGAATTTTCACTTTAGTTAACTGTAAGAAGACTATAGATAACACAATTACATGTGTGACTATGCTTGTAAATAGCATGTGGCTATCAATAACATGTGACCTATTTCTAGAATAGATAAGCAGTGAAGGGAAAGTCCCCACCCTATATATGTGATGTTAGGTACATAGTAGAGAGGGAGATATATGTATGAATGTGTGAGGATGTATGTGTAAGAAAGAATGTATGTACTGTGAAGTGTGTGTATACACATATGACTAAATTACTGTATCATATCCATACACGCATTGTTATAGATTGACAATATTGTAAGGATCTTCTATATTTATTAATAGATGGAAGATATTGGCTGAATGTAAGTGTAATGTTGTGTGTAGTTGAATAGTGCATGTTATTAATTCAATCATGATTACTGTTTAAGATTTTTCTTTCATAGATCTAAGGGTAGCATGCATTGTAGAATGATGGATTAGTTATGAATCTATATGTTTCTTCCTTCATCATGTTAACATCCTATTACAACAACCCTAAAGAGGGAACTGGTACATTTGCGTGATTCGGGTGAGTGCTCAGTCTAGCCTGAGTGATGTGCCAACATGACTAGGGTGTTATCTAGTAAATTCTAGGCTGCATCAGGAATATCTCTATCATAGAGATTTTTATTTACCATTAGATGAGAACTCTAGAACTATGAAGATGATTGATGAAGAATGGAAGATTTTTGATAGAAATGATTTGGGATCTATAAGATTGAGCCCGATAGCATCCTTAGCTTCCAATATTATAGAATCAAATTTTATGGTAGAGTTAATGAAATCTATTGCTAATTTATATGAAAAACGTAGTGCTTGAAATAAATTTTATTTGATGAAGAAACTATTTAGTTCTAAGACGCATGAAGCTGGATCTACATCTAGTCATTTGAATGATTTCAGATCTATTGTAAATCAGTTAAAATGGGTCAATATACCATTTGGTGATGATGTAAAAGCACTGTGGTTCTTATGTTCTTTTCCTGATAGCTGGGATAAATTCGTAATGGTTGTTAGTTATAAAACATCTACTAATAATATTTTGAAGTTTGATTATGTGGTTAGTATAATCTTGAATGAAGAAATTCGTAGGAAGATTACAGAGGAATCATCATCTGGGAATGCTTTGAATGTAGAAAAAGGGGGTAGGCAGAAGGAGAGATCCAAAAGTAAGAGTAATGGGAAATAAAATCCAAGGATAGAAGATCTAAATCCAGAAGTAAGGGAATTACTTGTTGGAAATGTGGAAAGGAAGGACATAAAAAGAAAGATTGTTGGTTAAAGGATAAAGAGAACCAATAACCAGACAAAGGTAAAGAAGAAAATCTTTTTACATCAGAGGTAATGAAATATGCTCTTATTATTTCTTTAGATAATAGAATTAAATCATGGGTTTTAGATTCAAGAGCTTCTTTCCATGCAACCCCTAATAAGGGTTATTTCATAAATTATGTCTAGGGTAATTTTGGGAATTTTTATTTGGGTGATGATGAACCTTGTAGTATTACTAGTAAAGGGGAATTTCATCTAAAATTACAAAATGGAAATACATGGGTATTGAAAGATGTTAGGCATGTGCCAAACGTTAAGAGGAATCTTATTTCTACAGGGTAACTAGGTGAATCTGGTTACATGGTTACTTTTACAGGAGACTCTTGGAAATTCACCAAGGGTTATTTTTTTGTGGCAAGAGGTAAGAAGGTAGGAATGTTATATTTATCTACATGTGTTACTAATTCATTTTCTACATTATCTACTTCAAATTCAGATGCATGCATGTGACATAACCGGTTAGGCCATATGAGTCAAAAAGGAATGCAGATCTTAAAGGCTAAGGGTAATTTATTAGATTTTAAAGATTTAGATCTTGATTTCTATGAGCATTGTGTCTTTGGAAAGTTAAAGAGAGTGAGATTTATCAAAGTTTGGGCAGCTAAGAAGGAGCATAAATTGGAGCTTTTACACTCAGATGTGTGGGGACCAGATTAGGTAGCTTCTCATGGAGGATCCTAGTATTATGTTATTTTCATTGATGATGCTATAAGGAAGGTATGTGTTTATTGTATTAAATGTAAATCTAATGTTTTTTAGACTTTTAAAATATGGAAATCCCTTGTTGAGAATGAATCAAATTATAAGTTAAAGTGCCTTAGATCTAAAAATGGTGGTGAATACTATAGCAATGATTTCAATGATTATTAATTAGTGAATGAGATATGTAGAGAAAAAATGGTTCCAAGAACACCACAAGAGATTGGTGTTATAGAAAGAATGAGCAGGACAATCATGGAACATCCTAGAAGTACGAGGATACATTCTGGATTACCTTTGTAGTATTGGGTAGAACCATTTGATACATTTATTTATTTGATTAACCATGGGCCTCAAGTTAACTAGATGGAGGAATAACAGAGGAAACTTGGACTAGAAAAGAGGTCGATCTTTCATTTCTTAAATTTTTTGGTTCAGAATATTTTGTGCAAGTTGATAAGAAAAATAGAAAAAAGTTAGATGTAAAGTCCAAGAGATGCAATTTCATTGATTATGTATCTGATGATTTCATTTTCTGTTTTTGAGATTTATAGAATTCTAAAATTATTAGGATTCGTGATGTTTAATGGAATGAAAAGAGAATGTATAGGGAAAAAAATTTGGTACCCAAGGATGAAACAGTTGAGAAGTTTGTGAATGAAAATAAATTTTTGGATTTAAAAATAATACTGATAGGGTTACATAATAACCAGTGTCGGTTTACACCTGACCGACATCGGTCAGTAGAACCGGTATCAGTTATAGAAGAGTTAAACTAGCATCAGTTAGTATAACTAACGTCGGTTATAGGTGACCGGCATCGGTCACTGATAGATTTGGATACAAATTTCCAGTAGGTTTAGATTGAGCCTCTAGTACCCCAAATACCTATGTGAAGGTCACAAAGGGTAAGTAAACCTCCATAAATATTTAAACCTTCTCTATTTTATCTATTATTGAATGAAAATGGTGAAGCATAAATTTTTGAAGAAGAAATGCAAGATAAGACCCACGTCCAGTGGGAGCATGGCATGGATGAGGATATGGACTCCTTGGAATAGAACCAGACTTGGGATTTGGTTTAAGTTGCCAGCAAGTAAGAGGACATTACAAAATAATTGGGTTTACATGATTAAGGAAGAAGAGGGTGGATAGAAAAGGTACAAGGAAAGGCTTGTAGTAAAGGGATTTGCACAGAAAGTAGGTATTAACTTTGGTGAAATATTTTCTTCTGTTGTTAAGATGAATTCTATTTGTACTGTATTGAGTTTAGTTACAGTAGAGGATTTGCATTTAGATCAACTAGATGTGAAGATGGGTTTCCTTCATGGTGATTTGGATGAAGAGATTTAAGTGATGCAGCCACTTGGGTATGAAGTTAAGGGTCAGGAGAAATTAGTGTGTAGGTTGAGAAAGAGCCTATATGGGCTCAAGCAAGATCCAAGAAAATGGTAAATGAGGTTTGATAGTTTTATGCATGAGCATGGTTACTTGAGATGTAAATTTGACCATTGTGTTTATTTCAAGAAGCTTGAAAATGGGAGCTATATTATTTTTTTATTGTATGTGGATGATATGCTTATTGCAGGATCTAATATGCAGGACATTGGTGAGATTAAGGGAAAGCTAGCTCACCAATTTACTATGAAGGATTTAGGAGCTTCAAAAAGAACCCTTGGCATGCAAATACACAAAGAAAAGAAAAAAAAGAAATTGTATTTGTCTTAGAAGGATTATATCTACAGGGTGTTAGAAAGGTTCAAGATGTAGAATGTAAAACCTATTAGTACACTAATGTTTGGACACTTCAAATTGAGCAAAGGTCAGTGTACTTCATAACATGAGGAGGTCAAATACATGACATGAGTACCATATGCTTCAGCACTTGGGAGTCTCATGTATGATATGGTTTGTACCAGACCAGACATTGTAAAGGCAATGGGAGTTGTGAGTAGATATATGGGCAACCCAGGTAAAGAGAATTGGAAAAAATTCCAATGGATACTCAAGTATTAGAAAGGGACATCTAGTATGTAGTTATGCTATGGAGGTTCAAATATTTCATTATGTGGCTATGTTGATTCGGATATGGCTGGAGATATGGATGGTAGAAGGAGCACTAATGGATATTTTTTCACAGTAGGTGGGATGAAAGTTAGCTAGATTTCAAGATTACATAAGTTTGTGGCTTTTTCTACTATAGAGGTAGAGTATGTTGTAGCTACAGAGGCTAGCAAGGAGATGATATGGATGAGTAGGTTCATGGAAGAGTTGGGAAATGAGAAAGATCATTGTAAATTATTCAGTGAAACTCAAAATGAAATTCATTTGGAAAATAACTCAGTGTTTCATTCAATAATGAAACACATTTAGTTGAGGTATCACTGCATACGACTTATATTGGAGGATGGGAAGTTGAATCTGGAAAAGATTCATACGAGTAAGAACCCTGTGGATATGCTAACAAATTCGTTAGTAAAGGAGAAGTTAGATATACACTCCACTTCTATTGGTCTTCGAGTTTGAGACTTGAAGAAGAGGAAAAAAATATAAGGAAGGATCCAAGAATGACACTATACAGGTATGGTGCAATAATTAATCTCCAAGTGGGAGATTGTTGATTTATGGAGCTCAATTACTTCAAATTAGCATGCAATGTAAATCTTGCTAGAAAACACAGTAAACGTCATTAGTTAGGAGGGATTGACATCGGTCACCTAGGACTGACATCAATCAAGCAAGGAGGAACTGACATTGGCTAGGGTGAACTGACATCGGGTAGGGCGAACTGACAACGATTACCTATGTGTGTGTTTTAAGTAACTCTCAGGAATTAGATCTATTTTTAGCATTAAAACAAATCTATTGATTTTAATTACATGGATAAGTTTCCTAATAGTATAAATTCCTATATAAGTGTAAAATCTAGGGTTTAGAAGCAAGAATTAATAGGAATTAAGAAAAACTTGCAAAACTTGGTGAGAGAGAGAATTCTTGGAGAAGAAGCAAAATTTTGAGTTAAAGAAAGTACTATACATCTCAGAGGTGTGGAAGGTTTTAAATCTTCATTGTATATATTTTCAAAGTTTTAGATAATAGATTGGTTTGTTTCTTGGTGGATGTATCCCACATTGAGTGAACCACGTTAAATATGGTGTTGATTTATATCTCTTGTTTTGTATATTTCTTATGGTAGAATATCTACTTTTATTTGCATGTATGCTTAGATATGATATCTTATCTGTAAAACTAGTGTGCTAACCCCAACAATTTACTGAATCCTATCTTAAATACCTAAATGTTCATATCCATGAGTATCCCCAAGATATAAACTTGATTGTATATGCTTCTCATGAGGAGGCTACAAACCTTGTGGAGCTTAATGCATTTACCGCTATTTCCACCACTATTTCTAATCAACCCCTTGATTATACTCTTCCCATTCCCATATGTACCTCTACTCCTACTAATTACTACACCCAACCTCTTGTTTATCATACATGATAGGATCCTTCCATTGGCACACAAGATATAGCCTCCCTCAATCAAGAATTTCAAATGTAAATTCATCAAATATGACAGGCTACTTCTTGTATGTCTGCATCTTTGGATTCCACCCAATTACTTAATACTCCATTTACACCCACTATATCCACTTATTCACTTCCACTAAATTTAATCACCCATAAAATACCTATTTTTAATGGCCATGGTGACCCAAAAGAGCATCTCCAAGAATTCCATGTGGATTTTCTAGATTTGGCAGATGATCACATTCTCCTAGCTAAGATATTTCCTTGTAGTCTTCATGATTATGCAATGCATTGGTTCTATGACCTACTTTTTCACTTAGTAATATATTTTATGCATTTGGATGATACATTTTCTCGTTCACTTCTCTATCAATATCAGCTCTAAAATCTCATATTCCCAACTTGCGTTACATGGCTTAAGAAAGGATCTAACAAACACTTAGGACATATGTCTTATGATGCAAAAACAACTTAGCTAAGATGTCTAATGTGCTCACCAACTCTTTGCTTTGGGATTTATTCATTCAAAGTATACTTACCATCACTTAAGAAAGTTTTCTATTTGATACATCTCCCTCATTTGACAAACTCTGTCACACTCTTAAGCTTCACGATACCAATATTTTATCCATTGGCAAGATTAATATCAGGAAGAAGCATCATCTTCTACATGTTTTCAAAGTAAATTCAACATTTAAACCATCCTCCATAAAACCTATATGACACAAAATCATTATCAATGTGATAGCTACTACTAAAGAGATTTAGTTATTCAACCACCTTAGTGCACATTCACCAAATTCTCTATTGCCCCACATCTCATATTACATGATCTTCTTGAGAGAAATATTATCAAATTCCTCCACCACTTTAAATAGATCCATCATGACAAAAGGAAGGAATTACAATGAGAAATTTTGATGCAACTATCACCAATGTGTGGGAAACTCTAAAAATAGGTGTCTCAAAATACATACCATCATTCAGGATCTTATCGATAACAACATGCTTGAGTTTCACGAGCCTACAAAATCTTCATCAGGAAATGAAAATCATAAACTCTAAATATTTAATAACTCACTTCCACAACATTAGAAAAAAACCGTTGATTCATTGGATAATCTTACATATCACACAGTTCCTCCTCCTACATCGGGGGCCCTTGATTTCTTTGTGGCTAACACTGAACATTAGGCTCCATCAGTTATCTCTTTCTCTACTCATGATTATCATGTAACATTCTCTTTTAATCACTTACATATTAGTACCTATATTGGATATGTCCCTATCAATAATACTAAGGTTGATCCATCTTGTCCTATTAACACATTTTATATTCCACTCCTCATCACTATTGGCTATCCCCTATCATAATTTTCATATCTAATGAACAATTCATATGGCATTGTCAGACTTCTAGTTACTTTCGGGTCCTCCTTACTATGCTTGTACCCTTATCTTATGGGATAAATACTTCAAGGGTGTGACATGCTATTAAGTCTCAACTGGATTCACATAGTCTTCATCTATCATCTCCATGAATTATTTGCATTTAAAATTCATTCATAGCAATTAAGTCATTTCTATCGATGGGTTACCTCCATCTACTCCATGGTCACAACTGATCTCTCAACAATGGTTTGTGTATCATCTACTTCATCTAGTACGCCATGGACCCATATAACCTAAAGCACCATCTACTCCTAGTTCACCTACTTGCATATAACCTACAGGGTCTCATCTCTACTACTACTACAATGGAACAATATAGTCACCCATTCCTCAGATAGTTATTACAACTCATCCATAGATCACCACCACATTTAATTCCACGTAGGTGTTCACCACCACATCATACTTTGTATTATGTATCCATCACCTACACATTTTTTACACATGGTACACATCATATACTCGTCTAAACACATGCACATAGGCTTCACTCACTGTACAACATTTATCTTCTATACTACCACTCCGAGAGCATGATAACTACACTTTCATCACCACAAACATTGAGTAAGAGAACCTTCATTCTTTACTTTCATCTGATAGTTCACTCACCACTACATAGTCGGGGTGCACTATGTGTATCTCCACCCAGACTAAAAAAATCGACTACTTTCAGTAACACACATCTTTACCACATGACACACTCTGCTTTGGTTCACACTCAACATTAGGGCATACTATACGATGAACCTGTACTCTATGATAGACACTACACATTCATTTCACACATATTACTGTTACAGGGAATCCTATACACATACCTCAACATCTTCATTATACACTACACATTACACATCACTTAAAGATTTCTCATCACCACATATACTACACATATTACACATCCTACTCATCTGTTCTCATACACACTACACTCACTACCCAATGACACACTCTAGTCTCATAGTTCATACTCAAATCTTGAGGGTATACATGTAAATGGACCTCATCACACTCACACATTCAACCATTCAATATTTCTATCATGTGACATTCCTACCATTAGTGATATACACTACAGGATAAATCATCACTTCTTATAGCATCCTTTAGTGATATATACTCTAGGCTAAATCATCACTTATTCCATTATCTTAATGTGATATATGATTTATGATAAATCATCACACATTATCACACCTTATCTCTAGGTTTCATATCATCACTACACATTCATTATATCACACTACACACAACACATAGTTTGACCATTTCTTGATGACATACTCTCATTTATGGTTCATTCTTGACTACTGAGGGGGCATAAATAAATGAACCTCACTGCATATAATTTTATTCACTTAGGGGGGGTGGCTCCTATCATTCACTCTATATTCCATTCCATCCATCCACTGCATACTGCATATCTTGGTTGCATTTAATCTTGCTTACATTTACTTGTTACATGTTCATTTTATTACACATGCTAGATAGATATATTGTATGTCATTATCTTTATCATACACACATGCATGTTCACTTTTTTTCTAGTTGTGATCACTAGATTATATAGGGCCATTACATACAACATGGATGCTTGGCACAGTACCTATTACCAGTCCCATAACGGCTCCTGGGGGCATCCACTTTCATCCATTACATGTTTTATTGTTTCATTTTGTACTATACCACTTTTATTTATCATCGGATACACATTTGACATACTTTTTATCTTTCTAATGCTAATGGGTGCTTCATGTGCAACATTTTTTATGTAGGGATACTTGTTTCCATGATTATCTATTATATTACTTGTACTTTCTTATCATTATATGTCATTATTTGTGGGATTTTCCCTTTGTATCTTTTGTGCACACTTGTATGCTTTGGATTCATCGGACCTTGATTGTCTCATGACACCATGAGTGGTGTCCCATGTTTACAACCCACTTTTCATTGTCTACACTATCTTCTTGCATGTTTACAATATCTACTTACACATTGTCTTCGTAGCTTACACTTGTTTTCTACATGCATGATTTTCATACTAACACTTGTCTTCCTAACCACTTGTTTGCATGTGCCTTGGTTTCTTACCAAGCACATCCCCTTCCTCCTGTAGGAAACAATTTTTGTGTTTGGTCCTCTTTTGGGTTACATACTCCTATATGATGTTGCATGTGCCCTTAAAGAGGGGATCATCATTTGGGTGAATCAATCACCCCATACATCAGTTTATACACAGTATACAACACAACACAATATCAATACAACACAGCTCAAGGGATCAAAATCAGATTCGGGTCCTTAGTACAACAAGGTCTTTCCTAGAGTACATATAGCTATGGGAAATTACAGAATGTTTGGGTTTAGCACAGTCTATAGAAATCATACACATCGGAATTTTACAGGGCATGTTTTCCTTAGCACATGTGTTATTACACATCATCTACATTTGGTGTTCCATATAATTGGAGGACAACTAAATTTTGGAGGACAAAACTAGGCATTTTTTACCTACACTTCTTCTATTACATTGGTGTCTGATTACCCAAAAAACTAGACAATATAGATATCTCTAAGTTTTAGGAAGTGGTTGAATGCACAGAGGATAAATCAGACTTTCCTCCCTATAATTCTTCAACCAGTGGTGTGAGATCACCCAAAATCTCATACTACATCTAAATTTACAAGATCCTTTCTACACTCTTTCCTCATCGCATATACAGGTTCACATGTTCCTTTTTCACATTTTCAAAATTTTTCTCTACATACTTCCTTACATGATTTTTACACACATACATGTGTCTTTACACACAATTTTATCATACACATGTCATATTTGACTACTTGATCATATTCTCTTTTTGAGGTCCATCCATCTGTGAAGAAAGAAGTCAACAACACAACATCACACACATTGACATAAACATTAGGTACATCACACACATTGGAATTTACACACGTGTTTCTACCCTAGGTTCATTTTCATCACCTTTTCCACATTTTTGGCATCTTTAGTCTCCACTCTCTATCTTTTTATCACTTCACACTTTGTCTAGTCCCTTCAGCAAGTTTTCTACATCAATTTACATAGATATCAGGTACACATCTCTATCTACTTTATGTTACTGAGCATTCTTCTCACCAACATCGAGTGGGGGAAAATTTAGACAAAAAATCATGCACTTTGATTCATTATCTAGTCTCGATCACATTATACTATTTACATGGTTCATAAGCAAGAAAATTACTTATCAACCCATGTCTATGGTCATCTTCTATTTCATTCTATTATTACTTTTGGTCTTGCACCTTTATTGACCCAGTCATTCTTTTTACCTTTACATCAGTTTTACCTTTTCTAGACTCAGGCACCCATCAAGGATGCCAGCACCATGATGCCCTCATCCCCTTTGGGTACCCCAGTCCACTTTATACTTTGGTCACACTTTCTGGGTCCATTCTATCCATTTCAACATATTATCTTTTTGGTGGTCAACCTTTCTAGGGTTGATTACATAATTCAAGAAAGAGAATCATATAAATTTAAAATTATGTGATCATAATAAGGAACTAAGACACTAAGCATCTACTATCTCCATTTAAGGTTGCATTAATCAAAGGAATCTATATCTCCATTTGCATCCATCTAGATCTATCACAAAACACAAATGGTGTTTCATTTGCATCACACTTCATAAGAAGAGATTCTATTATTTTCATGCACACATTATTTAGATTTTGCATCTAGTTACTTGTCTTTCTAATCACAAATGCGGTGACTAGTACAAAAGAAACCTAGGGAAAAATTACACACACACACACGCATGCACGTGCACACACACCCTGGAACTATATGGGGTCTAAGATAAAGTACAATCACTCAGTGATAAGTCCATAATTTGGTAGCTAAGGAAAATCTGACCCCTTGATATACATATTTATTTTTTAGGGTTTTGATGATTTTTCTTGGGGCTTTACAGGTGATTTATCCATTGTAGGTTTCTAGTGACATACACATAAAAGTTCAATACATAATTGCCAAGAAGAAGTGTAGACACCTAACGACCATATCAGAACTAGGTTCTGACCATTACAATAGACCAGAGTTCCCATAACTCAAACCAAGGCCCCCACAGGTTCCCATATCCCTCTTCAGGTACCCAGTCTAGCCAAGTCACTTAGATCTACAAATTTCATATAGGCTCTTGTGTGATGAAATTCTATCGTTGTTCAGTTGATATCCATTGTGACACAGTCCAACAACCTTTACGAATTAACTAAGGATATTCTGACCCTCTTTCCACATTAGGGTTTCATATTTTCAAGCTTAAGTTTACTTAGGTATTATTTCAATATTTCATTATTCATTTATTTACTGTAAACTTGCATTAGATTAGGCTATTATATCACATTTTAGCATTAACATGATTTAGGCTAACATAAAAAAACACTTATTTTATGGGTCTTGCAGTTATGCGGTGCACTACAATAATGTCCCACATATTTTTCAACTCCGTGGTAAACTATTGTAGTGTCCCATAGACTTATACAAGATGCAAACAACTATACATGCATTATGGGTCTTAGAGAAGCCACGAGACACTGTTTTTTCCATGGTTTTAATGCAGTGTTCCATGGATTCCATAAAAACTGCAATACAAAGATAAATTACAAATTCTCAAGATAAAGTAATTAAGGATGAAGCCTTACATAAGACTATGGATTTAATAAACTCTTCATATCTAATGCTTCACTAGGAATTGTAATTAAACTTCACATACATGAAAATTTACTTAAACACCATAGAAATAGTCTCGAGAGTATCCAATTTGACACATTCAAGTCGTTAAAGGATGAAATTTTACAAGAAAAAACATGTAACATGTCCATTTATTATTTCCCCCTCAATAGAATCTCTGAAAGGAAAAAAATCATATGATTTATAGGTGAAGATCAACATCATTCACATGATCAAAAGAGATAAACAACACATGCTTAGCTAATTCAGAAGTGGAGATCAATGTCATCCACATGGTCATAAGAGATGACATTTGATGTGCCCAACATAACATGAAATTTTCAAAACTTTACAACACCCAAGGGCTTAGTGAAAGTGTTAGCAACCTTCTCATCAGTGGAACAAACCTGTAACCAACTTGAAAACATATCCATAAGTATATATTCTATCAATATTATCACTAGTATGGTCAGAATCATAATAACCAAATAGAATTGCATTATCACAAGAATAAGAACATAAGTTATAATTGATTATACCTTTGATATACCTTAAAATCATTTTTTCCATTTTCCAATGGCCCTCATAAGAATCTTGCATGAATCTAGAAGCAATTCTAGTTACATAAGAAATATCAGGCCAAGTGATAGTCAAATAAATAAAACTACCAACCAATTGCCTGTATAAAGTAGGATTAAATTTATCCTAAGAAGGTTTTGGATCTAATTTAACATCAAATTCCATAGGAATAGAGATATGATTATAATCAATCATAATAAATCTTTCAAGAAGATTAGAAGAATATTGTGATTGAGATGTATTAATAGATTTGTGATTTTGATGAATGACCATGCCTAGAAAATGATTTAATAGGCCTACATCATTCATTTCAAAATGTTATCTTAATTTCTATTTTATTATAAAAATTAGATGCATGTCACTACTACTAATCAAAAGATCATCAAAATATAAGACAATAGTGATAACATTAGTATTTTCAAACTTGAAAAATAAATCATTATCAACAAAATAATTAGATAAACCAAGCTCATGAAAGAAACTATTTATCTTGTCATACCAAGCTCTAGGATCTTGTTTAATATCATACAAATATTTCTTAAGTTTTCACACATATTATTATTTTCTAGGTTCTTAAAAACTTTTAGGTTGATGCATATAAATTTCTTCTTTCAAGTCACCATTTAAAAATTCATTGTTAACATCCATTTGATGGATCCCTCAACCATGTTGAGAAGCTAAAGCTAGAAGAATTCTAACAATGATCATTTTGGCAAGAGGAGAAGTGATTTCAACATAATCCAAACCATTTTTTTTGAGTAAACCCCCTAACAACTAGTCTTTCCTTGAATTTATCAACCTTACCGGTAGAGTTACATTTGTTTTATACAACCATCTAGAGCATACACTGATTCTTTTAGGAGGAAGAGGGACTGATTCCCAAGTTTGATTCTTGATAAGAGAATTATATTTATATTCCATATTTGTAACCCATATTTCATCTAGACTGGATTCTTACAAAGATTGAGGTTCAACCTCATAAAAAAGTTGACAAGGCATGATAATAATAATGACTACGGGTCATCTTTCTCAAATCATTAGGTTGAGAATAAAAAACTAGATTTTTGGCCCATTTAGGAATGTTGGTGTATGACTAGACTTGTCTTCATTTGACGTATTGTCCACTTAGTTGGTTAGTCATCTCACTTAGTGATAATAGGTCATATGGTTGTGTACACGTGTCACACATAAGAGTTACTCAACACTCCTATATGTACCCCTTCATTCTAATTCATGAGTATGTCAGACACTCCGTTGTCTTTTATGTACTTGATTTTCATTTTTATTCATGCTCTTGATAATTATGAAGGATTCTAATCTCTATTGGAATTGAAAACCATATTTGATATACACAAGGATCCAGTGTTTATCCTCATGGAACAATCCAAAATGGTATTAGAGTGGATGTTCTGTATACCTACAATCTCTTGAAATGGTTACTGATTACTTATTTTTTGGATTAATTACTTTTTGTGTAAGTTTTTTTTTATTACTCTTTGGAATATTGTTAATAGATTTGATATTATGGTTTTTTTGGAAGTTTGTGTGATTTTTCAGTGTTGTATGTGTAGGTTTAAGGGGTTTTTTATAGACAGATTTAGCTAACTACAACCAAATTTGTTGGATATTATAAATTTAGAGGTAGGTGGTCTTTTACATCCCTAGTTTTTAGTCATTTTTTGAAAAGTGAGTGAATTTTTTTAAAAATATGGTTTTTATCTTATTTTGGATCTTTCTAGATATCCCCTCTACCTAGATTTGCATGATTTTTCTAGTTTCTTACCACCCTTCTGACTTTCCCTATTTTCCAGCTTGACCAAGCTCCCTAACGAGCTTTCTTTGAAAGGAGAGCTAGGTTCCTTGCATTATTTTTTCTTTGATTTATTTCCTTTTGCCTGCAAGTTAGGGATTGTTTGTGTTTTTTACACTGGTTTTTTGTTAAGACATACATTTTCTTTGTTGGGTCATTCATATCTTAGTCGAGATTCTTGAGCTGAGCCTTTGAGATGATTATTTTGAATTGAGAATTTTTGTATCTTGTTGCTTTCTTGCCCCTCCAGGTTGTTTTTTTGGTGAGTTTCTCCTTTTCCTGCACTCAGCTTGCTCCCCTAGCCATGATCTCTCTGCTGGTGAACATGACATGATCTCCCTGCCTGAGATGTTTAAGCCTACCCTACATTTACCTATGTCCACTTCTATGCATTATCTATGTGTTGTTAGACATCGAGAATTCATCTTGCTTTGTATTTTGAATAATTAGCTTTGGTCGAGTTCTATTTGATTATTTTCTAGTGAGCTTTGTTTGGATCTTTGTGAAACGTGCATCGTTTGATGGTTCCTTTGCCTGCCTTTTTGCTGAACCTAGTTCAATTTTTCTTCTTCCATTTTATTTTTTGGCTTTGCCAAGATGAGCTAAGGTTGGATTGTTGTAGGCTTATCTGCTTACCTTGTTGATTGGGCCCTCTCCCTCTTCTCGGAGCCCACGTGGCTCATTTCCTTGACCGGTTTGTTTTAACGCCTCTATTCGTTGACTCCTTACCTTTCTTCCCCAGAATTGGGCTCCTTGAGCCAAATAATAGGTTGGGAGCCATGTTTCTCTACTTTCCCATCCTTTAAAAAAAATGTAAACCTCAATTTTTAATTAAGTGTCTGTTTTTTTCAAAAAGTTGGGTTGTTCTATTTCGACGGTTGTTTAAATTGTGATTGGAGTTATTTTTTTTAAAATTTGGTATAGTATTAGGGGGGTTAATAAAATGGAGGTGAATATTTATTTAAGTTGATGGGGTGTTTTTAATAAAGTGTGAGGAGTGTTTTAAGGTGGGGTGGGAATAGTGCAACATGGGTAGGATTTAAATAGTATAGGGGTGTGTTTTTTAATTGTTATTTAGTCCTCAATCAAACATTAGGACCTTAATACATTTAAGATATGTCTTTAATTTTTTAGTTTCTAATAATTAAACTTGGGATTAATTTAATTTAACTACTATTGAAAAGAGCTTAATTTTTAATTAATTAAATTTAGCATCATCTAGTTTTGATTAAAAAAATTAGCTCTTTTTTTTTCGATTAGATTAATAGATAAATTGTCATTTTTTAACATTATTATCATTTATTAAAGTCCTTTTAAGCTCTAAAATTAGTCAGCCTAGACATTGTAAAAAGGTAAAGTTTAAGTGTTATTGTTGGTTGTTTTAACTAATCATTTGCTAGAGTGTACAATTCCATTCCTAGCCCTTTTCTTACTTCCAAAATCTTATTTAGCATCTTGGAGGTCCCTAAGACTCATCATGAGCCCATTTTGTGCATTTTAATAACCCCTTTTATTGCTTG
The DNA here is from genome assembly GCA_019776745.2 of Taxus chinensis. NCBI lineage: Eukaryota > Viridiplantae > Streptophyta > Pinopsida > Cupressales > Taxaceae > Taxus > Taxus chinensis. Next base: position 181,578 of record JAHRHJ020003798.1, read on the forward strand.
TGGACTAGTGAGTGTGTATGCCACCATAGTCTTGCAGCAACGGGCATTTATCTACTGACAATGTGAGATGTTTTTTTCTCACAATAGGACTTGATTTCACCCCTTTCGTTATTTTTTATCTTGTTGTGCTTGTTTATGGTGTTGATTGGTGCATTTCACAAAACTTGATTGTGGACTCCTCTCTTGTGTGTTATTACATTGATTGCAAGTTGAGTGACCAATTGTTTTATGATACACACTAAACTATAAAGTACCGATAGGAGGGCGGTCATAATATTGTCATGGGTGGTTGTGTTTATTATTTTTATTTTTTGCATTCATTTTTTCTCTCTATATATTATGGATGCACTTTCAATTCCTTTTCTTACCTAGTTCAAAAATGGTAATGAAACTAATGAGTAAAGGGTTATTTTTCATGACCATGGGAGTTGAGATTGAACCTGATGATGAGCATGAAAAATCTAAGTGCTTGAACCGAGGTGAAGAATCCTTAGGTTTACTTTGCACCTCCATTTATCCTGACTTTCTCTTTCATATTAAGTTGTTTGAAACACCTAATTGTGCATGGAAATTTTTGGATGAAATTTTTGGACAACAAGATGACATGAGAGTGTATGAGATGAAAAATGAACTACTAGGATTAAATCCTAGTGACTTTGAAAACCTGTAGGAATTCTTCTCAAAGTTCATCCACAGTAGATTTTTTTTTAAAGGAATGTAAAGTTGATAAGAAAGATTCCCAGTTGATCTTGTCAATTCTCTCTAAGTTTAGGTCTCAAATACTCGTTCTTCGTGTCAACTTTTCATGCTACAAAATACTCTCTAGGAAGTGCTTGGAATATTCCCTCCTTTGACATAGTTTTTCATCCCAACTCATTTAAGAATAGGAAAAACTAATTCAAATGGGGTCTCTCAATGTCCAAGTCACATGCCCTTGTAGCAAGTACTATGTAAGGGAAAGAAGACTGAAAATAAGAAAGAGAAAAAGGATCAACCTAAGAAGGAAACAAGACCAATCAATAAAAACCCAAATCTAACACAAAACTTTGACTTCTGAGCCAAAATAAAAGAAAGAAAAGTGTAAGTATTCCTATTGCAAGAATAATGGTCATGAAGAGAATAAATGTATGAGAAAACAAATTGATCACTTTACTCATTTAATTGAGAAAAATCATATAGGTTGTTCCCGAGTCTATCAAACAAAATGCTCTGAAAGCCGAGTCTTCCAGTGCAAGAGAGTCTAAATATGATAAGAAGAAAGGAAAGGACCATTGTAGCTCAAGTTGTTCCTTCATTGATATGGATTATAGATTCTGGTGCCTCGCACCACATGGATTCTTTGCATGTTGAATTATCCAACATCGAACCTTGTGGCATGTCCCAAATCACGTTGGGTGATGACATGATAGTGTCAGTTTCCGTTAGTGGATCAATAGAGATGGATGGGGGAACATTTAACCAAGTGTTGAGTGTTCATGATCTCTCTACCAATATCCTATAAGTTTACCAAATCACTCACCTTGGTGAAGGAATGCAAGTGGAATTTGGTCCTAACTCAGTGATTATTCATGCGAGCTTCAATAATGACACTACAGTGGCTATATGGAAAGGTGGATCATCATTCTTGGTTGTATATATTTTCCCACTTTACTTATGATTTGATTCCCATTTCCTTTCACACTCATGCAGATAAGGTTAATAAGTTATGGTATGAGTGTTTCAGGCATCTAATTTTTTTTTACATTAAACATTTGAGCCAAAACAAAATGATCAATGGGTTACCCTGTGTCAAATTTTCTAAGGGTCTTTGTGATGGTTGTAGCCTTAAGAAACACCCTGAAAAGAGTTTTGACAAAGGAAAATCCTAGAGAGCTACTCATCTTTTGGATCTTGTTCATAGTGACATCTCTGGCCCGTTTTCATCTCCTTCATTTACTAGAGCTCTTTATATACTTACCTTCATTGATGAATATTCACAATATACTTGGGTATATTTTCTTAAGCTTAAGTCTGAAGTATTTGAAATGTTTTCAAGACTTTAAGGCTCTTACTAAGAAATAGGTGGAATGGTCTATCAAGTTTTTTCAAACTGACAATGGAGGCAAGTATGTAAGAAATAGGTTTCAAGGATTTCTATACTTCTGAAGGGATTGTTTTGTAGCATACAATTGCTTACAGCCCTTCACAAAATGGAGTTACAGAAAGAAATAACCAAACACTTAAGAATATGGCCACTTGTATGGTTCACTTGAAGTCCCTTCCTCCATAGTATTGGGCCGAAGTAAATGAATTTTTCATTGTTACATTCAAAATCATGTTCCACACAAGGAAGTAAGAGGGATGATACCATTAGAAACTTGGTTTGGATGCAAACTTGATGTTGATCACTTTCAAGTCTTTAGATCCAATGCTATGGCATGAATTACCAAAAAGAAACACAAGGCTTTAGAACCACAATCCAAACCTTGTATCTTTTTCAGGTATCCTAATGGCGTGAAAGGATATCCATTATTGAACCCTACCACTCATGAGTTGTTTATTGAGAGAAGTGTGAAATTTGACGAGTCTTCTTAGAATTCTACTTCATCTACCTTCTGAGGTTCTTATGCTTTCTAATTATGAATCTGACTCTTTAGATGATGATGTTGTTGAGCATGCCCCTCCTCATCTTTATCCTCCTTCACTTCCCAACCCTCATACTTTGGAGTCTTCTAGATTCTAATGGTAGTATTGAGTGGAACCTTGTTCCTTCTCACTCAAGTGAAGAATCTTATAACTTTGAGCCTAATCCCCTTGTAGTCCTTTTTGGGATAAAAAAATTTGTAGAGTGTTGGAGAGTAGATGGGAGATCCTTCTGATAGGAGGTAGACTCGTTCAGATTTTGTTGGACCTCACTCCTTCTTTACCTCTGCTTCTGACCCTCAATCTTTTTGGGAGGATTCTGGTATTCCTGACATGGGATTCTGCCATGGATGAGGAGTATTCCTCACTCATGAAGAATGATACTTAGGATCTCACCCCTCTTCTGAAAGGAAGAAAAATTGTTTGATGTAAGTGGGTGTTCCGAACAAAGTATGGAGTAGATGGAGATGTCAAAAAGTTTAAAGCATGACTAGTAGCTAAGGGTTTCTCACAGGTAGCTATGGATTGATTACATGAAAACATTTTCTCCAGTTACAAAGATGACTTCTATTCAAATGACCCTCACCATTGTTGCGGCTAACAGATGGGAAGTCCATCAAATGGATGTTAAGAGTTCCTTCCTTCACTAAGGACCTAGAGGAAGATGATCTACATGGAATAACCTCTGGGTTATGTCCATGATCCCTCATCTTATTTGTAAGTTAAATAAGCCTCTCTATGGTCTTAAACAAGCCCCTCAAGCTTGGTATGCCAAAATGGACTCCTTTTTACTTACACCTGGGTTCACTTGGTGTCACTTTGACCAAATGTTTATATTCTGTGGCAAGATATGAGTCCATACTCATCCTTTTTCTGTATGTCAATGACTTTTTGATCACGAGAAAATCTTCCTCTATCATTGATTCTGTGAATATTTCCTTATCCAATAAGTTTTCCATGACTGACTTAGGATTGCTTCATTAATTTATTGGGATTCAAATTTCACAATTGATTTGTGTATTGTGATTTCACATCCTAATTATTCTCTTTATTTCTTGCTCGGTTTAATATGTCTGATTGTAATACTTCTCCTACTCCTTTCCTTTCTGGGGTTAAGTTGGTTTATGATTACTCTACTCCCTTGGTTTATGGTACCCTCTATCGACAATTGGTGGGGAGCTTGATTTAACTTACTCACATGTGTCTAGATCTATCATATGACATTGGGATCATGTCCAGATTCATGCAGGAGACACATGAGTTACATTAGAAAGACAGACTAAGTGAGATCCTTCATTATGTTTGTGGCACTTACACTGATGGCATTCACTATCTTGGAGGATTAGAGATTGACGTGGTTGGGTTTACTGATTCTAATTGGGCCGTGATTTAGATCATCAAAAATATACCTTGAGCTACATTTTTTCTCTTGGTTTGGGTCATGTTAGTTGGTCTAGCAAGAATTAGAATGCGATTGTGATATCTTCTATAGAGGCAAAGTACGAGAGGAGCAGTTAAACCTGCCACATAAGTATGTTTGGTTACAGGGTATCTTGATACAAGTTTGGTATTCACTATCACTGACCTACTATCATCTACTGTGATAACATGAGCACCATATCAATTTTATAATATCTAGTTCAACATCAGAGGACGAAGCACATTAAGATCCACATGCATTTCATTTGGGAGTTGATCCATGATGATATCATAAACTTACAGTACTATCAGACATCTGATATAGTTTTAGACATTTTTACCAAACCCTTCACTAAGGTGAAGTATACTTATGGTCTCTTCTTGGGGTGAGGTCTTCTAGTAACCCATATTCTTTGGGATTTATAGTTCTCTTCTCTTCTTCTAGAAAGATTACATTTTTTACATGAGTACCTTATTAGGCCTTTAGTTGTTGGGACTCATTTGATCCATCTTTCTTAGGTTTTTAGGGAGTATTTTTTCTCTTATAGGTGGATGTTCTCCCTTAGGGGTTTTTCCTCCATTACTTGAGATCCTTATTATACATGGGTACCTCATTAGGCCTAGTTTCTGGGACCCATTATTCTTCTCTTCTTCTTCTTCTAGGAAGATGTTGTTTATACATGGATACCTTATCAAGGTTAGTATCTAGGCCCCACATTGACACATCTATTTATTATTTTTCTAGGAGAGTTCTCTTTCAGTTATGAATTTCCATGACCTATAGCTCAACTTTGATGAAGGGGTGTTATTGGTGTATGATTAGACTTTTCATCATTTGACTTCTTTTATACCTAGTTGGTTAGTCATCTCAATTAGTGAGAATATATCATAATTCATAGGTCATTTGTGTACATGTGTCATGCACAAGAGTTACAAAACACTCTTATATGTACTCATTCATTCTAATTTATGAGCATTCTAGACAATCTGTTGTCTTTTCTGTACTATATTTTCCTTTTGATTTGTGCTCTTTCTAATTACGAATCATTCTCATCTCCATTGGAAGTGTAACCCTTGTCTTCTATGTGCACAAGGTTCTAACATTGATCCTCATAGAATAATTTGAAAAGGAATCCTAGATTGAGAAGACTACCCCTCTATGCATACATATATCATATCAGAAGAGGGATGATTAAGATATTGAAAATTAGTTTCCATATTTTCTAAGAAAGGATTATCATTTAGAAAATTAGTCTTAAACTCAAGAAGACTAGAAAATGGAAGAGTAACATATTTACAAAAAGATTTCTCAAGAACATGTACATTCCTATTTTCTACAATTACATGCTTAACTAGATCATAAAATATTAATCCTTTTGTTTGAATGCCACACCCAAAAAAATGCAAGAGTAAGAGGTAGGATCAAAATTTTGTCTTTTAACTTTAGGAATAAGAAGAGAAGTAGGGCTACCAAATATATCAAAATAAGAGATATATAGTTTTTACTTAGTCCATACTTCATGAGGTGTGGTTTAATGTAAATATTTTATGGGAATTATATTAAGGATATGAAAAACAATGTTCATTACTTAAAGCCATATAAACTTAGGTACATTACAATCACGAATCATAGTTCTAGCCATTTCTATGACAATTATATTCTTTCTTTCAGCTATGGAATTTTGTTGAGGATACTAGGAAGTTGTTAGTTAAATTTAAACTCCATAAGATACAAAAAACTCATAAAAATTATTATTAACATACTCACCTCCATTATAAGTTTTGATTCTTTTAATTTTCAGATTAGCCATGTATTAAACAAGGACTTTAAACTCTTGAAACTTTGATAAGACATCATACTTTTTACTCATGTACTAAGACCAAGTAATTCTTGAGAAATCATTAATAAAAATAACATCATATAAGGAACAACCAACAGAAGGTAATTCCAAAGGAAATATCACATCACTATGAATTAATTCAATCAAACAAGAGGAATTGGATTCATGGTGATTGTGAAATGGTTGTACATTTTTATTACCACGCAAGCAAATTTCACAAGATTCATGATCTGATTTAATCTTAGGAATACATATAAAATATTTAAGGTGAGACATATCATTCAAAAATTTAAAGATCACATTCCCAAGCCTTTCATGCCATAATTGAACAATATTACAAGAAGAATTAGAAAGACAAGATTCAACAACAAATGCATTAAAACAATATAGTCCATTTTTTTGTAAACCAACAAAAAATATTTTACCAAGATTATTATACCTTAGAATAATAAAACTTTACAATCATATTTATTTAATTGTGAACAATATTAAAGGTTCTTCTTTAATTTAGGAACAAATAAAACCTCCTTGATTATTCCATTTCCAATCTTAATATTACCACAAAATTTATACTTGATGACAAAGTTATCTCCTAAATAAATGTTTTCATGAAACTCAATGAAATCATGAAGGATATCATGCATATATGTCATATGTTTAGATGCACCACTATCTAGGATCCATTCATTATCAATGGAGGCTGAAATGGAAGTACGAAGAGTAATATAATACTCAAAATTATTGGCTTTGTTATTAGTATGAATCTGACTTTTATTATTCTTCTTCCTTTTAATGTTTTTAATTATTATTCTTAGGATTTTTATGAGACAAGTGAACATGATAATTAATTTATTTATTACTAAATTTACCAAAAATGTTACAAGTACCATCAAACTTTACTTTAAACTTATAAATATTCTTATTGTGTTTAAATTTGGATTTAAAGTCTGATTGCTGATTTGTATTACTGATATACTAATTTTTAGAATACTTCTGAATTTGAGAGAAAAATTTCATTGGGACATTCTATTTTGAGTCAAAGTTATTCATGACACTCTCTTCTTGAATAAGGAGAGAAGACAATGTGTCTAAATCAGGTAAATCATATTAATTTTGATATTTAGAATTCAAAATAGAGATGACGTTTCTAAATTTTCATGAATGTTAATTTGAATAATTAAGTAAAGAAACCTATCATGAAATAATTCATAATTACATCCATATGATTGAGCTTTAATATCCTTAATTTTATCTAGATAACTAACAACCTTTTCATCAACTTTCACAGGCGTTGTAAATAATTCCATGATTAACTTAATTATCCTAGAGAGATGGATACCCTCATGAATAATTTGAAATAGATCCCATGTATGAGCTGGAGATTCCATATGTCCAATTTGCAACAAGAACTTTTCTTTGATACTTTGCAACAAAATGGACATAGCCTCTTGGTATTTTTGAGAAATAAACACTAAGGTTATTAAGAGTAGCTTGTCCTGAAGTGGATTTCTTCAAAACACCATATACTAAATCCCATAACATTATAGCCATAAGAATAGCCTTAATATTATGTATCGAGATACTGTAATTAGATTCACTTAAAATCTATGATTTATCTGGATTGAAAAACTAGAATAACTAGCCATTTTAAGGAAAAATTAGCAAAATTTGGAAAACAAAGTTTTAGGTGGGTATTTCAAAGGTTATAGAAATCTACGGTACAAAGAGAAAAATACGATGGATTAAAATAAAAGTACAATATTTTTAACTTTGATGAAAACAATCAAACAAGGTATTAGAACTAAGGAGGAAGCCAAAAAACATGAAAAAATAGTAGTTGAAGGCCACGATGCAATAAAGAAACAATTAAAAAAAATTCAAATTTTAAAAGCCATGGAACAAAGAAATAAAGTTCCATGGATTATTGAAATCTTAGTGTTTCATGGAATACTTAGGAAAATAGCTGCAACACAAAGGAGAATCCCACACAACAAAGGCAAACCCATAGATCAAAGAAACCCTATTGATAAGCAAAAAAAAACTTTGACATAAAAAGGCCATGAAACATAGGGGTGTGCGTAATAAAGAGAATGAAGTTATGATACAAGGAACCCATGGTACAAGCAGATGGAAAGATATGTAACAAAGAAATCCACATCATTAGGATAAACAAGATGCATAAGAATTAAATAAATCCGCATAAGTAAGAAAATATGCGGAAGACTTGGAGAAGACTAAAAAATGTGAAACATTTGAATAAGTCACCCAACAGTTATAAAAATGGCTATTAAAGGCATAAATCATTTAAAAAAACCTAGAGAATACTGGAAGAACTACAAAGGACATAAAAATCACTGCCAAGTTTTGATAAACTCAAGAAAAGGTTGTGGATGGTGAAAAGCATAGATATATGCACACAAATAGTAGTAGAGGCTATAACACAAGTACAAGCAAGAACCGATAAACTAAATTGATTAATCATTTCAAATCATCTGAATTCGCATTATTTTGGTGGGAATAATAGTTTTGAACTTGATAAACTTGAAGCATGTCTTGAATCAATCTAGGGTTTTGTAGTTTTGAAAAACTTCAAGTTTTTTCACACCTATAAATAAAAAGCATCGAAATATATCCTACATATGCATAAACACCATCTCTGATACTATGTTAGGAAATTTAACAGATGAATAATGTTATAAATTATAATCCACTATATAAATTTCCAAAGATTATAGTTTATGAAGTGCATTAATTAAAAACATAGATTTATATGTTTATAATGTAAATTATAGGATGCAAAAACATGAACAAAAAGTGAAGAACATAATGACACAAGGTATAAGTGGGAAAACCCTGAAAGGTTAAAAACCCATTGAAAATAACTTATCATTATTGAGAATAAACTTTCACCAACCACTTCCACTATTTCACAAATCCACTTACAATTACACCTTCAAAAAGGGATTACAAACTACCTCATACACACTATCATGATTTTTACTTCATTTGCATCATTTATTTATAATCAGCTTACACATATTTCTCATATACACATGTTACTCTTGATATTTTTCATATCACAAATGTAACCTATCTCTAATGAGATCACCTTATTTTATATAAGGTGGGTGACTTATTTTAGGTCACTCTTACATTTTAAAACACTTCCTATAGCAGTAGTAGATCCTCCATACTTATATTTTAATTTCAATTTATAAAACCAAAAACATATAGTCTTTAGTGGGTTTCTTAAATAATTAGTTTCTCGCTTAATATTATAAACCCAACAAAAATGATCAAGAAGGTTGTATATAATTTAAAGGAAACAAAATATCTAGAGGGTTAGTGAGTTTGAAAGACCTCATTGATAAGCATGACCATTTTATTAAATGGAAAACATCAGAAGGTATAAGTCACTCATCTAAATGTGAAAAGGTGAATTTAGGAACTATTGAAGACCCCAAATTTGTCAATATTGGTAAGTGTTGTTATGAAGAAAATATAAAGTTTGTGAAAATCTTAAAAAAACTATATAAATGTTATAACTTATTCATATGAAGATATAAAAACCTTCAATCCTAGGGATATGCAACACTAAATTCCTTTGAAGCCAGGTATAAAACCTTTTAGGAAAAAACAAAGACATTATAATCCTAAGATTATTGGAACAATATATCAAAACATTCAAAAGATATTGAATGATATGATTGTATTCATAAGTCGTCATTTAGTTTGTATTGCAATCATTTTTCTTGTCAAGAAGAAGAGTGGGGAAATAAATATTTTTGTTGATTTCTGTAATCTAAATAAGTCTTCATTGAAAGATAATTACCCTCTTCCAATCATGGATCAGATTATGAAGGTTTTTACTAGGTCAACAATGTTATCCATGTTTGATGGGTTTTCTGGTTATAACCCAATTGAGGTCTCAATCCACGATCAACATAAGAATACCTTCACTACTTCATGGGGGAATTTTACCTATAGAACAATGAATTTTTTCCTAATAAATACAAGGGAATTTTTTTAGAGAGAAATGGATTTGTGTTTAAGATATTTAAAGAATAAATGTGTTATTGTTCACCTTGACGATCTCATAGTTTTCTCCAAGAAAAGAGAGGATAATTTTCAACATTTGAATCTTGTGTTGCATAGATGTAGGGATCATGGTATGTCCCTTAACCCAAAAAAATCTATATTTGGGGTAACAAAAGGGAAAATTCTTCGTCACATATTTTTAAAATATGGAATTAATATTGACCATGAAAGATTATAAGAAATTCAAAATATTTATTTCCCAATTAGTACGAAAGGTGTTAATTCTTTCTTCGAAAAGATAAGTTTTCTTAGGAGGTTTATTATGGAAATTTTTGAATTGTTTTGACACATTTCTAAAATGATGAAAGGGAAGAAATATTTATTTTGGAGCTCAGAAGGTAAGAATTTTTCTGACATGGTTAAAGGAGCCACTAAAACAAATCCCATTTTGGTATGTCCATATTTTGATAAAGATTTTATTTTTATTGTTATACATTTGAGCATAATTTATCTACAATTCTGGTCCAAAAGAATATTGAATAAATTGAGCCTCCAATTACTTTTATGAGTTATGGATTAAAAGAACATTATATCAAATAATCCCAAATTGAGAAGCATGATTTTTTGGTAGTAAAAGAGGTCAAGAAATTCAAGATCTATATTTTAAACTTGCATTGCATCATTTTTATCCCTAATCCTACTATCAAGTCTATCCTATCTCAAAAAGAACTTGGTTCCAAAAGAGGAAATTATATTTCCAAAGTGTAGGAGTATGATATAAATATCAAACCAACCAAACTTATACAAGGTTCGGGTTTGTGGGCCATTTGATAACAGAAGATGGAAACAAAGATTATGGTAATATTGAATCTGAAAAAGTGCCTATTATTCTATTTATTAGTACTAAAAATGAGTGGTATTCTAAAAGTGCACATTTCTTAACATATGGAGAATTTCTCTCATACCTCGGAGAAAAGGGAAAAATTACAATAAAACTTAGATCAACAAAATATGTGTTATGGGATAATTCTCTTTTATGAAAAGGAATTGATGGTCACTTTTTGAGGTGTGTTGACAAAGAACAAAAAATGAATTTGTTGAAGGCATATCATAACCAAGATTATGGGGGGAACTTATATTTTCCAATTATTGCATATAATATTTTGAGAGGAGGTTATTATTGGCCTACTTTGTTTAAATATGTAGTTAAATGGGTTTCCAAGTGTGAGACTTGTTAGAAGTTTTTTGGTAGACCCAAGTTAGAAACGTTGTTGCTATGTCCTATGGTTATTAAGAAACCTTTCCAATAGTGGGGAATTGATTTTATAGGTACTTTAAATCTGAATTCTATTTTTGGTCATACCCATGTTTAGATGGCTGCAAATTATTTCACAAAATGAGTGGAAGTAGTTCCTATTAAGAAGATACTTATGAGGATATATGTAATTTCTTGAAAGAAAATATATTAGTATTTTTTGAATTACCAGATAAAATTATTATAGATTATTGTCACAATTTATCTTCCTATGAAATAATTGATTTTTTATATGGGTAATGTATTTTATTATCTCACTCTTGTAATTACCACCCTCAAGGAAATGGGAAAACAAAATATTCAAGCAAGAATTTGGTTACCATAGCGTGGACATTAATAGATGACACAAAGAAATTGGCATAATACGTTTTATGATACTTTATGGGATGATATTATAACTCTAAAAAGGGCAATTGGTATTTCATCCTTTTAGTTATTATGTGGAATAAATGTTAAATTTCTTATAACTCTATAATTTTCTTCTTTACAATTGAATAAGACAATTGTGAATGGATAGTTCAAGGATTCATTTTGAGAAAAGGATCATGTTCCTACTAAATCTTGAAGAAGAACATGTTCTTGTAGTGGATTGGATCTCAAATCATCAACAAAGGGTTTTTTTTTTTTTTTTGAAAAGAAGACAAATCTAGGTGATTTCCAAATTGGATATTTGGTTCTTCTCTAGGATAAAATAAGAGATCCTTGATAAATTCATAGTATGTTTGATTCTTTCTAGCTCTGTCCTTTTAATATTTAAGACTTTTGTTGAGCAAACAAAATATTGTTCTAAGGAGAAGGCACAAAAAATATGCACATGTAGGAACAAGGCACATTTTGAAGGTGTGGGAAGATAGGTGTGGAAATGCGGGCTAGAATAATTTGGCTTAAGACTTAGCCGTATTTATGGATAAGGGATATTTTTGGAAGATAGTGTGCAGAGAACACATGGAGATGGAGATTTGCACTACACACAATGCTATTTTGGGAATGAGTGACTGATAAGTTCCATGCATGGTTTAAGTTAATAATAGGATTTCTTCTTAGAGTTAATTATAAGATATCTATTATTAGAACACTTGCATTTATGAATGCTATTGTAAAGGTGCATGGATATTATCAACATACAATCTATTTTGAGAAGTGCATAGGTGGTGAAGGAAAAGTCTCCACCTCTATAAATATGTATTGAATTGTGTAGTTTAAGGAGTATGAATTATTGTAGAGTTATGTTGTTGGATTTGATGCGTGCATGACTTATGGATATACTTTATAATGTAAGAAGCTTCTATGTTTTACAATGTTTAATGTAATGGATAATATTAGCTGGATAATGGTGTTAAACATAAATGAATATGGTTCATGTATGGTTAATCTTATTATATTTATTTTTTAGTTCATGATTCTCTAAGATCTAGATATGGATTATGCACTGTGGAATGCTTATGTTTAAACTATGTATCTAAATATGTATTATAATAATCACACTAACATCTTACACAAGCAACTCTAAAGAGGGGCTAGGTAACTTTTTGCACTTTGGGTGAGTGCTTAGCTTAGGCTGGGTGATGTACCAACATGATTTGGTTATTCACAGTAGATTCTAGGCTGCATCATTAGCTCCATTGTTGGGACCTATTTTTTAGTTGTTTTCAAGATGTTTCATGATGAAGAGGTACCGGTTGATCCTCACAAGTATTGAGGAGTCGATAAAATATCTAGATGAAGATTACTCTCAGAGGTTCAACAATGGATCTAAGTTTGACGCATGTGCATGGGTAGAGTAGAATTTTTATGACTATTTATATGAGAGCATATTTGCTATCTTTTTGATAGAGCTATACAAGTGGTTGGTTTCTTATGCATCTAAAAGGAATTAGAGGTATCACACACTTTTCTAGATGCATGAATAATTTCAGGTCCTCTATGATGCTGATCTGATTTGGATTATGGATACTTGGTTCTGTGGTGGTTTGAATAGCTATATTTTAGAGTACTCAATTTATAATTACTCTTTCCCAAAGGTAGTTGAGTTCCAATTTTTGCGTTATCCTAGGGGAACCTATTTGCAAGGCATTCCACTAGTGATCAAAATCTTGATAGTAACCCTGAACTTGGAAGAAAAGATGATGGCTAGCTAAACCCTACAACGTGCAGGGGTAGGAGTAGCTTTGGTGAAGGATAATAGACCTAACGATAAAGAGGAAAAGATAAGAAAGGTGACTTAAGTATATTTATGCATGTGAGAGGGAGATAGAGAAACAACGTGATATTGCAAAACATATGGAATTGAGGAGAGAGATAGCTTGTGAAGGATTTGGAGCTCACATAGAAGGTGTAGAGCCAGAGAATTTAGAACTCCCCCATTTTCGAAAGCATGACAGGGAACCCTCCTCAGCCTCATATGGGAGCATGCCAGTAAAGACAACATGGGCCACATGTGTGCATCTGAATATATGTGGAAAGATAGCCCTTGTGCTTGATTTTCCAGTATCTAGTGTAACCAGTAGTCTGCAAGATAGTTTGGGGAATAGAAGAAAAGGATTAAATCAATTAGAAAGTGCATCTATGGCTAGGAAAAGTTATTCTTTAATATTTAGAGGTACCTTTTCAAGCACATCATCGACACAAAAATCAAGTGCACATAATTTTGGACTCACATATGGGAGTAGTACCACCTCACAGACTGTAGGAGTTCAGTTTTGTACCACTATTAGGACACAGGGAAGTACATCCACTTGTCTTCTTCCCACTACAGGTGGAGGTTTAGGGGGCACAAGTGGCTCTAGTTCTAGTGGATCTGGTGGGTCTAGAGGTAGAGGTAACATAAGATTTTCTAGATCAAGTGGGTGTGGTCCTCACCAGCCCCAAAATATTTACATGGAGATGTCACTTCATCTTCCAGAGTATCAGGGAATAAAAGATATTACTGAGCACATGCACATGTGTGAGATATTGTGGCATGAAAAAGGAATCATTAATTCTAAGATAAATTCAAGTCAATTTACAACTATGTTGTAGGGACGCACTCACAGTTGGTATAGGAAGTTTGAACCTGATCAAACTTGCATATATTATGCAATATTAAAGGATTCTTTCCTTAAGGATTTTTATATTCCCAAGTTCGAGAAGAATATTATAAGCACACTCAAGGATATTAAACATGCTTAAGGATACTGAGAGTATTTGGCAATATGATTCCCATTTCAAAACAATGTTGTCTAAACTTTCTTAAGATATTCATGCAAGCCAAGATGCACAGTGGTTTATAGGGGATTGATCACACCTTTTAGGAGAAAAATGTCACATAAGACATATACAGATCCATGCAAAGCACTTGAAGTAACGTTGCATGCTGAGGAAGTTAGAAGTATAGACACTGGAGTAAGCCCATTCATGGGAGCACACATTGCAGCTATGGAAAATAAGTTGAAGAAACTATCGGCCAATTCAGCACATGAGACAAACATTGGGATTTTGTGTATATACTATGAAGTGGAAGGGAAAACGTAGGATAGTTTTCCCCACAGGTCAGTATGTTCATTGTTTCCAGACTGAGATATATGTCATTTAGACCATGATGCAAGCCACTTCCCATTATTTTAACTTGTGATAAGAAAGAATGTATATTTCTATTATAAGATTTTCCAGTCCATGACTCACAATACAGAAGACTATAGGTTGATCAGGTAGATCTAGGATGCCATTGATATTGGTGTACAAAAGGAAATAGCATCGGATAATCTAAAAGTGAAAATGAGGACCATGATGATGATCACAAATAAGGATGCTAAGATCAGAATGAAGGGAGATTTGAAGGAAGTTGTGGAAAAGGTTGAGGTTACCATGGTGGATTAGGGAGCTAAGGATGTGGTGGTGGATGAGGTGAGTTTCCTTGTGGAACATGATATACTTGCAGATATCCTGACCACTACACAAATGAATGCCCTCAAAATATTACTTGTTCTTTTTGTGGGAAGAATCAAAACTATGAGGAATGCCCAGACTTATATGGGCATCTTAGCAAGCAGCATAAACATGAAAACAAGTTTTATAGGATGGTTAGGATACATCGTGTCATAGAAAATCAGTGGATGCCAAAGTTGGCACCAGAACCTGAGGTAGTACTTGTGAATATTGCTACACATGTTGAAGCTGCACATGCCAGAGAGATGTTACAAATAATCCTACCATTACTAAGGAGGAGGTTTTACTTACAAGATATCCAAATCCTACACACTAAAAGGAGGTTTATCAGGAAACCATGGAGGTTCTCATAAATATTTAGGTTGAAATAGAATATTTAAAGGAACCATTGTAAAAGTTGGAGAAAAAGAAGGAAGAAGAGATGATCCAGTCAGATATTGATGATTTGAAAGAGGTATGCAAGATGTTGTGCCAGGATAATATTATTCCATTACTAGGGAATTGGTTAAAGGGGAACACTCCGTACATAGGTATTAAGAATGGATGACAGATCCTACATGCTAATATTCCCCCTCATAGCTTGAATTATGACAAGGAAATCACTCTAAATGTTGTTGTGGATGGATGGCTTTTGAGAAATATATTGATTAACATAGGCACGGAAGTGAATGTGCTTACTTTAGATGCAAGGGTATAGATGGGAAAACCCCCATTACAACCATCCTCTAATGAACTATTTATGGCTAATCAAAATAAGGCAACTCTAATTAGAGTTTTAAAGGATGCATCCATTACTATACAAGGAGCCAAATTCACTAGCATCTTTGAGGTGTTAGCACTTGTAGAAGCAGATAACTTCCTAGCTCTACTTGGGTGCCCTTGGTATTATGAAAATAATACTAATCTACAGTTCAAAAAGGGGTATATAAGTTTTGAGAACAAGGAAGAACAAGTTATTATCCCTTTAACAGATGGAAATTCTACATATTATGTTGAGCCTTTGAGTGAGGAAGACCTGAACAAAATTTTTGTGTGCACCATTCGAGATGCGGAAGTACTTGAGCCATATAAGGAAGGAATTCTCTAGTGGGAAGATGCATAGTCTATTAGTGATACTAAAAGTATTACTTGTGATAATTGGGTGCATGACACCTATGAGATGGTTTGGCACCAAGTAAGAAGTGAATTTTCATGGAGGAATAAACCTCGTTATATTAGGAGGATAGGTAAAAAAATATGTACCCCAGTATATTAGAGAAGGATATCCTACGGTATTCCTGCACGCCATGGAGGAGTAGTGGATAGATAAAGTGGAAAGAAAAAATATGTTAGTGTATACCCTACGTGGGATGACAACACATTGGTGGATGGTTCACAGGGATAATATCATAGAATGGAATGAAGTCAGAATTTCTCTAACAAATTAGTTTTTCAAGAGCAATGCACCTACTCAAATATGAATATATCATGGTAATCAACCTTTTTAGCACCACATTCAGTAGTGTGATAGACTTGAGACAGTGGAGTAGGAAGCTTTACCACCTTAATTTTGGGTGCATAAAATTTATTCCAATTTGCAAGGATGCGCACATGCTTGGTATGTTTATGCAGAACTGCATAGGGATATTGACAGTTGGCAAGAATGATCTAGAATTTTGACTACTTTTCTACTAAACCTTTGGTGAGAGAGGAATTATGGGTTATGGAGCACTTGACTATGGGAGACAGTGAAAAGGATGAAGAATTCCTTTAGGATTTATTTGGGGAGGAAGAACAAGGAGCACATTTTGATGAAGTAGATGATAGAGATGAAAAACTATTTACATGCACTTACTTTGAGAAGGAGAAAGGAAAGATGGTCTACATAGTGGATGATGAAGAAGTATAATATTTGGACATAGATCATTTAATAGGTATGCGTGATGTCTTAGAAAGTGTGGATAAAAACACGTGCACCTATCATGAACCTATGAAGACAAAGAAAGTGAACATTGGCATGGATGATGAGCCCAAAGAGGCCATAATTGGAGATTATTGGTCTGATTTTGATGTAGCAAAGATAATTAAGTTACTATGTGATTTCCAAGACTTATTCCCTAGGGGATACATTGAGTTAAATGGGGTACATGAATCATTAGGTGAGATGAATATTAAGCTAAAGGAAGGAGCGCGTCCAGTCATGAAGTAAATGTTGCGGGATGATACCCTAATTTAATGACCATAAAATGTTAACCAAGAAATTGATCAAAATGTTGAAATCTGGTATCATAAATGCAATGGAGATAGATATTATAGTAGAAGTTATGATTCATGGTAATATTTATTTAACATACATATGGATAGAAAAACACATACTGTGAAATACATGGAGATACAATGCTATATGTGTCATTGAAAGTTCTCTTATTCCTTTGACTAAGGGGACATGGATTAGAATGTCTTCAATACTTACCAATGGCTATACAGTGCAACCACCTTGGCACAAATGGAGTCCAAAACTTAAGGTTTCACTATGCTTTCTATTACACAGGTGGAACAAGAAAAAATGTAGAGTTCACCAATAATCTTTTCTCAAGCTTATGCAAATAAAAACTGATACCCCATTTTCATTTTCTAGGTTGATCATACTAACATCCAGTGTGATTGCATAACATTGAATCCTTTCTCCAGGTGTGGGACCTGCAGAATGAGAAAGGAATCTCCAGAGAAGGCTGGTTCCTGCTCCTAAACTACCTGCCACAAGCTATTCCAGTGCAGGCAAGCTAATCTAATCCTAATCTAACCGTGCCAAGGAGACAGAGAGAGAGAGAGAGAGAAGGAAAAAACAGCAAAAGCCTACACTAAAACGGTGATACACCAGAGAAGGAGAATGTTGAACATCTATCAAAACTGCCATGGGACAAAGAGAGGTGAGCCATTGGGAAGGATGGACAGAAGCATCACAAACCCAAGGATAGATTTCACACAGAAAATGTCCCAAAACTCCATGAACACAGCTCCAAACCTGCAATGAACATTCAAACATGCACAGACACCTGCAATGAAGAGAGGCAAGAAGAAGACAAGCAAAAATGAGAGAGGATGGACAGATGCATCACAGAACACGTTTTGTTGCTCCAGAGGTTTGCACAGAACATCATTCCATTAATGGTAAAAGGCAGGAACGCCATTACAGAGAAAGGGAGGAGGTTCGAACTCCATTTTCAACCCTAGAGAAGAAAAGAAGGGAGGGCAGAGCAGAAAGAATGAACAACCTCTTTTTTTTAAAAAAAATGAGCCAAATCTGGCTTTTACATTGCATGGGTCGAGCCCAGGGGACAGAAAACGTGGGAAAATGTGCAAGCCCATTCCTCATTGACTGCAGATGCATTAAATCAGCATGGAGGATCTTACCAACCCATACCCTGTCACTTTGAGTGATTTTGGAGGAGAATGCGACCCATTTGTATTAATTTGGCTGCTAAAATGTCACTTCTGGCCGTGCAGAAGAAGAATGCGACCCATTAGCATTAAAACGGGTTGTTGAAAGGTCGCTTCTGGCCATTACCACACGTCAGAGCCGTTTCTCGATTTTCTCTCTTCAGACTACACCAAAACTCAAGATTGATCCCAGAATCATGTAGAGCATCTCAACAGCTTTCCGTTGATATAAAGAACGTGGAAATCCGAGCTCTGGATCAAAAGATATGGCGATCTGAAGATTTAGGGCACGGAACAGATCAAAACGAATTTTAAAATGTTTTCCCGCTCTTCGCCATCTGGACGACACGTGGCACGTGCTGATTGGACGAGCAATTCTCTCTCCTCCGTCTTTCGCGGGCTTTCCTTTTGAAATTGCTTGTGGGCCCCTTAAACTTGGACACGTGGCGCCATTTCATTGGTTCGGTTCAGCGCTCGATAACTCGTCCCTTTGACCTTTTGACTTTTTCTCCTGTGAGGACACGTGGCAGTTTCTGATTGGTCTTCGGCTCCTTCGGCTCCTTCGCGTACTTCACTTCCATTTGTCCTCGGATGTCCCATTTGATTTTGGGCCCTTTGTGCTCATTTCGGCCGGTTCGGGCATTTCGCGTCCATTTGTCCCAGATGTCCCATTTGATTTTGGACCCTCTGGACTCATTTCGGCCGATTCGGCCGGTTCGGGCATTTTTGGCCCGCTTGTCCCACTCTGACTCATTTTGGCTTTTTCGGACTGTGCCTTTTTGGCCCGATTGTCCCATTTGATTTTCTGTCCGGCCCTTTTTCGGCCGATTCGGCCGGTTCGCGCCTTTTTGGCCCGATTGTCCCATTTGATTTTCTCTCAGCAGTTAGCCAATTTTTTCTCTGTCGAACCGGCATTTCGCGCCCGCCGCGTACTTTTGTCCCAGATGTCCCTGTTGCTTTGCGGGCTGTTTGTGCTTACTTCGGCCGAGCCGGCCGGTTCGGGCCTTTTTGTCCCAAATGTCCCGACTGCCCCTAGGACTAGGACTTAGTCATTTTTACGATTTTTTCCTGGATCAACCTACTTGCCTTCTGCAACCTTTTTCGCATTTTCTCAGAGCTTGCTCTTTTCCTCTCAGACAGGGAACTTAGAAAATATTTGAGGGGACTCTAGCAACATGATTTTTGGCCCCGAATCAATCAATTTTCCTGGGACTTGAATATTCTGATGCATGTTATCAAAATTACCCAGGGGGGGTGAAATTTTGACAACAGTTTGGCGACTCAGCGGGGTCATCTGCCTGCTAGATGAATGATCAGTAGCCTGAAGCATCCATTGGGCATGGAGTCATGAGTTGCAACCTGCAACTGATCTGAACTTTGAAAACCTCCCCTCTGAGCCACTTGGAAACCCATTGAACCTGGAGTGTCTTCACCAAGATGCCACTGAAATGAACTGTGCAAGAGCAAAACCAGCAACACCAAAACTATGTACAAAACTGAAAATCATACATGCCCCAAATGGAACATGCAGAGTGTGCACAAGCACTTCTTCTGCTGAAAGCAAACCTAACTACTCTACTTTAACTGGAAGCAAAGGCAAGCTAAACAAACCCTGCAACTGGTTGTGCAAAATAGCTCCCTTTCTTCAAAATTGGCAGCCATGCAACTGATTTGGCACTGATCATGGCTGTTTGGATGGATGGAAAATCAACAAGAAGCTGGTCTTCTATCCAAATCATCAAGGTATCAACTGAAAATAAATCCAATACCTCTTTTAGTTGCTCTGCATTTGGATTGGAGAGGTATGGCAGCTGATCCTTGGTACTTTTTAGCTCATCCTCATGCTCAGAAGCAAGCATGACTGGTTGTGGCTTCTCCTTTGGCTCCAATGAAGCCAAATACCTGATTGGGCAAGGTCTGATCCGTTTGATATGCCCATTGCTGTGATTTTCAACTCCAAGAATGGAGTCTTCTTGTAGACCCACCTGAATGGATGATGTGGAAGAAATGGTGAAATTCTTCTGTCCTTTCTCTTCCTCCAATGAAGAACATGGAAGATTTAAATCTTCCAATTTTGATTCCAAAGGGCTGCTATAAGATGCAGGCTGCTGTAAATGAAAGTTCTCCTTCATGGCAGCAGGCTCTTGTGTTTGGAATGTGGATGATGAAAGAGAGAATGGTGAAAACTCAACCGGCTCTTCTTCATCAAAACAGTCCTCCAAAACTGACAGGTAAACTGCCTCATTGTTGTCCCGCTGTTCTTTTTCAACTTCCTCCATGGTTTCCTCTTGATCTGTAACTTGACCACCATGGTTTCCTTCACTCTCCAATATTGAGTTTGAGAGATCAAACTCCTTTTCAGTGCTAGAACTTGAGAGAGATGAAGTGGAAAGAAGAACTGAAGGTTCTCCTGTAGCCTGCTTTGTGCTCAAAGCCCTTGGATCTGCACTTTTCTCCTCCACAGCTAGGATGTGCTCCTCTTCTTTTGGATTTGGAGCATCTTCTCCTTCCTCCAATGTTTGAAGAGAATCTTGCTCTTGATTGAACTCCTTCTCCAGCATGAAGTTTGTCAAGTCAAACTCTTCAATTTGTTGCTCTAGAGGACAAGTTGGGACTGCAAGATCTTCTTCTCCAACAAAATCAGTCCTCACCACCATTTGTTCAACCTAGCCTCTTCTGTAGGCTTAACCATCAAGGGGATCTTTGTCATCCCAAATCTAAGAGCCCAACTCTTCAGACTGTCTGTCATTTCTTTTCTTTTTGGCTCTTTTTGCTCTTGTTGTCCTTGATGACTGATTTTTTCAATTTCTTCTTTCCCACATGGAATTGGGAATGCAAGAGGAGGGATAGGTTGAAACTCAACTGATTTTACAATTTTTTGTGGTGGTGGAGGCAGTGAAACCTCTTGTTTCTTTGGAGGAGGGGGTATTTCTGTTAGCTCTTGTGGAGGGGATGACTGTTTGGAAGGGAAAAGAAAAGAAGAATCGAGATGGGGTGGAAGACTAGGGGATGGAGGGATGGATTCAACACTTGGGACAGCAGATGGAGGGTTTAAAATTTGCAGGTCCAGATGAGATGATGCTGCTTGAGTAATGGGAAGAGAGAAACCAGATGATGGTGTAGAACTTACCCATTGACAAGGTTGTTCAACACCGACTGTATAGGCCTCTATTTTTGCTGTCCATTGTGCAAGTTGGGGCAGCATCTTTATCATGAAGTCCAGCTTCTCCTGAGGGCTGAAGTGTCTTGGAAAAGGGCCTCCCCATGGACAAGGAGTCCTGTAACCAATTCTGAAAGCTCTCATTTGAGCTGTTGCTCTGGACTGCAACATCTCCACCTCCATCTTTTGGATTTTCTCCAACAGACCAGCATCTTGGATCTGATGGTCTTCATTGTATGCACACTCTTGCTCTTGGAAGCTCCATTGCCAAACTGACTTTGGCACTGCTGTTCATATGAGAATGCATGCTGATATGGAGGATTTGTAAAACATGTTGGAGGTGGAATATACTGCTGTTGTTGATGTGAAATCCATGATGGAAATGAAGTCATGATTGCACAACTTCATGGAATGGAAAAGAATGAAAGGGATGGAAAGAAAGATGGATGAAAATGAATGGAAAGGAAGGTCTGCAACTTCAGAGATGGTTGTTGACCAGATGGAGTCGCCAGATGTGTTTGCAAGTGCCTCCAAAGGCTGAAATCTTCACAGGAACACATCAACCTGCAAAAGATGAAGTGAAAGACCTCTAAGGTCCCACCGGGCGTGCCAAAACTGTTAGTGCAAAATCACAGCACCCCTGGTTGTTGATCAGGATTTCTAGGTTGATCATTCTAACATCCAGTGTGATTGCATAACATTGAATCCTTTCTCCAAGGTGTGGGACTTGTGAAGAATGAGAAAGGAATCTCCAGAGAAGGCTGGTTCCTGCTCCTAAACTACCTGCCACAAGCTATTCCAGTGCAGGCAAGCTAATCTAATCCTAATCTAACCGTGCCAAGGAGACAGAGAGAGAGAGAGAAAGGAAAAAACAGCAAAAGCCTACACTAAAACGGTGATACACCAGAGAAGGAGAATGTTGAACATCTATCAAAACTGCCATGGGACAAAGAGAGGTGAGCCATTGGGAAGGATGGACAGAAGCATCACAAACCCAAGGATAGATTTCACACAGAAAATGTCCCAAAACTCCATGAACACAGCTCCAAACCTGCAATGAACATTCAAACATGCACAGACACCTGCAATGAAGAGAGGCAAGAAGAAGACAAGCAAAAACGAGAGAGGATGGACAGATGCATCACAGAACACGTTTTGTTGCTCCAGAGGTTTGCACAGAACATCATTCCATTAATGGTAAAAGGCAGGAACGCCATTACAGAGAAAGGGAGGAGGTTCGAACTCCATTTTCAACCCTAGAGAAGAAAAGAAGGGAGGGCAGAGCAGAAAGAATGAACAACCTCTTTTTTTTTTAAAATGAGCCAAATCTGGCTTTTACATTGCATGGGTCGAGCCCAGGGGACAGAAAACATGGGAAAACGTGCAAGCCCATTCCTCATTGACTGCAGATGCATTAAATCAGCATGGAGGATCTTACCAACCCATACCCTGTCACTTTGAGTGATTTTGGAGGAGAATGCGACCCATTTGTATTAATTTGGCCGCTAAAATGTCACTTCTGGCCGTGCAGAAGAAGAATGCGACCCATTAGCATTAAAACGGGTTGTTGAAAGGTCGCTTCTGGCCATTACCACACGTCAGAGCCGTTTCTCGATTTTCTCTCTTCAGACTACACCAAAACTTGAGATTGATCCCAGAATCATGTAGAGCATCTCAACAGCTTTCCGTTGATATAAAGAACGTGGAAATCCGAGCTCTGGATCAAAAGATATGGCGATCTGAAGATTTAGGGCACGGAACAGATCAAAACGAATTTTAAAATGTTTTCCCGCTCTTCGCCATCTGGACGACACGTGGCACGTGCTGATTGGACGAGCAATTCTCTCTCCTCCGTCTTTCGCGGGCTTTCCTTTTGAAATTTCCTTGTGGGCCCCTTAAACTTGGACACGTGGCGCCATTTCATTGGTTCGGTTCAGCGCTCGATAACTCGCCCCTTTGACCTTTTGACTTTTTCTCCTGTGAGGACACGTGGCAGTTTCTGATTGGTCCTCGGGCTCCTTCGCGTACTTCGCCTCCATTTGTCCCGGATGTCCCATTTGATTTTGGGCCCTTTGTGCTCATTTCGGCCGGTTCGGGCATTTCGCGTCCATTTGTCCCAGATGTCCCATTTGATTTTGGACCCTCTGGACTCATTTCGGCCGATTCGGCCGGTTCGGTCCATTTTTGGCCCAGATGTCCCACTTTGATTTTGGACTGACTTGACTCTTTTCGGCCGGTTCGGCCGGTTCGCGCCTTTTTGGCCCGATTGTCCCATTTGATTTTGGACTGTCTGGCCCTTTTTCGCCCGGTTCGGCCGGTTCGCGCCTTTTTGGCCCGATTGTCCCATTTGCGTCCCTCTCAGCAGTTAGCCAATTTTTTCTCGGTCGAACCGGCATTTCGCGCCCGCCGCGTACTTTTGTCCCAGATGTCCCTGTTGCTTTGCGGGCTGTTTGTGCTTACTTCGGCCGAGCCGGCCGGTTCGGGCCTTTTTGTCCCAAATGTCCCGACTGCCCCTAGGACTAGGACTTAGTCATTTTTATGATTTTTTCCTGGATCAACCTACTTGCCTTCTGCAACCTTTTTTCACATTTTCTCAGAGCTTGCTCTTTTCCTCTCAGACAGGGAACTTAGAAAATATTTGAGGGGACTCTAGCAACATGATTTTTGGCCCCGAATCAATCAATTTTCCTGGGACTTGAATATTCTGATGCATGTTATCAAAATTACCCAGGTATTAAACATCTCTTTAAATATTAAGAAGTACATTTTTGTTACACCTTTTAGAACTCTGCTGGGGCACATCATATGTAAGTAAGGTTTGTTAGTAGATCCAACTAACAAAATATTTAGCAGACACACAAAGTATTCATGCACGAGAACACGACACATTTGAAGGTGTGGAAAGAAAGGAAAGGAAATGAACACCATAACAAGTTGGCTCAGGGCTTAGCCATTTTATGGATAAGGGATATTTTTGGAAGATACCATGTGGAGCACACATGGAGATGAAGAATTACGCAACACACAATTGGTATTTTTGGAATGAGTGACTGATAAGTGCAATGCATGGGTTTAATTTAATAATAGGATTTATTCTTAGAGTTAACTGCAAGACATCTATTATTAGCAAACTTGCATGTGTGCATGCTATTATAAAGGTGCATGGATATTATCAGCATGCAACCTATTTTAAGAAGTGCATAGGTAGTGAAGGGAAAGTCCCCACCTCTATAAATATGTATTGAACTATGTATTTTATAGAGATTGAGTTATTATAGAGTTATGTTGCTGGATCTGATGCACACATGACTTATGGATATACTTTATAATGTAAGAAGCTTATGTGTTTTATAGTGTTTAATGCAATGGATAATATTGACTTGATAATGGTGTTAAACGTAAGTTAATATGGTTCATGTATGGTTAATATTATTATAGTTATTGTTTGATTCATGATTCTCTAAGATCTAGATCTGTATTATGCACTGTGTAATGTTTATGTTTAATTATGGATATGAATATGTTTTATCACCATCACACTAACATCCTGTATAAGAAACTCTAAAGAGGGGCCTGTTACCTTTGTGCACTTTAGGTGAGCACTCAGCTAAGGTTGGGTGATGTGTCATTGTGCCTTGGTTATTCATAGTAGATTCTATGCTGCATCATTGGTTTAGTTGTCGGGACCTCTTTTTTTAGCTTTTTTAAGGATGCTCCATGACAGAAATGTATTGGTTGACCTTAGCAAGTGTTAAGGAGTGGATAAAGATTTGGAAGAAGAATACGCTTAGAGGTTCAACATTGGATCTGAGTTTGATGCATGCACATGGGTGGAGAAGAATTTGTATGATAGTTTATATGAGAGATTCTTTTCTATCTTTCTAGTAGAATTGTACGAGTGGCTGATTACTTATGTGTCTAAAAAGAAATAGAGGTATCACACACTTCTCTTGACACAGGAATAATTTCAAGCCCTCTGTGATGTTGATATGATTTGGACACATGCTCTAGACACTTGGTTCCATTATTTTATGAATAAATATACTTTGGAGTACTAAATTTTAACTTACTCATGCCTGGAGGTAGTTGAGTTCTAGTTTTTACATTATCCTAGGGGAACTTATATGCAAGGTATTCCATTGGTGATCAAAATCTTGATGGTAACCCTGAACTTGGAAGAAAAGCTGATGGATAGCTAAACCCTACCACACATGAAGGTTGGAGCATGTGTTATGAAGGATAGCATACCTAGTGGCATAGAGGAAAAGAGAAGAAAGGTGGCTTAAGTACACTGAGGCATGCAAGAGGGAGATAGAGAAGCAACATGATATTGCATAACAAATGATGTTGAGGAGAGAGATGACTTGTAAAGGATTTAGATCTAACACAGAGGGTGTGGAGTCAGAGCATCTAGAATTCCCCCATTTAGAAAATCATGATAGGGAACCTTCCTTGACCACATATGTGAGTGCGAAAACATATAAGACATGGGCCATGGGTGCGCATTTGAATCTACCTAAAAACCTAGCCCTTGCACTTGGTTTTCCAGTATCTAGTACAATGAGAAGTTAACAAGCTAGTTTGGGGAGTATTAGAAAAGGATTAAATCAAGTAGAAAGTGTATATTTGGGTAGAAATACATCTTCTTTGTTATTTAGAGGTACCTTTTCAGATGCATCATTGGCATAGAAATCAAGTGCGCTTAATTTTCAAATAACTTCTAGGAGTAGTACCACCTCGTAGACTATAGGAGTTCATTTTAGTACCATTCTTAGGACACATGGAAGTAAATCCATTGGTCAAATTTCAGCTACATGTGGAGGATCAGGAGGTATAGGTGGCTCCAGTTCTGGTGGATCTAGTGGGTCTAGAGGTAGAGGTAACACAAGAGGTTCTGGATCAGGTGGGTATGGTCCTCACCAACCTTAGAATATTTACATGGATATGTCACTTCATCTTCGAGAGTATAGGGGAATCAAAGATGCTGCATGTGCATGTGTAATTATGTGTGACGGCTTCTAGTGCAAGGCAAGTCAATTTGCACTACATCACAGGGACAGTTGGTACTAAAATATTGACCTTGATCAAACTTGCATAGATTATGTAGCATTATAGGAGGATTTCTATAAGGAGTTTCATATCCCCGAGTTTGAGCAAAAGAGTATAAACATGCTCAAGGATATTAAGAAGGGCACTACTAAGAGTGCATTCAGGAATATGATGCACATTTCAATACACTTTTGTCTAAACTTTCATATGATATTCATGCAAGTTAACATGCACAATGGTTTTTCAATGGTTTGATCACATAATTTAGGAGGACACTGTCACATAAGACATATACAGACCCACGTAAAGCACTTAAAGTAGCATTACGTGCTGAGGCACTTGGAAGTATAGACACTAGAGTGAGCCCATTCTTGGAAGCACAATTTGTAGCTATGGCAAAGTAGTTAGAGAAACTATTGGAAAATTCAACACATGAGACGTGCTCTGGAATTTGGTGTATAGATTGTGAAGTGGAAGGGAACACTAAGGATATTTTTCCTCATAGGTCATGTACATTCACTATTGCTAGACTGTGAGATATATCATTTAGACCATGATGCAAAGTTTCTACCCCATTATTACAATGCGCGATAAGAAAGAATGTATCTTACTATTGTAATATTTTCTATTCCATGACTCACAATACAGAAGACTGTAGGTTGATTGGTCAGATCCATTATGCTATAGATATTGGTGTACCGACAGACATGAGTATTAGATAATTCTAAAATTAAAAGTGAGCACTATGATTGTGATCACAACTCAAGGGCGGCTACAATTGATGAACGAAAGGGCACTTTGAAGGAGGTCATGGTATAGGTCGAGAATATCATGGTGGATTTGGGGGCTGAGGTCATGGTGGTGGATGAGGTGAGTTTCCTCTTAGAATGTGTTTTACATGCAGCTCTCCTGACCACTACAGATGTAAATTTCTTCATAATATTACTTGTTCTTTTTTGGGAAGAATCACAACTATGAGGAATGCCTGGACTTATATGAGCATCTGAGTAAGCCATAGAGAAATCAAGTGGATGTCAAGGATGGTTAGAATCCAATGCATGCGGTGGAACCTAGTGGATGCCCAATTAGCCTACTTGAATATTGACTACACTACATGTGCTGAAGTTGCACATGTAAGAGAGAAGCATTACAACAGAATCCTACCATCACTAAGGAGGAGGTTTTATATGTAAGATACCCAAATCCTGCGCATCAGAAGGAGTTTTATTAGGAAACCACGGAGGTACTCAGAAATTTTCAGGGTGAAATACAATGTTTAAATGAATAGTCACTAAATTTGGAATAGAAGAAGATAGCAAAGACAGTATCCAATCTGGATATTTATGACTTGAAAGATGTATGCAAGATGTTACGCCAGAGAGAATATCATTCCATTACTAGGGAATTGGTTAAAGGGAAACACTCCGTGCACAGTTATTAAGAATGGATGGAAGATCCTGCATGTTAATCTTCGCTCCTCATAGTTTGGATTATGACAAGGAGATCACTCTGAATACTATTGTGGATGGGTGGCTTTTGAGAAGTACATTGATAGACATAGGCACGAAAGTGAATGTGATTACTTTAGATGCATGGGTATAGATGGGAAGACCTCCATTATAGTCATCCTCTAATGTATTGTTTATGGATAATCAAACTAAGGCCACTCCAATCAGATTTTTAAAGGATGCATCCATCACTATACAAAGGGCCAAGTTCACAGGGGACTTTGAGGTCTTAGCACTTGTAGAATCAAGACAACTTCCCAGATCTACTTGGATGCCCTTGCTGTTATGCCAATAATGTTGATCTATGATTCAACAAGGGGTATATAATTTTTGAGAACAAGGAATAAAGAGTTATTATCCCCTTGACATATGGGAAATATGTACCTTATGTTGAGCCTTTGAGTGAGGAAGACCTGAATAGAATTTATGTTTGCATGTGCTATTTGAGATTTGGAAGTACTTAAGCCATCTAAGGAAGGAATATTCAAGTGGGAAGATACAAAGACTATTAGTGATACTACAAGTATTGTTTGTGATGATTGGGCACATGGTACACCTATGAGATGGTTGGGCATGAAGTAAGAAGTTCATTTACATGGAGAAGAAACCCTCTTTCTATTAGGAGGATAGGTAACAACCCTGTACCCCGGTATACTAGAGAAGGAAACCCTACGGTATTCCTATGTACCATAGAGGAAGCAGTGGACAGATCAAGTGGAAATAAGAAATATGTTAATGTATACCCTATGTGGGACGGCATCACATTGGTGGATGGTTCACAAGGATAGTCTCCTGGAATGGAATGAAGTCAATGGAATTGTTCTAACAACCCTATTTCTCAGGAGTAATGCACCTACTCAAATCTACATACATCATGGTAATCAACATGTTCAGCACTACATTTAGCAATGTGAGAGACTCTGGAAAGAGGGGCAAGAAGCTTTACTACCTTCACTTTGGGTGCAAAAAATTTATTCCACTTTGTAAGGCCGCACACGTGCTTGGTATATTTATGTAGAACTGCATAGGGAGACTGGAAATTGGGATGAATTGATTACAGGAATGACCCAAAATTTTGAGTACTTCTCTACTACTCCTCCAGTAAGAGAGGCATTACAGGTTATGGAGTGATTAACTATGGGAGATAGTTCAAAGGCTAAAGATAACATTCAAGATTTATTTGGTAAGGAAGAACAAGGAGTGCATTTTGATGAAATAGATGATACAGATGTTGAATTATTTATGCACACTTACTTTTTAGAAGGAGAAAGGAAAGATTATCTACATAGTGGATGATGAAGAAGTAGAAAATTTACACATAGATCATTCAGCAAGTACGCATGAGGTTTTAGACACTGCTGGTAAAAGTGTGCATGCTTATCATGAAACTATGAATACCAAGAAAGTGAATATTGGTATGAATGTTGAAACCTAGGAGGCCATAATTGAATATTATTGGTCTAATTCTGAAGTAGCAAAGATAATTGAGTTACTACATGATTTCCATGACTTATTCCCTAGGGGCATACCATGAGTTAAATGGGGTTACATGAGTCATTAGGTGCAAGATGAAGAATAAGCTAAAGGAAGGAGCACACCTAGTTAGGAAGCGACCTTACAGGATGAACCCTAACCTGCGTGTAAAGGTTAAAGAAATCAGCAAAATGTTGAAATCTGGCATCATTAAACCCCTTAGAAGAATCAGAGTGGGTTAGCCCCATGGTAATTAGTATCAATAAGGATGGTCAGATTAGGATTTGTGTTTATTACAGAGAACTGAATGTTGCATGTGTGATTGATCCTTTTCCCAGACCTTTCATAGAGGAAATATTAGAAGGTGTTGCATAGGGCATGAATTTTACTCTTTTATAGATGGATTCTCTGGGGTATCGTCAGGTTAGAATTACATAGGAAGATAAAGAGAAAATGACTTTCACCACTAGAAAGGGGAATTTTTTGCATATAGTATGATGCCCTTTGGTTTGAAAAATGTGTCTGTTGTATTTTCGCGCATAGTTATTCAAGACATTTCCAAGATTTTATTCACAAATTCTTACAGGTTTACTTAGATGATTAGATGGTATATTGGTTTGTTAATGATAATTGTGACAACTTGCGCTTGATTTTTGAAATATGTAGACATTTAAGCTTCTCTTTAAATACTCAATAAATGTGTGTTTGCTACACCTTTTTGGAACTCTAATGGGGCACATCATCTGCAAGTGAAGGTTTGTTATTAGATCTAGCTAATGTTGTAGTTATTGTAGGCCTGGAGGAACCTACCAATCAAATTGAGGTGCACGTGGATTCTTGGGCCACACAGGATATTACAGAAAAATTATCAAAGGATATGCGAAGATTTCCACACCCCTGGAAGAATTACTAAATGGAAAAGGGACATTCTATTGAGGAGAACCACAACAGTGTGCATTTGAGGCATTAAAGGAGAGACTTACTACATCACCTATTCTATGTTTTTACCTCATGAAACCAGCTGTTTCACGTATATGTGGACGCCTCTGGCATAGATCCATTGGTGTACAGTGTTAGCTCAGCCTCAGAGAAGCTACTATAGATCATCTGTATTTGACTTTTCTAGTAGAAATTTGATTGTTATGGAATAGAATCATATAACTACAAAGTCATGAGGCCTTGTTCAATGCTCTATGTGTTGCATAAGTTCAGACAGTACTTTCTAACAACACCATTTGTATTTTATACAAATTACATTGGCATTAAAATACTTAGTAAATAAACCCATTTTAAAGGGGCACATATGTCGATGGGTTCTATTATTCCAAGAATTTGACTTTACCGTCATGGTAAAACTAGGTAAAAGTAAATCTTTGGCCCAGACCACGTATCTAAAGGATTCAATCAGGGGAGGATGCACGTAGATAATTGAAGATACAATGTCGGATGCATAGTTATACAGGTTAAATCGCACTCCTTTATAATTGGAGTATATTGGTGTCTTTTTACGCACAGTTATGGCGCCAGAAGGAATGAAAGCCTTAGAAAAGAAACAAATTTCAATACGCAAGGCACCCTTCATGTTGATCAGTGGTGAATTATACAAACTCAGGCTGAGATTAAGTATTGTGTCGGTGTGTATCTGGAACATGAGCCCACAGATATCATGGAAGAGGCTCATGGTGATATTGCAGGTGGGCACTATGTTCGTGATGCCATTGTGTGCAAGATTCTACTAGCTAGTTTATGGTGGGAGACCCTGTACAAGGATTGTAAAGAGTATTATAAGGCATATGATCACTGTCAATGCCTTGGAAAACCTAGGAAAAGAGATGAAATGCTTTTGAGGCCTATTACTAGTGCAAATCCATTTTTAAAATGGGCTATAGAATTTATGGGTCCTATTTCCCAATTCGCGCATAGAACTGGATCGTGCTACATCATCACTTATACATATTATCTTACAAGGTGGGCAGAAGCAACACCTACAAAGGATTATACAACAGCTACAATAGCCAGGTTCTTATGGGAAAACATTCTTACTAGGTATGGGTGTCTGTTGAGTTTGAAAAGTGACAGGGGCACACACTTTTTGAATGAGACAATCAGAATATTGTTGGATGAATTTATGATCCCTCACCACAAGACTACACCTTATCACCCTAAAGAAAATGGGACTGTTGAGGATTTCAACAAGATATTGAGTCAAACTTTGACTAAAATTTTTGATGTTGGAAGGAAATATTGGGATGATAAATTTTATGTTGTACTTTAGGTGTATAGAACAAACCTACAAGAGGTTGAATAAGGCCACACCTTTTTAGTTCGTGTATGGAATAGAATTAGTTCTTCCCTTGGAATTCATGTTACCTTCTTTGTGTATTACACATGCTGGAGGTCTAGCTGATGAGAAAGCATTAGAAGAGAGAATTGACAAGTTAATATAGCTAGATGAGAGGCGTGCACATCATAGTACACGTTGGATTTAGAAGTAGGAAAAGGCTAGGTAGAAGGCATGGCATGGTAGACACATTAGGGATGAGAAGCTTGAGGTTGGACATATGGTACTTCTTTATGATTCCAATTTTCTGTGCCATCTAGGAAAAATTAAGGTGCATTGGTTGGGACCATATGTTATCACTCACATCCTTGAATTAGGAACTTGTCTAGCTAGATGCGCTTGATGGAACACGGTTACCTAGTTACTTACAATGAAAGTAGGTTGAATCCCTACTATAAATAAGTCTTATTGGTGTTTGTAATTAGGTAGTAGTTCCATTTAGTATAGATTTTGCTTTCTTTATTTCTTTTAATGTATTTCCTTTTTTGTCGCTATGCTTTGTCAATTTAGTTTGGTGTTTTATGTAATAAGTGCATTTGCGTGCTGGAAGCTAATTACAATCTAAAGTATTTTTATGTACATAGGACTACACATACCATTTGTGTGGGGTGGTTTTTATTTGTTATTCAAAAATGGGTACACATGAGAACATAATGTTATAGGTGTTATTCAAGTTTGGAAAGGAGTTGCTAGAAAGAAGATTGCTCCTAGAGAAGACCATAGATGGAAATAAATTAATGAATAGTATAATGTGAGGTAAGCGGTGGCCGTGGAAACTACTAGGGGAAGTGCGGTATGGTGAGGTACTTTGGCGCATGGAAGCGCGTATAAGAGATGGTCTGTAGCTGAAGGTAGGAAGGCACACTAGAAGGTTATAGTTGGGGCGTGAAGGTGTGCCATGTGGAAGTTTGGAAAATGGTCAATTAATGTGAGGATTGGTGGTAGGTGAAGGAGAAATAAATGAATTAACTTTTTGAAAATCTATATAAGGATGTGATGCAGATTCATTTTTACCTTTGCGATCACAAGTGTTTGAGTGAGCTAAGTGTGACCAAGCCAAGCAAAGCGTGTTGAGGTGTAGAGAGTTTTGAAACCAGACGTGGAGAGAAAATTTGTGCACATAAGTATCTTACGTCCCCATTGGAGAAGGGTTTGAGAAAAGAAAAATGCATTGAGAAGGAGCTAGGGCATGTAGTTAGGGCACATCGTTTTGAGCTAGGGTTTGAGGCTTACTTGACATAGAAAAAAAAGGTGAGATTTTTACAATGGCATCAAAGAAAGAACCTACAACAGTTACGAAGGGGAAGAAAAAAGTGGAAGTTGAGGTCAAAATTTCTCCTAAAAATAATTTTTCAGAGATGTAGTATCCAGAAGGAGTGATAGTCAGATGGGATTGGGATTCCCACATTTGTAGATGTAAAGTAAGTGATTACAACCACCGCACCACCGAAAACAAGGGAGAGTTGGATGCTTTATTGAATAAGAAGACCAACAAGCACACAGTGGATGACATGCCAGTGTATGATGACGTTGGGGAGAATTTTCTCAAGAAGGTAGGGGTTTATCAATTATATGAACTCCCATATTTTGGAAAACTAGAAGCTTTATACCAATGGCTTATGAGCAGAGTCCATGAGGACTTCTTCTATTTTTTTGGATAGAGGGTATGGATCACAATAACCTTAATTGCTAGATTGAAATGACTGAAGGGCATAGGGAATAAATATTATTAGTGATCTTGACTGATAAGGTAGTTGTTATAGCCATAAGCAAGGAGTTGGGATACTCCAAGGGTCTGCATGGAATGGACATCTACAAATTAAGGAAGTACCATGTGGTGCAGGCAACCACACATCTACTCACTAAGCTAAATGATCAAGAGAGGTGGTCTCAGGTAAATACCATGTGGATACATATTGTGAAAAAAAATTCACAAGGAGAATTCTACAAATTAGCACGCTACATAACAGAAATAATTACTGAGGAAGTGCGCATAGGTGAAAAGATAATTTTTGGCATTATCCTCTTATCTCTTGTGTTTGTAGAAACTGGAGTGCTCGATAGGCCAAAGAACAAAATTTGGGAATACCCCATGGAGAAGAAGTCCCTCGTGAGAGGTTTGAGAAATATTTGTGTGAAGGAACAATGAGTGGCCCATTCAAAAAAAGGGAAGAACTATGGTATGACTGACTTTGCATGGCATTTGAGGAGGAATGACACATTTCAAAGGATTTACCCTTGGTAGTGGGTAAGGAAATGTACAATTTATGGTGTATCAACATTTTTGCATCATGTGGTTTGCAATGAAGGATGGGACATGGAGTCCATGGTGCAAAATTCCATATGCCTTCATAGCGCACTATTTCTAGGCCTCAGTACATAGTTTACTGATGTGCTCGGTTGAGATTCAATACAGATAAGGTAGATTGTGACTACCATACTCTCAAAAAGACTTATGTATATCTAGGTCAATCTGTATACATTGAGAGGCTCATTTCAGATAATATGAAGTCAATAAGTTTTTCTATTGGGGAAAGTGGTGCTGCACTCTTATATCTTCAGCTTAAGCCTAGGTTGGAGAATAAAAAGAACTTGGAGAATGAATTTATGTTCTCAGGGCCTCTTAAGGGCAAACACATAGTTGAGAATGTGGAAGATCCAAATCCTACCTGAGACCATAGAGATAGAGGAAGAAGAAGAACTTGAGGATAGTGGAGGCTTGGACCATAGAGGCCGAAGGTAGGCCATAGAAAGAGTGGAAAGTGAGCATGCAGATAATCCCCCATAGACACAAGAGGAAGAAGAAGACTTGGACATGGATGCATTCCATGAGGAGAACCAATTTAAGAGGGTGTTCAAAAGAACTAGGACCCAAGGCACAGGAACAACTCAACCTTTATGAAGGTCACCTCGAATCTCTCCTTAAAAGGAAGCACTCGAGAAAAAGAGAAGAAGAAAGATAAATATTAACGAGGAGAAAGAGGAGCCTGAAGAGAGCATTCCTGGAACCCTAGTTCAACCTGAGGATGTAGAGGATCCCCAGGATGAAGAAATGAGAGATGAAGAAGAAGGGGTGAAAGAGGTAGAAGAAACTATGCACGAGTAGACCAGATTGCCTGTTGTGACTCAGGTAGGAGAAGGGACAACTCTATCCCTTGACGCTCAGGTTCCTAAGGGGCCAAGGATAAAGAGAAGTGAAGAGTATGTTGCACCTAGTATGGGCTATGCTGAGGACACAAGCAAAATCGTCTGCACCCGGTTTCAAAGCACAATGGATCTTAAGGAATTATATGGGTGGGAGTTGATGGATCCAGATATGGCCACTACATGTGCAAGGAAACAATTATCTTGGTCTATGCAGACTCATATGGATGAACCATATTTTGATGTGTGTGAGGAGTCTTGTGTCTCACAAAGAGTGAAGAAGCCACCCCAGAGTCAGGCATATGACAATAAATCCTACTCTTATGTTTGATGATCAGGTCAGCAATGCCTTGGTCAAGGTATTTGCTGAGGTGGCATAGAGAAATATTGATAAAGCTGTCAACATTCAAGAATTGATGGAAGATAAGAAAAATAAAACTGCAGAGATAGAGTGGTTAAAGGTAGAGAGAAGGAATGAGAACAGAAAAAGAATGAGGCCTTCATTAGCATGGCAGAGGAAATTGGTGATTACATTCTGAAAGCAAGGCCTCATCTTGAACCTAAGGTACCTAAAATTTTCCT
Source organism: Taxus chinensis (assembly GCA_019776745.2). Classification (NCBI taxonomy): domain Eukaryota; kingdom Viridiplantae; phylum Streptophyta; class Pinopsida; order Cupressales; family Taxaceae; genus Taxus; species Taxus chinensis. Next base: position 217,414 of record JAHRHJ020003798.1, read on the forward strand.
TCTGCTATGCATTATGTGCACACTTTGGTTGATTTGGTGTTAGAGGATAGACCAATTCAGATTCCCACACCAAAATATGTTGAATAAGAAGCAGAGAGAGAAAGGGCCTCTATGATTAGAAAATTTCAACTTATGAGGCATTGCTCCAAACTTTAAAGGATGAACTGAAGAAAGCAAACCAAGCTCTTAATTTATGTGCAGAACTAGAGGCAGTAATAAGGACTAGAACTCTAGTTGAAGATAATGAAGTTTTAGAAGCAATGAAATATGAGACATTAGGGCACATAGAAATATTGGCACTGGTGAAATAAAAGTGCGAAGCCCTCGCAACAGCCTAGGATCCACATAAGGAGAGGATAGATGAGATTAGGAAGCTCATAACACAGAAGATGGATCTTCTGGAAGGAATGATGTCAGGTATGGCCAATGTTGTCTGGGTACTACAAAATGAGAAAGAAAATATTACTCAGGATGAACTAGATGCCATAGCCATAGATATTACAGAGAAGACAAGGACCATGCTAGATGAATGGTAGACATTGGAGGCTGAGATTAAGAATGAATATCCAGAGCTAATCCTCCCAGTTGAAGAAGAGGATGCTTCACAGAGTAAAGATTCATTATTTTGTACAGTTATTCTATAATTCTTTCAATTCTTATTCTTTATTGTTGGGAACATCAGAAAGAATTCCCATTGTCGGGATGAAAATTTAATTTAGTGTGGGGTAATGTTGAACAAACATAATATTTTTATAAGGATAAGACACACAAAGGATTCGTGTGTGGGAACAAGGAACATTTGAAGGCGTAGAAAGATAGGAAAGGAAATGCGTTGCCAGAACAAGTTGGCTCAGGACTTAGCCATTTTATGGATAAGGGATATTTTTAGAACATAGCGTGCAGAGCACACATTGAGATGGAGACTTGCGTGACATGCAACTGGTATTTTGGGAATGAGTGGCTAATAAGTGCCATGCATGGGTTTAAGTTAATAATAGGATTTCTTCTTAGAGTTAACTATAGGACATATATTATTAGCGCACTTGCATGTGTGCATGCTATTGTAAAGGTGCATGGCTATTATTAGCATGCAACCTATTTTGAGAAGCACACTGGTGGTGAAGGGAAATTCCCCACCTCTATAAATATGTATTAAACTATGTAGTTTAGAGAGACTGAGTTATTGTAAAGTTATGCTGTTGGATATGATGCATGCATGACTTATGGATATACTTTATAATGTAAGAAGATTCTATGTTTTACAATGTTTAATGCAATGGAGTATATTGGTTGGATAATGGTGTTAAATGTAACTAAATCTAGTTCATGTATGATTAATCTTATTATAGTTATTGTTTAATTCATGATTCACTAAGATCTAGATCTGGATTATGCACTGTGGAATGTTTATGTTTAATTATGGATCTGAATATGTTTTATCACCATCACACTAACATCCTACACAAGCAACTCTAAAGAGGGGCTTGGTACCTTTGTGTGCTTCAGGCTAGGTGAGCACTCAGCTTAGGCTAGGCTACAATATTAGAAAGCATTGTAGGGCACGAAATTTACTCTTTTACAGATGGATTATTTGGGTATCATCAGGTAATAATTACACAGGAGGATCAAGATAAGACAAATTTCACCAATGAATGGGGAAGATTTGCATATACGGTGATGCCTTTTGGTTTGAAGAACATGTTTGATGTATTTTCAAGCATATTTGTGCAAGCATTCCAGGATTTTATTCACAAATTCTTGCAAGTTTATTTGGATGATTGGACGGTATATGGGCTTGTTAAGGATCATTGTGAAAAATTTTGCCTAATGTTTTAAAGATGCAGACAGTTAAGAATATCTTTAAACATCAAGAACTACATATTTACTACATCTTTTGGAACTCTGCTAGGGCATATCATCTGCAAGGAAGGTTTGTTAGTAGATCTAGCTAAGGTTGTAGTTATTGTAGGCCTGGAGGATCCTACCAGTCATAGTGAGGTGCTTAGATTCTTGGGCCATACAGGGTGTTACAAAAAAATAATCAAAGGATATGTGAATATTTTCATGCCCCTGGAGGAGTTACTAAAGGGAAAAGGGACATTCTATTGGGGATAACCGCAGCACTCACATTTGAGGTATTAAAGGAGAGACTTACTATAGCACCTATTCTGTGTTTTCACTCCTAGAACAAATTGTTTCATGTACATGTAGATGCCTCTGGCATGGCCATTGGCCCAGTGTTAGCTCATCTTGGAGAATATATTATAGATCATCCTATCTACTTTACTAGTAGAAAGTTGACTCCTACATAACAGAATTATACAACTATAAAGTGTGAGGCTTTGTCGATGATCTTCGTGTTGCATAAGTTATGATAGTACTTGCTAGCAACACCATTTATATTTTATACAAATCACATGGCATTAAAATACTTGGTAAGTAAACCCATTTTACATGGTCACATATAACGATGGGTTCTCTTATTATAATAATTTGACTTTACAGTTGTGGTAAAACCACGTAAAATTAATTTTGGCCCAGACCACTTATAAAGAATTCAATCAGGAGAGAACGAGCAGATAATTGAATATACAATATTAGATGCATAGTTATACATGTTACATCGCACACCTTAAGAATTGGAGGATATTGTTGTCTTTTTATGCACAGGTGTGGAGTAAGAAGGAATGAAATCCTTAGAAAATAAACAACTTACAATTTGCATTGCACCCTTTATGTTGATCAGTGGTGACTTATACAAACTAGGCTGAGATGAAGTATTGTTTCGATGTGTATTAGAACATGAGTGCACGGATATCATGGAAGAGGCTCATGGCAGTATTGCAGGTGGGCATTATGTAGGTGACACCACAACATGCAAAATTCTACTCACTAGATTATGGTGGGAGACCCTGTACAAGGATTGAAAGAGTATTGTAAGGCAGATGATCACTTCAGTGCCTTAGAAAACGTGGACAAATAGATGAAATTCCTTTGAGGCCTATTACTAGTGCAAAGCCATTTTGAAAATGTTCAATAGAATTTTTGGGTCATATTTCTCTATCCACGCATAGAACCAAATCATGCTACATCATCACTTGTACAAATTATCTTACACAATGGGAAGAAGTAGCACCTAAAAAGGATTATACAACAACTACAACAATCAGATTCTTATGGAAAAATATTCTTACTAGGTATGGGTTCCCGTTGAGTTTGAAAATTGATAGCGCACACACTTCTTGAATGAGACAATCATAATATTATTGGATGAATTTATGATCGCGCACCAAAATACTATGCCTTATCACCCTCAAGAAAATGGGGACTGATTGAGGCTTTCAACAAGATATTGAGCCATAATTTTACAAAAATTTGTGATGTTGGAAGGAAATATTGGGATGATAAAGTTTATGTTGTACTTTGGGCATATAGATCAACCTATAAGAGGTTGAATAAGGTGACACCTTTTCAGTTGGTGTATCACACAAAAGTAGTTCTTCTCATGGAATTCATGTTACCTTCTTTGCGTATTGTGTGCGCTGGAGGTGTAGCTGATGAGAAATAATTAGAAGAGATAATTAAAAAGTTAATATAGTTGGATGAGTGGCACATCATAGCACATTGGATTTAGAAGTAGGAAAAGGCCAGGAAAAACTCATGGCATGATAGACACATCAAGGATAAGAAGCTTGAGGTTGGACAAATGATACTTCTGTATGATTCCAAGTTTATGTGTCATCCAGGAAAACTTAAGGCTCATTGATTGGGACCATATGTTATCACTCACATACTTGAATCAGGTACTTGTTAGTTAGAGGCGCTTTATGGAACACTATTACCCAGTTACTTTTATGGGAGTAGGCTAAATCCCTATTATAAATAAGTCTTCTTGGTGTTTTTAATAAGGAAATTTCCATTTAGTATAGAATTCCCTTTCTATATTTCTTTTAATGTATTTCCTTCTTCATCATTATGCTTTGTTGTAACATTCCCATTTTAAGACTTTAGAAACAAGGAATTTTTTTTTTGCATGATTAATGTTCTCTATTCTAAATACATAATTTAGAACACACATTTCATAACAATCATTCTTATAACAGATAACCATATGCAGCTGTAATGACTCGGTGAACAACTGATCTATTCATTCCATGACTCGGTGAACTACTGATCCATTCATATGTAACATTGATTTTTGAGTATTCTACTGAATACTTCATATTCTTGGTTCTCTTACCCTATTCTAGGTTCTGAGTGATCTGTCCAAGGAACCTAACTGAATATTTGTTACCAATATTCATCGGCATCATGATCCTTAGACTAGGTGACATAGGACAACACAATCAGCAGCTTGCGATACTTTGGCCAAAGATTTCTAACATACTGTTTGTATTACTTATTCCTTGATGGCATACTCGTCAATCTAGAATACATCCTTCACCCCACTCCATTGTTATCTAGAATGTCTTACACTGACTTCTGTCAGTCCCCTCGCTCAAGGTTTAACTCTAGTCCAGGTTAACAACATAGGTCATGATATGATGTGGCTCACAAAGACTTAGGGTAAATTGGCATACTGGGTCAACCTAGGTTAACCCCGTGTGCCAAGGTACCCTGAGTCCTAGAGGGCTACTTCATATCCTGACTATGATACTAACCAGTCCTGGAGGGAAATCTTGATCAAGTTCAAAGGTGTGTAGATCTTGACGATCAATGCAGAAGGGTGTTGCCACATGTTAACTACACTGTTGTATCCTCGAGAAGATCCTAATATTCTCAAAGGTACAACCTTGCAGTTGACATGTGTCAACATCCTATGGAATAGCCTCGTAAAGATGTACATACCTCCAAGAGTTTACATACGTTAAGTTAAATTTGGGTTATTAGACGACATATTTCGGCAGCCCATCAAACCCCGAGTCCAACACTCTTTAAGTTCTTTTTACATTTCAGATTCATATAATCTTAAGAACTTTAATTAACTTAAGATTGCTTCCAGATTTGTTAGATTTGACCTAACAACCCGTTATCCAAAAATAGAACAACAACAACTTATGTTCCTTTATTCTAAATAACTTAACCAATTAAGGAAGTGTAACAGCCTACAAGGCTGAAACATATCAGACTTATTATAATTAAGTCTTAATGATTAACAATCATATCTTCCTCTTTTATTTAGATCATTACTAGAGAGGAAGGGTCTTCCTCTTCATAGTTACATTCTAGGGCTTAGCCGCACCCTATAATGCCCTTTATAATTACAATAATTTTTATTATAGTTTTATTTCACATCACATGATATAATGAATTACTTAGGTGAGAATGTTGTATTCTGCCACTTATTTAATCTGCAGCTTACTTAGGAAATTTATCTAAATTCCTTTTTATAATACCCATCAAGAACACACATCCAAACATATAGATAATAAGAAGAGTATCCTCCAAACAAGATAATTTACTCAATCTATGCAAGTAAATTCTCATCTTTCAATTCATTTTCAAACTTATACATTTACAACTTATGCATTACAAACATACTGCAGGACAACAACCTTTATTTAAAAGAAGGTAACTTTTCTTTTTCAATACAACTTAAGAACAAATCAGAATTCTTCTCAAGAATCAACATAGATCAGCCAATGCATCATATAAGTTTTTGCCTTCTCTTATCACTTACGAAGTCCATCTGCAAAAATTGCTAGCACGGGTCAGTTCAACGAACTGAGCATGATAAGCACTAAGCCTTAAAATGAAGTGCATTCCACTAATTGTTTCAATAAAACAACCCTGCTTTAATGAACAACAAGTAATTCATACTCCCAAGCGTAAGTAATACCAATAAAAAGAAGAGCAATACAAAACAGATTTTAACACAAGGAGGAATAGGATATAAACTATAATACCTGTCCTATAAATTAAAGTATAATTGATTCCATCCAATATCTTTACCAAACAACAAAAACATATTATATCATTGTTTCCAATTTTACCAAATAAAATACAACACATATCTTTACTATAAGATACATAAGTGTTTACAGCATATTCCCTTTTGGATATTTCCCCTAACTTTCAAGTAAAGAAGAAAAGAAAGTATTCCATTGCCAAAGTACATAATCATCAGCAAGGCTGAAACCGGTGTATGCCATGATTTAAATGGTTCCTTTAAAGTAATTCTACTTTAAAACATAACAATATAATGTATTTATCAACAGATCCAAATGAAAGAAATCCAAGGAGAAGTGATGGATTGACAGTCGTCTACAAGTTACAATTTCATTTTCCAATCTAACTTTAATCTCATTCCACTTCACTTCAGTCAAATGAAAAGTATACAAGATTAATAAAGTTGTTTTCCCTTTTCAATAAGAATAGGAATCAGGAGGTTCTAATCAATGTACTTAACCCAACTGCATTATAGAAGGAGTCTTACCAAAATATGATCCCAAACTCAAATCATTTCCTTCAACATAATAGAACAGTTTTACCTTCTCACATTCATACAGTTTAAGTTCATTCAAGAGTTCCAAGGAAGGAGAACAATGACCATTCCAAAGAAAGAGAGTACTAAAACTATCTTCCTTTCTAAACCATCCCATTCTAATGCATAAATTTCTACTTTCCGTTAGAAATAATATAACAATCAAGCTCATACAAAGTCCACGAACAGTAAGCTTCACAGAATATTTCTTTAAAGTCCTAACATTCTCCCATTGGTTCAGAACAACCACAGATAAGAAGAAATCATGCTAACATTGCCTATTTATAGAACCCTATAAAATCAACAGTGCAGTTCGACACATTCGAAACAAGTTTAGATCGCAATCAATCTTCCAAGACATAACATACCCTTATTAGACCCAACAAGAGGTAAGAATCTGAGTAATTGCTAACACTTAAGATTTCCCAATAGTTCAACAAAGTAGAACCATCTCAACGGTATGCCAACGCATCACTACCAGAACTATAAATTGGGTTTCCAACAAAAGACAATATCAAACATCAAAAGAATAATATGTACAGTCCAGGACTCATTTACAATTCCAGTGCAATGCCAAGTATAAACATCATTGAAGAATCAAGACCATTCAAATATATGTAACCAAGTTAGGGTAACTACATGTTCCCTTAATAGTTTACTAAATAATCAAAAGACCATAATACCTGAACCAACACAATGTTCAGGTTTCTATTTCCATTAAGAACATCAAGTAATAAATGGTGTGTACAGTGAAGGATATCAATATCACAACCACAATTACATAATATGCCAACATCCTAAGACTAGACCGAGAGCAGTGAAATTGTTTGCATACAGTTTGAAATAAGAAGAAATGCTTCCATTCTTCATTAACATCCTATCAACCTTATTTCCGAACAAAACGGAATGTAAGATGCTTAGACAAAGCTCAGAAAGGATGACTCACAGGTTGGGTTCATAAAGAACCTCCAAATACCAATAACGTGGTCAAAGAACAAGATTCCACAAGCACCATGCCCAAGTGACTTGAGTTACAGTCAAGTTATCCAAAATAATAACAAACACAAGTTCCAAAATCAATCAAGTTCACAGAATGAAATACAAACTAAACCCTATACTGCTTTTCCTGTGCATGCAAGTTTCCATAACAGTCCATGTTTTCGCAAGGAGAAACACAGAAACCAACTATATATGGTTTTTCCATGCATGCAAACTTTGCTACCATCAAAGTTCCACAAGGTAAAATACAAAAACAACAAGACATATACAGGTTTATCTAAAGTGCATGTGAAACTTGTTAACAGTCAATGATTTTCTCAAGAAGAATACAATCCCAAGATCATATATGGGTTTATTCATAGTCCATTTAACTATGGATCAAAATGCACACTAAACAAACCCTGAGAATCTCAGTTACAGTCCACTTTACTAAACAAGTTTCCCAACTGAAGCTCGTACTTGCATACGAGTTTAATAAGACTGAAGTTCTTACCAGTTTGAATTCACAAGACACAACCAGTTCACCCAACAAACATTTCAAACCACTGAAGAAGCAAACAGTGTTACCATTTTTGTTTAAGTATTTGTGGTTCCTTTATGAAAAGGCAGTGCAAAGAAAACTTTCCATAGAATCATGAACACACAGATTCCAAAAACACAGAATACAAGTTTTTCTTACAAACCCATCTATCAATTTACCAGCTAAGCATGAATGCACAGAACTCAATAGAGAAAAGTTGTTTTAATGAAAACACTTAGAAGAAAGCAAGAGATTTTAACAGTTAGGGCCTATCATGCCTGATAGTGTCACCAAAAAATTGAAGAAGACTTCTAGCTGAGCTCGCTTCTTCCCTTCTTCTCCACGAAAGACCAAAACAACAAAATACTTCCTCCACATTGCCTCATATACTCTCCATGAAACAAAAATAGATTTGAAACCTCCAAAATAGCCATGCAATATAGTTTAACTACTGGTTCAAAAACCAGAGTGCAAGTAGAATGAAAATCAGAAAGCATGCAAATGAAACAGCTCAACCAAAAATCCACTGGCATGCCTACCAAAGTGGTTTGGGCTCGTCAAACAAGACAATTAATTGCATTAATTTCCTGATCTCCCACCCAATCTTCCTTGCCACCGCCTGCCAAACTTGGCGAGTTCCAAATCAAATAAAACATGAATTTCCATTTCTAGTGATACTGCCACCTAGGCCTCCGCCATCCAAACTAGCCCCTGCCAAAGTCGGCAGTCCGTAGGAATTTAAAAACCTTATCATCTTCTTAAATGCTTAGAAACCATCACCAATGTACATGCGACCCCCCTTTTAGTTCCCAATTCACATCCATTAGTTTAGGATAGGTTAGATTGCTTAGGTTAGATCTTAGGTAGGATTTACATTAGTACCTTAGGATGTAACACTAACCACTAACCTCTAACATAATCTTTAGCAAATAGGGTCTCCACATTGAGTAAACAAAAATACAATAGTTTAAAGAAACTAGGTTAGATCACCAAATAACCTTGTAGTGTTAGGTTATAGTTTTAATACCTAGCAACCCTTCTAACCCTTAGTATCAAGTTTAGGTTAGCAACAAAATTATATCAAGTAACATAGCTTAGGTAGGAATACTTTCACCTAGCTTAGGATTCTGGAAGTAAATCCTCAATAGGTTCCCAGATATCTTTCTCCTGTGCTGTGAACAGCTGCATTCCCATCGTTATCAGCAATGACCTGTCATGGTCGATCTTCAAGGACCCAAGCCAACAACCTACTGAATGGAAGTGCATTCACACAGAAGTCAAAGAACTTGCAACAACAAAGTTCAGTCCAACGTGTAGCTTAACTCATGGAATGTTGATTTTACCATTCACTTCAACATAGCAGTTTTAAAACATTCCTTGGATCACTGAAATTGATCCAAGGATGAGTCAGATAAAAGACAAGTTTACAACTCTTAAACCAGATTGTAAATTACCTACCAGAACTGAAAAATGGATTCAGAGAAGTCATACCAATTCGATCATAGGATCTTAAGAGTAGAAAATACTTATCCATATCAAGCATGATTTCCAATAATCAGAAGAACATATCCTTATAAGGAAAATCATATATATCAACACTTGAATGCAAAGGAGGAAAATAACTACAACAAAAAAGTTCCCTTATCCGCAAATTTCTTACTAGGTATGTCATGTAAAAGCACTGCATCACTGGAAACAAGTGATACTTGGTAAACACTTCTTGAATAAGAAGACCATCAAGTGAATGGTGGATTGACATGCCAGTTATGGTTGCACGACCACATAGGGACAAGCTATCACCCTCAATAGAAGGTAGGGGAACTATTGAGGCTGTATCAACTCCCATATTGTGCCAAACCTTAACAAAAATTTGTACCAGTAGTTGGAAGAGAAAGATTCCACGAGGATGATAAGTCTATTTTATTGTGCTGGTGGGTAAGTATCACCATGCACTTTGATTGTCAAAAGGTTGACAAGACTTAAGGCCACAGGACAAAAATTAGTTGGTGATCTAACTACAGAAGGGAGATCTTATAGCCATAAGCAAGAAGTCATGGGCTACTCATATTGCGTATTGTGTGCATTGGAGGTCTAACTGATTGAGGAAGTACCCCGGTGGTACAGGAAGCCATGCATTTGCTCACTAAGTTATTATAGTTTAAGAGAGATGGTCGCAGCCATAATACCGTGTAGAGTACATGAAGCTATGAAGAAGTCCCTATGAAAAAGCCCAAAATCTTATAGGCTACAACACATCAGGGACAAGAAGCTTGATTTATTGAGAAAGCATGGCACTTAGGTGAAATGATTCCAAGTTTTGGTGCTATCCTCTTATCTCTTGTGTTTGTAGAAACTTGGAGGTCCCTGTTGGGAAAAATAAAAAATGTTGGGAATCACCTCATACAGAGGAAGTCCCTTACTTGTCAGGTTTGAGAAGTACTCGCTGTGAATGAACAATGAGTTATCTTGTTCAAACTTTGATGGGACATAACTATGGCTGAAGCCCTACTATAAATGTAAGTATTCTTGAGTGTTAGTAATGTCATATTCCTAAGGAACTGCCATAAGTAGTAGGTAAGGAAATTCCATTTATGTAGTTTATTTTAACATGTATTTGCATTACTTGGTGTTGCTATGAAGGATGTCACATGGAGTTCCATGGTGTAAAATTTCATACACCTTAATAATCGCGCTATTTCTAGTGCTCAGTACACATGCTAACTGATACACGTCTAAGTTGAGCTTTAATGTGATGCACAAGGTAGACTGTTACATACCATACTGGTTAGAAAATATGGGGTGGTATCTAGGTTATTTATTATGCCTACAATGAGAGGATTATTTATGATGTTATTATGTGTTACAGGTGCCAATCAAGTATGGCTATTGGGAACTAGCTAGAGCCAAGCTAATTGCTATCTCCAACTATAAGACCATAGGATGAAAATATAATAAATGAATAGTATAGACGTGAGTTCATGCTACTAGTGGCTGCCTAAGGGTAAAGACACAGTTGAAGATGTGTCAGGTCTAAAGCAGTCCTCAACCATAGATATCGATGAAGAATAATGAACACGTAGGATAGTGGAGGTCTTACATCATAGAAGGTCAAAGGTATGCACACTAGATAGTGTTATAGAGTGAGGTGCATAGAGTAATACCAGCTGTAAATTGGGAGCAATGGTCAATTAATGAGAGGAATCCATGGTACATGGAAGATAGTCTAGGAGGATGAACTAAATTTTTGAAGGTATATCATATAGCAGGATTTGACCTAAGGTACAGAGTTCATTTTTACCTTTGCGATCGAAGATCACCTCCAGTCTCCCCTTAGTTATGATATCATCCTAGTGAAACATGATAAGAATAAAGTGTGGAGACCTTAATGAGGAGGTGGACCAGACATGGAGAGTAGATTTATACATGGTACCATGGCTCCATCCTGATCCACTTACTAAAGGAACCCCAGAGATGAAGAAGTGAGAGCATTGAGAGAGGAGCTAGGGCCAATGCGGTTTCAAGCTAAGGGCAATATACAATTAAAACTAGGCAACACAGCCAATTACTCGCTTAGAGTAAGAAAAGGTGCCAGAGTTCAAACCTTGGCACACCAAAGAAAGTTCACCTAAGGGGATCAGGAACAAAAGGGGAAGAGAACAGGTGAAGAGTCAAGTTGTCCCTAAAATGAAATATGCTGAGGACCTCGAGAGAAAACATCTTGCACCCAGTTTCAGATGTAGTCTGGGCCAGAGGGACATATATGGGTGGGAGCTGATAGATCCAGTATATGTACACATTCATAGATGCATAAGTAAGTGATTATACTAGTCCATATATACTTATATGGACGAACCAGATTTTGATGTGTACAAGGAGTCATGTGTCTCGCGAAGAGTGAAGAAGGCACCAAAAAGTAGGCACATGATGATAAAGCCTACTCTAATGTCTGATGACGCTAGGTCAACAATGCCTCAAGTTAAGGTATTTATTGAGGTGGCACAGAAAAATGTTGATAAGGATAGTCACCATTTGAGCACTGATGGAAGATAACAAAGATAAAACTGCAGAGATAATTCTTCACATTTAAAGGAAGAGAAGGAATGAGAACCCTACAAAAAATGAGGCCTTTGTTAGCATGACAAGGAAAATTTGTGATCACTATCCTGAAAGATTAAGGCCACATTTAGAACCTAAGGTACTTGAAAAGTTTCCTTGTGCCTATGACATTATGTGTGCACTTTGGTTGATTTGGTGTTAGACTTCCGTGACGGAGACTCAATTAAAATGCTCCCACACAAAATATGTTGAACAAGAAGTAGAGAGAGCACATAGTGGCCTCTATGCACAAGAAAAATTTCAACTTATGAGGTGTCAGTGCTATAACTTGTAAAGGATGAATTGAAGAAAGATGACCAAGCTCTCAATTTATGTGTGACACCAGAGGTAGTAATAAAGACCAGAACTCGGCCCTATTGAAGATAATGAATCTTCTGGACAGCAATGAAATATGACACATTTAGGGTGCGTAGCAGATAGATTGGCACTGGTGAAACAAAATGTGAAGCCCTCACAGCAGCCCATGATCCACATAAGGAGAGGATTGATGAGATTCGGAAGATCATAGTGTAAAAGATGGATCTCCTGGAAGGAATGATGTCAGGTATGGCCAATGTTGTCTTGGTAATAAAAAATGAGAAATAGAAGATTACTTAGGACGAACTAGATGTTCATAGCCACCGATATTCTAGAAAAAAAGGACATGCACTGATGAATGATTGAGAGACATTGGAGGATCTGAAATAAAAATGAATATCCAGAGCTAATCCTCCCCAGTTGAAGAAGAGGGAGCTGTATAGTGAAGGATTCATTCTTTTTTACAATGATTCTTTAATTCTTTTCATCACTTATTCTTTATTATTTGGGAACATTAGAAATAATTCCCATTGCTAGGGATGGAAATGTACTTTAGTGTGGGGTAATGTTGAGCAGATAGAATATTGCTTATAAGGAGTAGACACAAAAAATATGCATGCGCGGAACAAGGCACATTTGAAGGAGTAAAATGATAGGGAAGGAAATGCGCGCTAGAACAGTTTGGCTCAGGACTTAGCCATTTTTATGGATAAGGGCTATTTTTGGAAGATAACATGTAGAGCACACATTGGGATAGAGAATTTCATCACATGCAAATGGTATTTTGGGAATGAGCAGCTGATAAGTCACCATGCATGGTTTGAGCTAATAATAGGATTGCTTCTTCCAGTTAACTATATGACATCTATTATTAGAACACTTGCATGTATGTGCATGCCATTGTAAAGGTGCATGGCTATTATCAGAATGTGACCTATTTTGAGAAGTGCATAGGTGGTGAAGGGAAAGTCCCTACCTCTATAAATATGTATTGAACTATGTAGTTTAAGAGGGACTTGAGACTGAATTATTGTAGAGATATGTTGTTGGATCTGATGCACACATGACTTATGGTGATACTTTATAATGTAATAAGTCTTATGTGTTTTACAATGTTTAATGTAATGGAGTATATTGGCTGAATAATGGTGTTGAACATAATTAAATCTAGTTATTTTATGACTAGCCTTATTATTTTCATTGTTTAGTTCATGATTCCCTAAGATATAGATATGGATTATGCACTATGGAATGTTTATGTTTAATTATGGATCTGAATATGTATTATCACCATCACACTAACATCCTACACAAACAACTCTAAAGAGGGGCTTGGCACCTTTGCGTACTTCGGGTGAGCACTCAGCCTAGGCTGAGTGATGTGTCAATGTGCCTGGGTTTACCTTGACTATGGATTGGCTTGTGGAGACAAAAGCTAGACTCTTTGACCTGGTTGAGTGCTTCAATCTTGATGTATGTGTTACTCCTAACGATGTGTTGTTGGTGTGAATGGGGAGAAGATAGCTTATCAGTGCTTTGGAATAACATTTGCAAGAATTTATTCTAAGTGTTGGGTGTGCTCAAATGGTGAATTAGACTTACTTATATAGGTTTCCGTGATAACAAAATTACACTAAAGCCGACCTAGCGGATAGGAAACAATTCAAAGAAATGTCAAATTAAAAAACAATAGCTGTTGGATGTTAAAGGACATGATCGTAGAGTCCGGCCTAGCCCGACACCTTACATTTTTGTATAGGTAATTCATGAGATTAATTTGGGATATCAAATGAAATGCATGGGAGTTGTGTTCTAATTTGTATTAATTTAATTGCGTATATTGACAACTAAGAAGAGAGTGTAATAAAGAAAGTCATGCAATGGAAATGGAAATATGACACCTCATGTATTATGGGCTATGTATGCATAAGTTCATAGTGTAAGGATGAAGTCAAAGTTGTCATTGTCAAATGATAACTTGCCAAATTTAGCTTGTATGTGCAAACCCATTACCTCGATAATTAGTTGGCAACCAACACACCATTCATTATGAATGATTTAAACAATGTATTAGACTCCAGGGTCAATATGACTTTTTTTAATGGACTACACCCACCTTTTTAATAGGGTCAGCTGGTTTATTTTACTCCCTTTTAATTTAGGATTACTTGGAATTATACTCCCCTTTAATAAGGGTAATAATACGATAAAAAATTGAGATGTATATCATTCGAGGGTTATGGTCACAATTCTCCGAGGGTTATAAAGGCTAAGATCATTTATTTTTAATTATGTCTTCACCAAAATTAGTTAAATGTGAATTCAATGTCATACAAAATTTCTCTTTGTTGAATCAACGTACTGCTCTCAGTAGTGTGGGGTCCTACGGGTATCCAAAACACAATCAGAGAAAAGACGATTAGAAAAAAAATGGATATTGTTCACAAATTAAATCCTTCTTTCCACTTGTAGCATCATCTTTAGTAGAAAAAGTAAATTTAAGTTTTTACTTCTTCAAGGCTTTGGATCTATTTGTTAAGCGTTTGGCTCTTAGTAATCTATAATTGTCTCTAGAGTTCTATTTGTTAAGCGTTTGGCTCTTATATCTATAATTGTCTCTAGTTCTATTTTAAATTCAACATTTAGGTTCTATAGTTATGTTTTTCCAATCAACAATGTGTCATACATAGGTATAAACATATTACAAATTTTTTTAATAAACTAAGGTTTGGAAACCACTATAATAAATTTGAGAAAATTCTAGAGGCGAAGAAAGTCTATGATGCTACTTATCCTATCATCTATAGAGTCTCTAAGGGACCACACAATGTGTCATAGAGGGCAATTCGCTGTATTTTCTAAGTTTTAACAAATTTCAATTAGGTATGTCAACCCTAAGGAAAACTTGAATCACTTACTTCAAATGTTCGAATGGATCATTTTTGTGTATAGCCCGAATTTTATATTGGTCTTGTGCAATTTCCATGTTTCTTTTTTGTTGCTATTGATAATTCATTACATTTTCTTTTAGTTGTCATTTTAGGGTTACCATCACCTATGAACTGGATTAGACCAAGAAATGGGTGTATTACTATTATCGCAAGTAAATTGTTTAAAATAGAGACATTTTTATAGTATTACAAGAAAGGTTTACTCAATTAGATGTAGGTAATCTTCCATGTCTTCAAGTTTTCCGGTGATGTACATCCTTAGACATTTATCCTAGAAATCAATTAACCCTCTCAAGTTTGTCCAAATGATTTGGGACGATAAGTGGCAATTGAAACTCAAACTTGTACCTAATTCTCAAAGATATGGCAAATTCAAGTAAATAGTAAACATTGGGTCTCTCATTAAATACTACATTCTTGGGTTAAGGACCGTGCAAATGAAAAACTTCGCCCTTAAGTTTAAACAAGTGAGCATACACCTCAGGTAGAGGTATAAGGTTTTACTTGTTTCATGGGAATTTATGCGCCATCTTACAGCTTTAAGGTTCTTCGTGCTTTGTATCATCATATATATTACGACATCATTTTATATAATCTATTGAAAGGAAAGAATTACATTTATTATATCTTATTATTACACCTAAGATATGAACATTAAGGTTTGGGGCTTAAATTCAGGGTTTTTCATATGATTAGATTTTACAAATTTTAGAAGTTAAAAATATAATGACCCCACATTTAAATATTCACTCCATATAATTATTAAACAATGTTTTAATTAGATATTAATTTTATAGAAACATTTTCCCCTTTTGTTATTGTGTGCTTAAGTCATCTCAACACTATCTAAGGATGTTAACTACCAATTATTTTACATTATATCACATTATTTTACAACCATTTTTTCAAAATAGGACTTGTACATTATTGTTAAATACTAAACATAAATTATGTTGCAACATTACTTTCACATTAGGGTTCCTAAAATAACAAATGCTTCCCAAGCAATGTTGAAAAGATTACTTTATATTATAGGTCTACGCGATATATAACGTTGTATTGGGGGAAAAAAATTCTTAATACACCTAATATAAACATCTAAGATGTATTAAATTCCCCAAAATAGCTAGAGGGTCATTAGGTATTATTTATTCCCAAACTTTTTCATGGTATCTGTTAGGGCCGAATCATACCGCACCCTTATGTTTATACACAGTGCAGTCCCAGACTTGAACTCACGGTGTGATTGGATAACATGGGTAGTATCTCCAAGTTGTGGGACTTGCTACTTGAGATAGACCTAATCAGAGAAAGCTGGTTCTTGCTCCTAAACTACCTAGGCCACAATCTACTCTAATGCAAGATAAGCTAACTGATTCTAATCTAAATTTCCAAGGGACCAGGGAAAGAGAATGCATAAAATGAAAGCCTACACTGAGTAAAAATGCACTGATACACCAGAAAAGGAGGATGATGAGAGTAGTCTCCAAATGTGTCAAATATAGAGGGAAAGTGCACACTAGAAGAGGTGATGACAGTTCTCCATAATCTAGCAAAATGCATTCACAACAATATTCCAAGCATACACAATAATAATGGATCCCTGCAAGAACATAATAATAGACACAATATTCTTGTAGAAAGATTAAAGGGGCAAGAAGAATGCAAAAAACACAGCAGGGGAAGATACCATTCCACAAACTGATATTTTAACCATGCTTCATGATATGCACAGTTCAGTCTATTACAAGATAAGGGCCTGGATCACCATGCAAGGAGTCCACTACAAGGGCCTGCAACACACTGGCTTCACAAAGCAATTTTGAGCAGAGCTTTGCTACCCAAAAACTCTCCCTTTTACAATGAGCCCAACACTCCAATTTATAGAAAAATGAGAAGGAAAAGAGAAGGGAAAATAGAAATCCTGAAATCTGTCCTTCAACCACCTGTAAGAGGCATTGAAAATTGAGTGAAATGATTGTACATTACTTGCAAAAGGCTCCCCATACTGTCCCATGCGCTACAGCCGAGAAAAAATGATGAACATGCCTCTTAATTGCACTCCCAACCACCAAATGAAACACTGTTCTGAACCCGGCCACGTTTTCTTAAAAAACTCAATCAATTTCTGATCAAATCTAGAAAATTTCTCCAAAAATTGCTGTGCATCGGGGGTCGGAGCCACGATTCCAACGGTACCAATTTTGTGCGATTTCGTTGAGAAATGTAAAATTTACCGGCCTTCTGAGTGCGGACAGCTATTTTGGGCCTGGCAGGCGTTTTCTGTCATTTGACGGGAATGAGCATGGTAGAAACTGACTGGAGCCAAATGTTATTTGTTTCTCTTATTTAAATATATCTACCCTAATTAAAAATCCAAGAAATCCATTTTTGTGGCGTAGAGGACGTCGTGCTCGTTCCAGAAAGTCCAATTTTGTGAAAATCGGAGCTCAGAGTCAAAAGTTATGGCCGTTTGAAGTTTCATTGGGACCAAATGTTCAACTTTTCTTCCTTGCTGTCGGCCGCTTCGGCTTTTCGCGTCCCACGTGTCCCTTTGGCTTGGATGTCCCAGTACGAAAGTCAATCTATTTTACCGGCCTTTTCGAATTCACCGCGAAACTTTTGTCAAAAATTACTCTGCACGCCCGGACACTTGGGACAAATGTCTTCACGATTCGCCCGGTTCGGCGGGACTTTCGCTTCATTTCTTGTCCTTTGCGCGTCAACCGACTTTGGAGAAAATTCTCATTTCGGTCCGATCCAGCCGGTTCACGTACTTCGCGTACCTTCGGCCAGGACTGTTTGGGCTACCTTAAGTCATTTTCGGCCGATTGCTCCTCCTTGTCACAAACTGCCCAGATGTCTCTGGCGGGCCTGTGGGCAAAACCGCCTTTGCGCCCTTTGCCAAACCCGGAAAATTTTCAATTTCACTCCAGATGGCCTCCCTCACTGTTCACGTGGCACCTTATTGCAAGGACTTGTGGGATTTCCCATTGGCCAAAATTTTCCATGATTTTTCCCCCTTTGGCTCCGAAAGGTGAGTGCTAAAAAATTTTCCCAATGGGCTCGCCTTGGGACCTTTTCCTCTCCTAACTCCGCTCGAGCCATAACTTGCAAAATTGGAGTTAGGGGAGTTAGAAAAAAATTATTTACTTTTCTAGAAAGGGGAGAAGACCCTAGAAACATGACTTTGAGTGCCTTGACTCAAAAAATTTGACTGAGGCACAAAAGGAAATAATGAAGGAAAGTTAGCCAAAATTAGCAGGGGCTTGAATTTTGGATAACAATTTTGGCGACTCAGCGGGGTCATCTACCTGCTAGATGAAGTGGACGGCCAGCTGCTTGAAGCAATCCATTGGGGAATGGAGTCATGAATGATAACCTGCTTGCTGATCTAAATCCATTAGAAAATGTCCTTAGGCATCGAAGATTCGTTGAGGTTTTCCTGTGGCTGCAACATTCTTTTGATCTGGAGCATGAGCTGCAAAACGCACATACTTGGGACAATAGGACATGTGCACAAAGCACTTAGGGAAATGTAAAAACTACTCTACAACAAAACAATGTGCATAAGCACTTGGAGGAATGGAAAATCTAAGCTAATATGTACAAGGTGAGAAGTTTTCCTTCTAGTAGCAATGCTTTGAGATGGATTCCATTGACCGGAATCTGCAATTCTTCACCATCCAATGTAGACAATCAGAAGGCATTGCTGTCCTTGCATTTTGTGACCATGTAGGGGCCACTCCAAATGGCATCAAATTTTGAATGCCTTCTCGGTTTTGCTCGATCAGCATCCCATTTCAACACTAGATCTCCAACTTGGAATATTCTGGCCTTAGCTTTCTATCAAAGCTCTTCTTGATCAAAGCTTTATCCTTCTCCATTGTTTGGCATTGCGTGCTCTCTTGATTTCTTGGAGTTCCATCAATTCTGCATATCTAACCTCCATGGGTTCAAACTCCAACTAATTCCAACTGTTTCATGAGTTCCAACGTTGGCAACTCAAGTGACATAGGCAGAATTGCTCTTTCCCATAAACAAGTCTTGAATGGAGAGCTTACCTGTAGATCTCTTGGGTGTTATCCTATCAGCCCATAGGCTGATTTGAGCTTAGCGTGCCAAGTCCTCTGATTCTCATCAAGAGTCCTCTTGATGATCCTTAATAGATTCTTGTTTGTAGATTCGGCTTGGCCATTACCTTGAGGATAATAATTTGATGAAGTGCTGAGATAGATCCAATTCTTGACAGCCCATTCAGTGATCCTTGATCCAATGAATGCCAATGCATTATCTGATATTATAGTGGCAGGTATGCCAAACCTCGTTGACTATCCCTTCATAGAAGTCTAAGATGCTAGATTCATTTGCCTCCTTGAGTGCCACTGCTTCAGTCCACTTGGTGAAGTAGTCTGTTGCTGTTAGAAATCCACTTGTGTCCTTGGCTTGAATTGGGATTAATAACTCCAATGAAGTCCAAACCCCATTGCATGAATGGCTGGTCAACTGAAATTGGACGCAATGGCAACATTGCTAACCTCTCTTTACCTGTGAAGAATGCACAATTCTTGCACCTCTTTAATCCATAATAACAATCACTAAACATATTGGGCCAATAATAACCAGCCTTCATGATCTTGAGAGCTGTCACTCGCGGAGAAAAATGACCCCCAGCTGATCCACGTCATGGAATTCTTCTAACATCTCTCTCAACTTGATTTGTCCAATGCATCTCAATAACACTCCATTGATATCCTTTTGAACAAAAATGCCATCAACAAGCACATATGGAATGGCCTGTAATCTGAAGTGTCTCCTTTTTGCTTTGTTCATTTCTGGAGGGCATAGGCCTGTCTGTAGGTAAGTGCATTATGTATTGGGTCCAGCAAGGAGTGAGCATACCATCATTTTCTTCTTGAACATTCTTTGATCATTCTTGCAACAGTAAAACAACATCTTCTTCTCCTTGCTTGCCCATTGGTTGTTTCAAGCGAGCTGCTCACACAAACCTTTTCCACTAACTAGCTTGGTCACTTTGATCTCAATTCCATACTCCATGACATGAGTAATCCACCCTGCACATTTTTCATTTAGATCTTTGTTGAGGAGGAAGTCTTTAACTCCCACATGAGAAACCAACAGTTGAACCTTCTTTATTTAAAATTAGATGCTTAAATTTCTTCAAGTTCCTAATCACTGCAAGAACATGCTTCTCAATGAAGGAATACCTTACTTCATAGTCCTCCAAGCTTTGGCTAAAGAAGGCAATTGGCTGCTCTACATTTTCTTCATTCTGCTGTACTAAAATTGCAGAAATTGTATCATCACCGCCAAATGCATAAAGGATGAAATCTTTAGAGAAATCTAGGTTAATGAGAGTTGGAGCTTATGAGATAGCCTCTTTGATTGCCTCAAAACTTGCCTTACCTTCAGCTTTTCCATTTGAATGCCATACTTTTCTTCAACATCTTAGTTATTGGCTTGATAAGGGCTAAATTTTTTGGAACAAACCTTCAAACAAAATTGATTCTTCCCAAGGAAATTTGAAGAGCCTTCTTATGTCTTGGAAATGGTAGTGATCTTATTGCTTCAACCCTCTCTGGATCAATTACTAATCCCTCTTTGGAAACAATGTGGCCTAGGAGCTTGCCTTCATGAGCTAGAAAAATGCATTTTTGGGGATTCAAGGATACCCCAAATCTTCTACATCTTTGGAACACTTCTCTCAAATGAAAGAGATGATCTGTTGCACTTTTAGAAAATACAGTAATATCATCTAGGTATATCAGCACTATTTTGTTGATCAATCCCTTAAAGGCCATATCCATCGCCCTTTGAAAATTAGCTCCGGCGTTGGACAACCCAAATGGCATTTTTCTATATGCATATGTTCCCCACTTGGTGGTGAAGGCTATTTTGAATTGATCATCTTCCTTTACCATGATCTGATTATACCCTGAATAACCATCTAGTAATGAAAACCTTTCAGAGCCAGCAACAACTTGTAAAATCTGCTCCATAGAAGGAAGCGGGTAGTGATCCTTGAGAGATGCTCTGTTCAAATCTCTAAAGTCCACACACATCCTGATTTCTCCACTCTTCTTTCTAACTGGAACCAAGTTTGCAACCCAACTTGAATGCTTGATGGGGAATATGATACTTGCCTCTATTAATTTATTTTGTTCCTTCTTCATGAGAGGCTCAATGTGTGGGTTGACCGGTCTCTACTTTTTCCTGATGGGCTTAGCACTTGAATCTAGTTCAATTGTGTGTTGAGCTAGCTTGGGATTGAAACCTTTCAAGTCTTCATAGCTCCAAGCAAATACATCTAGGAACTCTTGGCAAAGTTACATGAACTCATACCTTTCTTGCTCGGTTGCCACTTTACCAATTTGAAGTGACTTGCCTTCTCCAACCAAGATGGGCATCTGAATCCTTCTCCCTTGACTTGGATGTTTTCTTTCTCCTTCCTAAATTGATCATTAGGATTGAAAATGGACTCTAAAGTCACAATTCCCTTTGGTAGTTTGTTGGTTCTCAGCTGTACCACTTGATCACCATACTGTTGTTCTAAACTTTTCCTAATTTTTGGCTGAGAACCTCAGCTTCTTCTTGCAAGAAATTGATGATTTGTTGGTCACTCTCAAACACTTGCCAACTTAGCATTGTTGTCTAGCACTGATGGCCTCACAATCACATGGATTTTTGGCTGCATACTTTATCTCTTTTGATACTTTCCACAACATCAAAGGTTGCTCTAATTACTGCAAATCTATCAGTAGCTTGGTTCTCTTTCCTAGGGATGGAGTTGATGCCAAAGCCCTCAAAATCCTCAATAAGGTCCCACACTCTATTCTTATAACTCTTGAGCAGGTCATTCTTGGCTGCATGTTGTCCTTTAACTTGATTAACAATTAGATCACTATCACCAAAGACTTGTAAGTTCTTGATGCCTCTCTTCCTTGACCAATGTAGCCTATGTATCAAAGCTTCATATTCAACAGTGTTGTTAGAACATGCAAACTAAAATCTAAAAGATGAATAATACTTAATGCCTTGAGGTGAAACAAGCATAGCTCCCCCTCCTGCACCTTGTCTACTTCTTGATCCATCAAAGAACAACTGCCATACCTCATTGTCATCCTTTTGGTCTGGCTTGGTGATGCTAGGAATGGGCTCATATAATAGACTCTAGTTCAGATTCCTCTATTTCTTTATAGGGATCAAAATCATGTATCTTTCTTTCTCATTCATCAAGAGTCAAATTGGGAATGCTTCCAATTTTGGTGTCAGCTTCATGTGTGCTTGGATAGTCTTCTTGATCAAATGCTGAACAGTTGGAATTAATTGGGCTTGGAGTATGGTGCTCAATGTGAAAGTTTGAAATAGGTTCAGACCTGATTGTGGCCTTGGCCCCATACCTTGTCGTAAACAACATGTGTGACCAATCAACAGATAGGTAGCCTCTAATTCTAGTTGTGAAATCCCTTGATAAACATATGGCAAAGAGTGGTGGCAAATCTATCACTGACACATCTTACAAAATAGTGACATTGGGGCATGCATGTAAAGTAAGGCTCAAATCTTTAATTACCCCAACTTTTATCACTGTTATCCTATCTAATTGCACCACCCCTTTGGATATGACTTCATATTGAAGGCCTAGCTGATTATCTATTTACTTGGGCATCATAGAACTACTTTCCCTAGAATCAACCATGTAATTATATACTAGTTTATTCTCAATGATCAATGAAACTTAGAATGGAGGGGCCTTCAAAACTTTACCTTGTTGTCCTCCAAGTTTTCCCTCAGGCTGAGTAGCATTTGTGAGTACCTTTTCTTGTATATGAGATGGCTGATTTGAGGTTGACCAATTCTTCATGGCATCTTGTAGTAGATCCCTTTGGAATTAGATGGATAGTGACTCCCACATAAATATGTTCACATTTGTCTTCTTCATTTGTTCAATGATGATAAATGGGGTTAAAACATCCCTTTGTTCCCCCTTAGTTTGCACATTCTTCTCTTGTGCATGGGTTGCAACAACCGGTATTTGAGCTAGTCTAGAAGGTGGCTTGGACTTTCCTTACACATTTGGAACTACATTTTACTTGCCAACACCTTGTGGAGTGATGGAAGGTTATGGATCACCTGGGGCTAATGAATTCCCTTCACCAATGTTCCTCTTCTTTGACCATGTGTTAGCTTCTACACTCTGAACAGGTGTTTGATTCACACCAAAAATATATTTAGCTTACCAATTCACAAGTTTAGTCTCACTTGGAGTTATATCTTATTGAGATGTTCCTTGTTGCTGGTTTGTTTCTTGATTCACCTCACTTTCTACCCCAATTGTTGTCATCATCAAAGCTTGGTTCAAAGCACCAAAGATTGGTTGTGAGGTTTAATACATGGGAAACACCATTCATACTCTTGAGCTACATTATTTTACACTGGCACTAAGGCTTTAGAGGTGGATACAACATTGGGGTTATAAGGCTGAAATGGTCTATTGATAGGAGGTATTACTTGATTTTTATTTACAGCTGGGTTGGGTGGCCTATTAGGCTGATATGGTTATCTATTAGGCTAAGTTTGAGATTGATAAGAAGGCCTAAAACTTTGAGCTTGCTGTCTCTTAAGTGTAACTAGCTCATTTCCTAGATTTTGTAATTGTTTCATAACTTCTTAAAGATCATTTGAGGCACTAGAGGATGAAGTAGAGGTTTCATTTGAACTCTTATTTCTAGGAGTGGGAATAGGAGCTAAAGTAGGTGCTTGACTAGTGCTTGCACTTTCCAAGTCTTTATATAAGGGAATAAGAGGCCTAGGTGTAAGTTTACCAGCTTGGATCAAATAATTCTCAACCCTAATGGTGATGTTGTAAGCTGCAGGTATAGTTACACCTCCCATGGATTGAATTAACATAGAAATGTTAGAATTTAAAGCTTTGAGAAAGTATAAGAAAGAACCTTGAGCTATTGGCATCACTACCACTGGGATTCTATCCCAGGTCCTTTAAAATATGAAATTACATTTTTTTAACTACTCATTGGGAGCTCTCTTGATAGTTGTCATTTGCTCTAATAGAGATAAGTTGTCCCCCTTTTCTCCAAACCGGTTTTATGCACAACTGGTTCCAATTTTGAATAGATCCTACCTCAAGGCTCTTGAACCATTACAAGGCTTCCCCTTTGAATGAAGATGCTAGTAATTTGATATCAATTTACATCTCAATAATCTCATGGATTGCACAAATATTATCAATGTCTTTAACATGATCACCAAGAGTGGTCTGATTTTCCCAAGTAAAGTATGGTATATTCTTCAGTGCTACAATTGGAACTGGGTTTTGTGCATTGAGAGAAAGTGGGATACTACCAATAAAGTTAACATAATGATTGGGTTGTGCCATTATGATTGGCCTAAGAACCCTTATTGATTGGGTGAAAGGTCTACCAGGTGGAGGAGTTAATAGAGTTCTGTTTGGTGGAGATGGAGACATTTGAATCCTTCTTCCCCTCTCTCTTATTTCTAGGGATAGTTGCACATACTCAGAAAATCCCTCTTCTTTGGCCCTTGACCTTGTTTGGATTCTTCTCATGAATCTTCAGACCTAGACTACTGAAACTAGTTGATTCTATCCTTTTGGAGTTTCTAGATGTGTAAATCAGGGATCTTTTCAAGCAATAAATTACAAAAAATTCACATCAACTTTATTGTAATGAAGATGAAGACCTCTAAGGTCCCACCAAGAATGCCAAAACTATTAGTGAAAATCTACAGCACCCCCTAAATGACCTTCAGATCTGTAGTCTAGAATTGGGTTATTTAGTGTGATTGCACAACATTGAGCTTTCTCCAATGTGTGGGACCTTGCAAGGTGAGAAAATATCTAAATAAATTTGGTTCTTACTCCTCTTTCTAGGTGTATGCATAAATTTTATAGAGGTTTAATACTAATTCCTATTCTAAATTCCAAGGAGGTAGAGTTAAGGGATGCAAAAGGAAATAAACCTGAGTAAAAATGTTGATACACCAAAGGAGTGATGAAATTTTGTCTTGTAAATAAACACAAATCATAGAGATGTAACACCAAGCATGCATAGATTACCAAAATGTAATGAAAGGATAGAAAACAATAATATATACATGAGAGGCTTAAAAGAAATCATTCAAATAACATGCATTACCATTCCTAAATTCGATACAATGCATTACATGAGCAGAAAGGAAAAAGAATGTGTCATAGGTTCCATGGAAGGTATGAAAATCCTCAAATTCACATGCAAAGGGGAAGAGGAGTCTGCAAGAAACAAAATTTTCAACCTTTTACAATGAGCCAAATTTGGCTTTTTAATGGCAAAGTAGAAGAAGAGAAAGCAAAAAACATGGGAAAAATTGTTTATGAGCTCAACCACCAATCAAATCCCTTCAATCTCACCTGCAAAGTGATGGGATTCATGGAAAAACCCATACGTAAAAGTACATTGCTCTGTAAATCCAAAAAAAGACCCATACTTCATTAAATTTGGTAGTTGAATGTCATTTCTATATTTTTTACATGCTAGAGATGTTTTCTCATTTCTCTCCCATAAATATCCATTAAAAATAAAAATTGAACCCTCCGTCATATACAAAATTTTACCAAATTTCTAATGACATAAATAACGCAAAAAATCAAGCTATGGATCAAAAGATATGATCCTCTAAAGATTTAGGGCAAAAAAGGTGAAAACAGGGCAAAAAATGGCTTCGCAAGTGGAAATTTGAATTTTTTCCCATTTGGAAAATTTTCCCAAAAATATCCATGCCTCCACCAGTCTGAGACATGTGTTGCCTTCCCATTTGCTGATGAAACGTGGGTCCAAACATCACTTTTCCTTTTAGACATTTTCATTGGGAAAATTTTCAATTTTAGCTCTGTGCCCCACTCTTTCCCTGTCACATGGCATGCTCTGGTTATTCTGCGGGCTCAAATAGTCATTTTACCCCCTTTTTGAATTTGGAAATTTTTCCAAAATTACTCCACACCCTTGCCACTCTGGGATATGTTTCACCACCTAGCTACTCGGTGAGCTTTCACTTCATTTTTTATCTTTACACCGTCAACCACTTTGGAGAAAATTCCAAGGTCCCTCCACCAGTCTACCTCCCACCTCCGACAGGACATGTGGTGGAATTTTATTGCTTGGTAGGCTTGTCAAAAACTTTTCCTTCTCCTCCGTGGGCCCACGGGAAAAACTTTGCCTTTGCACCCTTTAGAAAATTCTTTAATTTCACTCTGTCGGCCTAACCTACACTTCCACATGGTGCCTTCTTATCTCCTTGTGGGATTTCGGGCCAAAATTTTCCCTTTCCCCCCCCTTTGTCTCTGAAAGGCTAAGTGCTAAAAAATTTCCCGCGGGCTCACCTTAGGAAATTTTCCTCTCCTAACTCTACCGAGCCATAACTTGCAAAATACAAGGAGTTAGGAGGATTTCTTTACCTTTCTAGAAAGGGGAGAAGATCCTCTATCTGATGAAACAATACCTAGAAAATTTCAAGTGCCTAAAAAGTGGAAAATTTTGACTGAGGAACAAAGAAGGAAAGAATGGAGGAAATTTAGCCAAAACAAGCATGGGCTTATTTTAAATAACAAGTTTAGGGTTTAGGGATTAATGTTTAGGGTTTAGGGATTAATGTTTAGGGTTTATGATTTAAGGATCAAGTTTTAGGGTTTAGTATTTAGGCCTTAGGATTTAGGGCTCAAGGTTTAGTTTTTAGGGTTTGTAGTTTAGGGTTTAGAGTTCAACGCTAGGGGTTTAGGATTTAGCATCTAGGGCTCAGCGTTAAGGTTTAAGTGTTTAGGGTTTAGGATTTAGGATTAAGGGCTCAGGGTTGAGTGTTTAGACTTTAGAGTTTTGCGTTTTGGGTTTTGGTTTTAGGGTTTAGGATTTAAGTTTTAGGTTTTAGGGTTAAGGCTTTAGGGTTCAAGGTTTAGTATTTATTACTTAGGGTTTAGGGTTTAGTATTTAGGCCTTAGGATTTAGGGCTCAAGGTTTAGGGTTTAGGGTTTGCCATTTTGTGGTAAGGATTTAGGGTTTAAATATTAGGGTTTAGAGTTTAGGGCTAGGGGTTTAGGCTTTAGGATTTAGGTCTTAGGGTTAATGTTTAAGGGTTTAGGGTTTAGGATTAAGGGCTCAGGGTTTAGGGTTTAAATTTTTTGGTTTACATTTTAGGGTTTAGGGTTAAGGGTTTAGGATTAAGGGTTTAAGGTGTAGGGTTTAGGGTTTAGGGTTAAGGCTTTACAACTCAAGGTTTAGGGTTTACGGTGTATGGTTTAGGGGATATGTTTTAGGGTTTAGGGTTTAGGGTTTAGGGATTATGGTTTATGGTTTAGGGTTTAGTGTTTAGGATTTAGGGTTAGGGTTTAGGGCTTAAGATTTAGGGATTACGATTCAGGGTTTAGGGTTTAGCGCTGAGGGTTTAGGGCTTAGGTTTTAGGGTTTAAGATTTTGGGTTTAGCGTTCATGATTTATAATTTAGGGCTAAAGGTTGGGGGTTTATTATTTAGGGTTTAGGGTTTAAGGTTTAGGGTTTAGGGATAACACTTTAGATTTTAGGTTTTAGGGGGTTTGGGTTTTAGGCCTTAGGATTTAGGGTTTAAGTTTTAAGGTTTTGGGTTTTGAGTTTATGCTTTAGGGTTTAGGTACTATATTTTAGGATATAGGGCTAAGGTTTTATTGTTTAGGGTTTAGGGCTAAGGGTTTAGGGTTCACGGTTTAGGCTTTAGGTTTTATTATTTTAGGTTTAGGTCTTGTGGTTTAGGGTTTAGGGTTAAGGGATTAGGATTTAGGGTTTAGCATTTAGGGTTTAGGGCTCAAGTTTAAGGGTTTAGGGATAACGGTTTATGATTTAGGTTTTAAGGGGTTTAGAGTTTAGGGTTTTTGATTTGGGGTTTAGGGATAAGGGTTTAGGATTTAGGTTTCAGGGTTTAGGGGTTGGGTTTTAGGTTTTAGGATTTGGGGTTGAGGGTTTATTCTTCAGGGTTTAGGTATTAGGTTTTAAGGTTTAGGCTTTAAGGTTTAGGGTTTATAGCAAAGGGCTTAGGTTTTAGTTTTTTGGGTTTAGGGATAAGGGTTTAGGGTTTAGGTTTTACTAATTTTATGGTTTAAAATTTGGATTTAGGGTTTATTGTTTAAGACCTGAAGGATTAGGGATTTTGGGTTTATGGGTTAAGATGTTTAGGGTTTAAGGTTTTGGTTTTATGGTTTAGGGTTTAGGGCTAACTAAGGGTTTAGGGTTATAGGGTTTAGGGTTTAACGTTTTATGGTTTAGGGTTTAGGGTTAGGGTTTAGGGTTTTTAGGGTTATAGGTTTAGGGATTAGGATTTTAAGGTTTAGGGTTTATGGTTAATGGGTTTAGGGATTAGGTTTTATGGTTTAGGGTTTAGGGTTTTATTAGGTTTATGAGATTAGGGTTTACATGGTTTAGGGTTTAGGGTTTAGGGGTTTAGGTTTAGACATTTAGGGTTTAGGGTTTAGGGTTTAGGATTTAGGGTTTAGGGTTTACAATACTGTAAGGTTTAGGGTTTAAAGGGTTTAGGGTTTATGGCTCAAAGTTTAGTGTTTAGGGTTTGGGGTTTAGGATTAAGGATTTAGGGTTGATTGTTTAAGGGTATAACATTTAGGGTTTAAGGTTTATGGGTTAAGGGTTTAGGGTTTATTTTTGGAGGTTTAGTGGTTTAGAGTTGACAGTGACTAGGGTTTATGTTTTAGGGTTTAGGGCTTTAGGATTTAGGGCTTAGGGTTTAGTGTTTAACATTTAGGGTTTAGGGCTAAATGTTTAGGGTTTAGGGTTTAGGGTTTAAGGGATCTAGGATCAGGGTTTAGGGTTTAGGTCTCAGGGTTTATAGTATAGGGTTTAGGGTTTAGGATTTAGGGTTTAGTGTTTATGGTGTATGGTGATAAGGGTTTAGAGTTTAAGATTTAGGGTTTATTGGTTTAGGGTTTAGAGGGTTTATGGTTTACGGTTTAGGGGTTTAGGTTTTAGTGGCTTAGGGTTTAGGCTTTAGGGAATAGATTTTAGGGGGTTTGGGGTGTAGGGTTTATGGTTTACAACTTAGGCTTTAGGGTTTATGGTTTTGTGTTTAAGGCTAGGTTTTTAGGGTTTAGGATTTAAGGCTTATTGTTTAGGGTTTAGTTCTCAGTTTTAAGTGTTTATTGTTAAGGGTTTAGGTTTTAGTGTTTAGTGTTGATGGCTTAGGTCTCGGTGCTTAGATTTTAGGTTTTAGGGATCACAATATATGGTATAAGGTTTATTGTATAGGGTATAGGATTTAGGTCTCTTATTTTAATGTCTAAGCTTTAGACCTAATGGTTTATTTTTATGGTTTAGGGGATTCAGGGTTTAAAGTTTAGGTTTTAGGATTTATGATTTAGGGTTTACTGTTTAGTTTTTATTGCTTTGGGTTTAGGGTTTTGGGTTTAGTGCTTAGGGTTTAGGGTTTAGGGCTAAAGGTTTAGGGTTTATGGTTTAAGGGGTTTGCAATTTAGGTTTTAGGGTTTAGGAGTTAGGGATTTAGGTTTTATTATTTAGAGTTCATCTTTTAGGATTCAGGGATCAGGGTTTAGGGTTTAGGGTTTAGGGTTTATGTTTTAAGTTTAGGACTCAAGGTATAGGGTATAGGATTTAGGTTTTAGGGATTTAGTTTTAGGGTTTAGGGTTTATGGATAAGGGTTTAGAGTTCAATGTTTAGGGTTTAGGGTTTAAATATCAAGGCTCATGGTTTAGAGTTTAGGGTTTAGGGTTTATGTCTTAGGGTTTATGTTGTAGGGTTTAGGGTTTAGGATTTAGGGATAAGATTTTAGTTTTTAGAGTTCAAATTTTAGAGATTATGGCTCAGGGTTTAGGGTTTAGGGGTTAGGGTTTAGGGTTTAGGGTTTAGGGATTAGGGTTTATGTTTTAAGGTTTAGGACTCAGGGTATAAGGTATAGGGTTTAGGGTGTATTGATTATTTTTCAAGGTATAGGGTATAGGGTTTATGGTTAAAGATTTATGGTTTAGGGCTAAGGGTTTAAGGTTAAAATTTTAGGGTCTAGGGTTTAAATCTTGAGGCTCATATTTTAGGGTTTAGGGTTTATTTATTAGGCTTTAGGATTTAGTGTTTAGGGTTTTTTAGCGTTTTAGGGTTTAGGGTTTAGGGTTTAAGGTTTAGGGTTTAGGGTTAAGGGTTTAGGGTTTAGGAAATTTAAAGGTTTAGGTTTAGGTTTTAGGGTTTATGGTTTCAGGATTTAGAGTTTAGGGTTTAGGGTTTAGGGTTTAGGGTTTTTAGGGTTTAAGGTTTAGGAGTTTAGGGTTTAGGGTTTAGGGTTTAGGGTTTAGGGTTTATGTTTTAGGGTTTAGGGTTTACAGTTTAGGGTTTAGTGTTTATGGTTTAGGGTTTAGGGTTTAGGGTTTATGGTTTATGGTTTAGGGTTTAATGCTAAGGGTTTACTTTGTTTAGGATTAGGTGGTTTATGAGTTATGGTTTCAAGGTTTTGGTTTTATGGTTTAGGCTTTAGTTCTTGGGGTTTAGGGTTTTGGGCTAAGGATTTAAGGTTTAGATTTTAGTGTTTTTAGGTTTAGGGCTTAGGATTTAGGGTTTAATGTTTAGGGTTCATGGTTTAGGTTTTAGGGTTTAGGGTTTAAGGTTTAGGGTTTAGGGTTTAGGGTTTAAGGCTAAGGGTTTAGGGTTTAGGGTTTAGGAGGTTTAGGGTTTATGGTTTAGGTTTATGGTTTAGGTTTATTTGTGCTTGGGGTTTAGGGTTTAGGGTTATAGGATTTATGGTTTAGGGTTTAGGGTTTAGGGTTTATGGGGTTTAGGGTTTAGGTTTCATGGTTTAGGGTCTAGGTTCTAGGATTTAGGGTTTAGGATTTAGGGTTTAGTGTTTACGGTTTAGGGTTTAGGGTTTAGGGCTAATAGTTTAGGGTTTAGGTATTAAGGTTTAGGGTTTAGGGTTTATGGTTTAGGGTTTAGTATTTATGGGGTTTATTGTTTATGATTTAGGTTTTAGCATTTAGGGTTTAGGGTTTAGGGTTTATGGTTTAGGATTTAGGGTTTAGGATTTAGGGCTTGCAGTTTAGTGCTTAGTGTTTAGGGTTTAGGGTTTAGGGTTTTAGGGTTTAGGGTTTAGTGTTTTATAGAGGATTATGGACTTAGGGTTTAGTGTTTAGGGTTTAGACTTTACAATTTATGGTTTAGGGTTTATGATAATATTTTAGGGTTTATTTTTTAGGGTATATGGTATAGGGTTTAAGATTTAGTGTTTAGGTTTTAGGGCTCAGGGTTTAGGGTTTAGGGTTTAGGGTTTAAGGTTTAGGGTTTAAGGGGTTTATGGTTTAGGGTTTAGGGTTTAGTGTATAGGGTTTATTTATTAGGGTTTAAGGATCAGGGTTTAGGGTTTGAGGTTTAATGTTTAGGATTTAGTTTTTGGGGTTAAGGGTTCAGGGTTTAGAGCTAAGGGTTTACTATTTATAGTTTAGGGTTTATAGTTAGGTTTAGGGGTTTAGATTTTAGGGGTAGGGGTTTATGCTTTAGGATTTAGGTCTCAGGGTTAAGGTTTTAGGGTTTAGATTTGAGGATTTTTAGGGTTTAGGCTTTAGGATGTAGGGTTTAGGATTTATGTGTAAGGGTTTAATGTTTGTGGTTTAGTTTTTAGAGTTTGGAGTTAAGGTTTTATGTTTTAGGGTTTGTAACATTTCCATTTTAAGACTTTATAAACAAGGAATTAAATTTTTATAGGTTTATGGTTTAATTTAAAGTTTATTTTAACGGTTTATGCCAATTAATTTAATGGTTTAACATATGTAGCTGTTTAGGTTTTATGATTTATTCATTCCATAAGGGTTTACTGGTTTAGGGTTTATGTTATTTAGGGTTTAGGGAATACATATTTATACTTTAAGTCATTTACCCTTTACTAGGTATTAAGGTGATTTGTTTAAGGTTTATTGAATATTTACCAATATTATTTATATTAGGGTTTAGGGTTTAAATTTAGGTGTTTAGGATAATGTAGGTTTAAAATTGTAGGGTTTTGGTTTATATTTTAGGGTATGTTATTCAGGGTTTAGGCATACTTAGGGTTTAGGAATACGTAAAATTCACCTTACTAGGGTTTAGGGTTTATCATGATTAGGGCTCAAATTACATTTTAGGGTTTGTTTAAGGTTTAACGGTTTAGTCTTAGAGTTTAGGGTTAACCTATTTAGGAAAATGCTCATAATGTTTAGGGTAAAGGGTTTAGGGATTAAGTCACTCTAGGATGTGCCAACGTACACCTGTTGGCCATTTTAGTTTTTGGAAGCTAAAATTATATTTATGCTTTAGACCTTTAGGTTTACTAAGTTTAGGGTTTAGGGTTTATGGTTTAGGATCTAAAGATTTAGGATTTAGGGTTTATGTTTAGGCAACTACAACATTTATTCTTAGGACCTTATCCTTCTTGAAATTATAGCCCTTTAGTTTGGCATGTGTCAATTTAGGGTTTAATGTTTCATCGAGATGTTTAGGGTTTAGGGTTTACATTGTTAGTCCGAGTTTATTTATTGTTTACAACATGGTTTTAGTGGTTTAGGGTAATATTTAGGGCTCAGGGTTTAGGGTTTAGGGTTTAATGTTAAGTTCATTTAGGGTTGAAGGGGTTTATTTATACTTACAGTTTTATGGTTTTAATCTTAGATTTATGGATTTAGGTGTTTTAGGGTTAAGGGTTAAGGGCTTACCGAAAAATGCTTATTCAAGGTTTAGGGTTTAGGGATTAAATGTTTAGGGTTTAGGGTTTAATATATAGGGATTTAGGTTTTAGACTTCATAAAATATTAAGTTTTATGGGGTTTGTGTTTCAGGGTTTAGTTTTTAGGGTTTAGTATTCAATTTAGAGGTTTAGGGTTTCTACATTTGGTTTAGTGTTAGGGTATATATTTAAATATCCAAATTATCAATTTAGTGTTAACATACATTACATTTATTTATAGGGTTTAGATTTAGGTTCAGTGTTTGTTTTAACAAGCTTGCATCTTAGGATTAGGGTTTAGAACTAAAGGTTTATCCAACTTATGGGGTTAATAATTCAAGGTTTAAATTTTATGAATTTAGGGTTTAGAAGGTTTAGAAATCCATCTAGGGTTTCATAAGTACAAGATAATTTAGGGTTTAATTTAGGTTTACAATTCTCAATTTTTCATCTTTATTTAACTTATAGGGTTTACAAGCCTTAGGGTTTAAGGTTTAGGTTTTAGGGCATAACAATTGTAATTCAGGGTTTAGGAATTTAGGTTTTCCTTTTTAATACAATTTCAAGGTATAGGGTCTTACAAGGATTCAAGGTTTAATGTCATATGGTTTTGGTTCTTGTATCACTTAGGGTCCATCTACAAAAATTTAGGATTTAGGAATTTATGTTTAATGATTTGAGCCTGTTTAGGGTTTAGCCCTTAGGCATTTACTAATTAGGGTTTAGGGTTTAAAACAGGGTCTTCTTTAATGAGGGTTAATACATCATAGGTTTAAGGATATAAGTAATAGGGTTTGGAAAAGGTTTTAACCAATGTTAGGGAAATTTTTAGGGTTTAGGGATTTACAACATTTCCTTACAAATTAGGGTTTAGGGTTTGATTCTTAGAGTTTAGGGTTTAGGGCTTCAAATTTATGGTTT
This sequence comes from Taxus chinensis, assembly GCA_019776745.2. NCBI lineage: Eukaryota > Viridiplantae > Streptophyta > Pinopsida > Cupressales > Taxaceae > Taxus > Taxus chinensis. Next base: position 251,464 of record JAHRHJ020003798.1, read on the forward strand.
ATATACTTTAGGGTTTGTTAGATGTTGTAAAATCACAGCACCCCTGGATGTTGATCAGGATTTCTAGGTTGATCACTCTAGCATCCAGTGTGATTGCCCAACATTGAATCCTTTCTCTGAGTGTGGGACTCGCAAATATGAGAAAGGAATCTCCAGAGAAGGTTGGTTCCTGCTCCTAAACTACCTGCCACAAGCTATTCCAGTGCAGGAAAGCTAATCTAATCCTAATCTAACCATGCCAAGGAGACAGAGAGAGAGAGAGAGAAAAGGGAAAAAACAAGAGCCTACACTAAAACGGTGTACACCAAAGAAGGAAAATGTTGAACATCTATCAAAACTGCCATGGAACAAGGAGAGGTGAGCAATGGGAAGGATGGACAGATGCATCACAAACCCAAGGATAGATTTCACACAAAAAATGTCCCAAAACTCCATGAACACAGCTCCAAACCTGCAATGAACATTCAAAGTGCACAAATACCTGCAATGAAGAGAGGCAAGAAGAAAACAAGCAAAAAATGAGCAAGGATGGACAGATGCATCACGAAACATGTTTTTGTTGCTTCAGAAGTTTGCACAGAACATCATTTCAATAGTAAAAGGGAAAAAATGCCATTACAGAGCAGGGGAGGAGGTTCAAACTCCATTTTCAACCCTGGGGAAGAAAAAGAAGGGAGGGCAGAGTAGAAAAGATGAACCACCTTTTTTTTTAATGAGCCAAATCTGGCTTTATACAATGCATGGGTCGAGCCTAGGAGAGAGAAACACAGGAAAAATGTGCAAGCAGTCCAACCATTGACCAAAATGCATTCTTCATTAAAATCAGTGGTTGAAACATCACTTCTGGCCATGCTGAAGAAGAATGCGACCCATGTGCATTAAAACTGGTTGTTGAAACGTCAGTTCTGGCCATTACCACGTGCCAGAGATGTTTCCTGATTTTATCTCTCCAAACTGAACCAAAATGCAAGATTGACCCTAGAATCATGTAGAGAATTTCACCAGCTTTCCATTGATATAAGGAACGTGAAAATCTGAGCTCTGGATCGAAAGTTATGGCGATCTGAAGATTTAGGGCAAAAAACGGATCGGCGGGAAAATATTTGAATTTTTTCCACGCTCTGCCACTTGGATGACACGTGTCAGGCACTGATTGGCCACGTAATTCTCTTTCCTTCCCTTTCCATGGGTTTTCCTTTGAAAATTTTGACTTTTTATAACTTTGGAAAATTTTCCATTTTTTCCCCGTGCCCCCGCCACTTGGGACACGTGGCGTGATCTGGTTGGAGGACGGGATGCGGGGTCATCCTTGTCTCTTTAATTTTTTGGCCCAAGACTTTTGTCAAATTTTCCTAAGTATTTCCCTAGCTCCGAACTCCCCTACCTTAGGACACGTGTCCTGTGTCTATTAGCTCGGGCCGACCCTTCAAACCTTGCCCTTTGAAATTTTTGCCGACCACTTAGCAAATTTTTTCCTTCTGACACATGGCACATTCTGATTCATTGGCGGCTCTTCAGCTTTTCACGTCCCACGTGTACTTTTGGCCCAGATGTCCCAAACGAAAGTCCTCTATTTCGGCCGAACCGGCTAGTTCGCGCCCTCCACGTACTCTTGTCCCAACTGTCCCGGACTGCCTGGGACAAATATCTCTGATCCGCCCGAAATGGACTGACTTGCACCAAACCGGCCGATCCACGTCCCGCGCATACTTTTGTCCCGGATGTCCCAAACTACGCGAAACGAAGACTTAGACATTTTTTCCCTCTTTCGGCCGATTCGGCTTTTCGCGTCCCGCGCGTCCTGATGTCCCCTACTGTCCCGCAGACCGCCTAGACTAGGACTTAGCTGATTTTCTTCATTTTTTCGGCCCCAAGCTTGGTACGACGAACCTCAGTTCAACCCGAACTGGTACAACCCGAGCCCTTCAGACCCGAAATGCCTCAAAACAGTCCTGCAACCTTATTTTCTGAATTTCTTCCATTTCATCAACCTGTTGGGATTTCTTCTTGGATGGGAGAGTTAGAAAAAGGCCGAGGGACCCTTAAAAAACATGATTTTGGGCCTTGAATCAATCTACTTGCCTCGGGACTTGAATATTCTGATGCATGTTATCAAAATTACCCTGGGGGGTGAATTTTGGATAACAATTTTGGCGACTCAGCGGGGTCATCTGCCTGCTAGATGAAGTTACCAGTTGCCTGAAGCATCCATTGGGCATGGAGTCATGAGTTGTAACCTACAACTGATCTGAACTTTGAAAACCTCCTCTCTGAGCCACTTGGAAACCCACTGAAATGGAGTCGTTCTCACCAAAATGCCACTGAAATGGACTGTGCAAGAGCAAAACCAGCACCACAAAAACTATGTACAGAACTGAAAATCATACATGCTCCAAATGGAACATGCAGAGTGTGCACAAGCACTTCTTCTGCTAAAAGCAAACCTACCTACTCTACTCTAACTGGGAGCAAAGGCAAGCTAAACAAACCCTGCAATTGGTTGTGAGAAATAGCTTCCCTTTCTCAAAAGTGGCAGCCATGCATTTGATTTGGCATTGAACATGGCTGATTGGATGGATGGAAAATCAACAAGAAGCTGGTCTTCCACCCAAATCATCAAGGTATCAGCTGAAGGCAAATTCAATACCTCTTTTAGTTGCTCTGCATTTGGATTGAAGAGGTATGACAGCTGATCCTTGGTACTTTGTAGCTCACCCTCATGCTCAGAAGCAAGCATGACTGGTTGTGACTTCTCCTTTGGCTCCAATGAAGTCAAATACCTGATTGGGCAAGGTCTGATCCGTTTGATATGCCCATAGCTCTGATTTTCAACTCCAAAAATGGAGTCTTCTTGTAGACCTTCTTGAATGGATGGTGTGGAAGAAATGGTGAAATTCCTCTGTCCTTTCTCTTCCTCCAATGAAGAACATGAAAGATTAAAATCTTCCAATCTTGATTCCAAAGAGCTGCTATAAGATGCAGGCTACTGCAAATGAATGTTCTCCTTCATGACAGCAGACTCAAGTGTTTGGAATGTGGATGATGAAAGAGAGAATGGTGGAAACTCAACCGGTTCTTCTTCATCAAAACAGTCTTCCAAATCAGACAGGTAAACTGCCTCATTGCTATCCAGCTGCAAATGCTCAACCTCTCCCATGGTGTTCTCTTGATCTGCAACTTGATCACCATGGTTTCTTTCATCCTCCAGCATTGAGTTTGAGAGATCAAACTCCTCTTCAGTACTAGAACTTGAGAGAGGTGAAGTAGAAAGAAGAACTGAAGGTTCTCCTGTAGCCTGCTTTGTGCTCAAAGCCCTTGGATCTGCAATTTTCTCCTCCACAACTAGAATGTGCTCCTCTTCTTTTGGATTTGGAGCAGCTTCTCCTTCCTCTAATGTTTGAAGACAATCTTGCTCTTGATTGAACTCTTCCTCCAGTATGAAGTTTTTCAAGTCAAACTCTTTGATCTGCTGCTCTAGAGGACAAGTTGGGACTGCAAGATCTTCTTTTTCTGCTGCAACAAAATCAGTCCTGACCACCATTTGTTCTCCAACCTCCAACCTCTTCTAAAGGCTTAACCATCAAGGGGATCTTTGTCATCCCAAATTTGGCAGCCCAAACCCTCAAGTTGTCTGTCATTTCTTTTCTGTTGGGCTCCTCTTCTTGCTGTCCTTCATGGCCGATTTTTGCAATTTCTTCTTCCCCACATGGAATTGGGAATGCAAGAGGAGGGATGGGTTGTAACTTAATTGATTTGGAAATTTTTTGTGGTGGTGGAGGAGGTGAAACCTCTTGTTTCTTTGGGGGAGAGCGTATTTCTTCTAGCTCTTGTGGAGGGGATGACTGTTTGGAAGGAAAAAGGAAAGAAGAATTGAGGTGTGGTGGAAGACTGAGAGGTGGAGACATGGGATCAACATTTGGGACAGCAGATGGGGAGTTTAGAATTTGTAATTCCAAATGAGATGGTGCTGCTTGAGTAATGGGAAGAGAAAAACTAGATGATGGTGTAGAACTTACCCATTGACAAGGTTGTTCAACAACAAGTGTATAGGCCTCTATTTCTACTGTCCATTGTGCAAGTTGGGGCAGCATCTTCATCATGAAGTCCAGCTTCTCCTGAGGGCTGAAGTGTCTTGGAAAAGGGATTCCCCATGGACAAGGAGTCCTGCAACCAATTCTGAAAGCTCTCATTTGAGCTGTTGCTCTGGACTGCACCATCTTTACCTCCATCTTTTGGATTTTCTCCAACAGACCAGCATCTTGCATCTGATTGTCTTCATTATATGCATACTCTTGCTCTTGGAAAGCTCCATAGCCAAACTGATTTTGGCATTGCTGCTCATATGGGTATGCATACTGATTTTGAATTTGTTCAAAATGCTGATTTGGAGGATTTAAAAAACATGTTGGAGGTGGGAAACATTGCTGCTGTTGTAAATGTGAGTTCCATGATGGAAATGAAGTCATGATTGCACAACTTCATGGAATGGAAAATAATGAAAGGGATGGAAAGAAGGATGGATGGGAATGGATGAAAAAATAGGTCTGCAACTTCAGAAATGGGTTGCTGATCAGATGGAGTCACCAGATGTGTTTGCAAGTGCCTCCAAAGGCTGAAATCTTCACAGGAACACACCAACCTGCAAAAGATGAAGTGGAAGACCTCTAAGGTCCCACCGGGCATGCCAAAACTATTGGTGCAAAATCACAGCACCCCTGGATGTTGATCAGGCTTCTAGGTTGATCACTCTAGCATCCAGTGTGATTGCCCAACATTGAATCCTTTCTCTGAGTGTGGGACTTGTAAATATGAGAAAGAAATCTCCAGAGAAGGCTGGTTCCTGCTCCTAAACTACCTACCACAAGCTATTCCAGTGCAGGCAAGCTAATCTAATCCTAATCTAACCATGCCAAGGAGACAGAGAGAGAGAGAGAGAAAAGAAAAGAAAAACAGAGCCTACACTAAAACGGTGATACACCAGAGAAGGAAAACGTTGAACATCTATCAAAACTACCATGGAACAAAGAGAGGTGAGCAATGGGAAGGATGGACAGATGCATCACAAACCCAAGGATAGATTTCACATAGAAAATGTCCCAAAACTCCATGAACATAGCTCCAAACCTGCAATGAACCAAAGTGCACAAATACCTGCAATGAAGAGAGGCAAGAAGAAAACAAGTGAAAAACGAGCAAGGATGGACAGATGCATCACGAAACACATTTTTGTTGCTTCAGAAGTTTGCACAGAACATCATTTCAATAGTAAAAGGCAAAAAATGCCATTACAGAGTAGGGGAGGAGGTTCGAACTCCATTTTCAACCCTGGAGAAGAAAAGAAGGGAGGGCAGAGCAGAAAAGATGAACAACCTTTCTTTTTTAATGAGCCAAATCTGGCTTTATACAATGCATGGGTCGAGCCCAGGAGAGAGAAACATAGGAAAACATGCAAGCAGTCCAACCATTGACCAAAACACATTCTTCATTAAAATTGGTGGTTGAAACATCACTTCTGGCCATGCTGAAGAAGAATGCGACCCATGTGCATTAAAACTGGTTGTTAAAATGTCAGTTCTGGCCATTAACACATGCTAGAGATGTTTCCTAATTTTCTCTCTCCAAACTGAACCAAAATTCAAGATTGACCACAGAATCATGTAGAGAATTTCACCAGCTTTCCATTGATATAAGGAATGTGAAAATCTGAGCTCTGGATCGAAAGTTATGGCGATCTGAAGATTTAGGGCAAAAAACAGATCGGCGGGAAAATATTTGAATTTTTTCCGTGCTCTGCCACTTGGATGACACGTGTCAGGTGCTGATTGGCCGTGCAATTCTCTTTCCTTCCCTTTCCGTGGGTTTTCCTTTGAAAATTTTGACTTTTTATAACTTTGGAAAATTTTCCATTTTTTCCCCGCGCCCCCGCCACTTGGGACACGTGGCATGATCTGGTTGCAGGATGGGGTGCGGGGTCATCCTTGTCTCTTTAATTTTTTGGCCTAAGACTTTTGTCAAATTTTCCTAAGCCTTTCCCTAGCTTTGAACTCCCCCACCTTAGGACACGTGTTTTGTGTCTATTAGCTCGGGCTGACCCTTGAAACCTTGCCCTTTGAAATTTTTGCCGACCACTTAGCAACTTTTTCCTTCTGACACGTGGCACGTTCTGATTCGTTGGCGGCTCTTCAACTTTTCACGTCCCACGTGTACTTTTGGCCTGGATGTCCCAAACGAAAGTCCTCTGTTTCGGCTGAACCATCCTATTCGCGCCCTCCGCGTACTCTTGTCCCAACTGTCTCGGATTGCCTGGGACAAATATCTCCGATCCGCCCGAAATGGACTGACTTGCACCAAACCGGCCGATCCGCGTCCCACACGTACCTTTTGTCTTGGATGTCCCAAACTGTGTGAAATGAATACTTAGATATTTTTTCCCTGCTTTCGGCTGATTCGGCTTTTCACGTCCCGCGCATCCTGATGTTGGATACTAATCCCGCAGACCACCTGGACTAGGACTTAGCCAATTTTCTTCATTTTTTCGGCCCCAAGCTTGGTACGACGAACCTCAGTTCAACCCAAACTGGTACAACTCGAGCCTTTCATTGACCCAAAATGCCTCAAAACAGTCCTGCAACCTTATTTTCTACATTTCTTCCATTTCATCAACCTGTTGTGATTTCTTCTTGGATGGGAGAGTTAGAAAAAGGCCGAGGGACCCTTGAAAAACATGATTTTGGGCCTTGAATCAATCTACTTGCTCGGGACTTGAATATTCTGATGCATGTTATCAAATTACCCTGGGGGGGTGAATTTCTGATAACAGTTCCCATTGTTATGATTCATCTAGCTCCTAAGGAAGAAAGAAGGATATCCATTCCAAACTATGCTCAACACGAAAATATCAGAAAATAGATACAAGTTCATAACATGAATTTAACTGTTTCATTTAAAGGACAACTACCTTCAAATATAACATTTCAAATTTTTAAATAGAATAAAATCCCATATCAATCTAAGAACGAATATAGAATTTTAACAGTCTGACAATAAGATTGTATTTTTTGTTCAACAAAATCAAAACATCAAATCTCTTCCTTCATCACTTTAACAAATGATATGAACAAGGAAGGATAAACAGGTATAATAAATATCCATTTTGTAAGAGAAATAATAACATAAGGGTTCAATCAAATGAACTAATCCCTACAGGTTAGAAAGGGAATCTTATTATAATTTGACTCAATCTTAATTTATTCTCTAAACTCAACAACAAATTCCCGTCTCTAATCCAAACAATAATCTCATACACTAGTTCCAAGATGAGAGAACCAAACTAACTCATTACAAGAAATGTACTGCAATTCCTCCTTAAAATCCTTATCATTACAAGCATGAGTTCCAATTTCAGTTCAAAACAACACTTAGTAAAGTTCTAAAACAACACCCTATCCCTAAGGGTTCCCAATTTCCTTCTTCTTTTAAAAGACTCAAGCATTAACTTATTGATCCCAACAAGATTACAAAACCTGAAACCTTAAACTAAACCAGTTCAGGAGTATCCTCAAACTTGAAACTGAAGTTCCTTTACATGCCTCCATAACATTGTACTTAAACGTAGGTGATTTAGAATTCTTGTAAAACTATAAAACAAAATCAGACTAAATAGATTTAAGTATTCTACCTCATTACTATTTCTAAGCATAGGTACAAAATTGTTTTAAAAGAATGCCAAATCCTGCTATCAAATGAAAACATTTCTAGTTAGATCTCCAAGAGATATTCGAATAGCTCAGTCATACTACTTACCTAGAATTACAAGGAGTAAGTGGTTTGCATTAAAGGAGTTATAAGTTTCTAACTAGAATACAGTTAAAACAAACTCACAAATCCAGAACAGAGATAACACATCATTCAACTAAAAATTCAAACACTGTTTATCAAATTACATGGGTATTAGTGCCAAATCACAAAGTCTGCAAAGGTGAGCACAGATATATACAAATATTACTGAACAAGTTAGAATATAATTGGACAACCTTAACCAGTTTATAGCATAAATGGGAAGACCCTATTTCCAACTCAAAATGATTCACAAGATCATTGAGGAGTTACCTTTCAAGTAGATATTTGGATATCATAGGGAAACCACAAATTCCCCTTCTAGTTTGTATATCAAACAAAGAAAGCTCATACCAGCTCTAAACATGAGCTCTTACAAGATTTCAGAACTAATCAAAAAAATGCTATTACTGTGTAAATTACTAACTTCCATTAATAGTCTAGAATAACACAAGAATAAACATGAGTACAGAGGTAGATATGAACTTAAAAAAACAATCCAAGATTATTCAGGAATCTAAACACTGTTTTAGAGTGACAAGAACCCCCAACCCAAATTCTTAAAAAAACACTAACCCTAAATTAAGCTTAACTACACATGAACTTGAATACAGGCTCAAATGAAACACCAGTTCAATACAAGCTTTGACTCAAATGAAATACATTGAGCTTATATTCAACAATTGTATAGAGCATTAGCTTCAATACAAACCCTTACAATGAACCTCAAATTACAAGCTGGATTAGCTCAAAACAAAATCAATGCTATATCAACACTCAAAAACAAGCTTTATCTCAAACAAAGACGAGCTCCATAGAAAGATCAAATGGGATTCAAGGTTCCCAAAACTTAGAACCAAATAACAATGACGAAGGCCAGTTTAAAACAAAAATTCTTTGTATACTAGTTCAAGAAATGACAAGTAGAGTTATAGTAACAAATTTATCATGCATGTCTCACTAAATAGCACATACCAAGAAATTTTCAAACAATTATCATCAATTTGCCAAGGATTCATACCCAAATTTCAAAGGATTACAAAACCTTGCAAGAAAATAACTAGATAAAACATACAAGCCAAGAATCTCATAAGAGGAGAGTCATTTTAGTGAATCATTTAGAAGAAAGGAAGAGATATTAATGTTTAGAGCCTATCATTCTTGATAGCGCTTCTGCCAAATCAAAGGAGACTTCCACATGAGCTCCCAACTCCTTTTCTCCTCCATGATAGATCAACCAACCAACATTGGCCCATTCCTCAGAATGCCTCGTATACCTTCCCATGATCAAAAATAGACCAGGGGAGTTAAAAATAACAATTAAGTGAAAGTCAAACTACTCGTTCAAAGAACCAGTTTGCTCCATGTAGAGTAAAATCCAAAAAGCATGTAAAAATCTTAACAACCTATGTCCACTAAATCTTGGTTCCAAGTTTCCTAGAAATGGTTTGTGAACAAAACTTGAGGCCAATTAATTTCATTAATTAAAATTTTCTCACTCAACTCTCCTTGCCACACTACCTCCCAAATTTGGATTGAATGCCTTTCCCATTTAACATGTAACTCCATCTTTAGTGGAGCTTCAACATAAGCCTCCACCAAATCAACTAGCCTCTACCAAAACTTGCAGTACTTAATGTTAGGAATTAGTATTCACATGGTTGTTAGTTTATTATAATTGGTTAGTATGTTTATATTGTTATAACAAATAAGTATGGGATGTAATTTGTAAAGATAGGTTATTGTTTAGAAAAGAGTACTTCCTATTTTATAGGAATTGTTCAACATGACATTGTATGGCTATCAATAATAGCCATTGTATTAGCATGATGATATCAAGCAGATTATTATTGGCTTGTGAGAAGATTGATTTAGAACTAAGTATTTTAGCATATTCTTGGTAGTGTATTCTGAACCAAATGAGAGATTTCATGGAGTTATCTGTTCTCATGAAGTTGTTATGGAATCAAAATAAGGAATTTTGATGGGCAATTAATATTCTTTGATGTCAACCATCTATGCTAAGGAATCTCCAAGTTCTGGAACTATGCATCTACATATTGAGTTTACATTCAGATCTGAGGCGTTGGAATAATTACATAAATATATTGTCATTTCTACAAGAGCAGATCCCTGGCAGATTTCATCTCCCTAAAGAATCGACCACAATTGCATTTGATCTGCATTAGTCGAAGCTGGAATTGGCTTTGTTTTAACTCCAAGCCCAGAAGACTCCCTTCAACACTGTATTTGGATTCAGAGCCCTGAGTAGCCTCATTCCATGACAATGACTGTGGCGAATCCTGTCAAAATTGATATCTATATCTTAAGAGCTTGTGGATCGAAGTCCATCTTTAGAAGCCAAATACAGTTTTCATTGGCATGGTATTGAGGATCACGTAGCCGTAATTTATATTCCTATCAATTTAAAGATTCAATAATATTTCATGGTAGAATTAACCCAGTCTAAGTGAATATGTATTGAGCCAAGAATCTCATTTGGTTATTTTTCAATGAGAAATATCTCAAATCTGCAGATGAAGGAAGGAGAAAAATCATACCTTAAACATGTGCCAAAAGGAACCTTATAAAACGACCTTCATTCTTTTTCTTTGCATGCAAAGATCATAACCACTTTTGATGCAAACCCATGGTTTTAAAAAGGATGTATGGCTTAAGATTGATTGATTTGAATGTTAAATTATCTAGCTTTCTTGTATAAATGTTTATGCATAAAATGGTGAAAAGTGGCTAGCTCAGTTATTTTGTAATATTCTTCATGTTTCCTAGAGGTCAAGATGGTCAAATTTTTATTGCCACATTAGCTTTCAGAATTTTTAATGGATTCAGTAAATTTAGTCAGAATTTTGAATGAATTTAGTTGTAACATAGCTAAATTTAGTGGAGGAAAAACCCTTTCTTTTATAAAAAAAGAGAGAGAGTTGTAATTGGATGCAATATCGATTGAAATCAATGTCCAAGTTGATTTTGTGAGGGGTTTATGTATATGAATATAAAAGCTACATTTTTGCTAAGTAAGTAGCAACATTAATGGAGGAAGGAGGCATCGGAGGAAGGAGGTCGAACAATGACCTCTCGTCAGTCACCAATGGTGGGGCTGCGTAGAAGGTGTGGTGGCATATGTATGGTGTGAGTATATGATTTTCAGTGTGGTTTCCATTTTCTCAGTGTGCTTCAGTTTGCGGTGTTCCTGTTTTTGTGGTGGTATTTGATTGGATGTTGGAAAGAGATTTGTATTGGAAAAAGCAGATGACTGTCAGTGATCCTCTGACTGACTTGAGATCCTCTGACTGCCGTACTTCGTTGGAAGATGGTCAGCTAGTGAATACGTTCATTAGCATTAGTGACCATGTGCAGCAAGACCTAACAGCAAGATCCATTCAGTTAGTATGTTCAACACGATGCATTTTTCCCTTCTCAGATATCTTATGAGTGGAATTTCACATTGTGGGGGGGAATACATACCAATGTTCCATTCCCATTCTTCACCCAAAATGACTTAGTCAAGGAAAGCTTCCAGTGGCAGTGGCAGTTTTCTATGCTGTTCGAGATCGAGTGGCAGCGATCAATGACAGAGACTACAATTAAGAACATTATGATTCTTATAGGAAGTAATGTGAAATTTTTTCAGTATATCTTCTATTGTGCAGTTTTGTGATATGCAAATGTTGTGTTTCCTACATAATTCCCTGATGTATAAGCATAGTGATGAACAGTAGCACCAGAGTAAGTTAGTTCATGGATCTTAAAAGGGTTTGTGGGAGGATCCAGAAAACCACACGAGGTGGACAGTTGATGAGGTTCCTGTCACTTCAAGGTTTGTGGTAAGCCTTTTTAAAACCATGGAAGGAGAGAGCCTTTCTTTTGGATCAAGGTCATGAGTCACAGAGTTGGACATGCCACAGGGGTGAGCATACTTCAGTTGAGAGTGTGGATGTTTTTACCATGTTAAACACTAAGGGGGGGAATGTTAGGAAATCTAGTTTAGTTCACATGGTTGTTAGTTTGTAATTGGTTAGTATGTAAAAGCTTATTGTTATAAAAAATCTGTATAATATTATAAACATTATTTTGTATACTTCCTATTTGTGTAGTGGTTGGTAGTTGTTCAACAACGTAATTCCTGGCTATATAATAGCCATTGTACTTAGCATGATAATATTATAGGATTCAATTATTAACTATAATCATCTTCAAAAGAAGCTTAGGAATAAGTATTTTTCTACTAATTATGTTGTATTCTTAACCAAACTTGGACTTAATGCCTTTAAGGTGAACCTTATCAACAATTAAATTCCATTGCAAACCTGGTGTGTGCTTTAGAGGTATGTAACCCCTTTAGGTTCCCTTTAAAATAGCTTAAGATATATTTCCTCTAAGATTTAGCCATAGTTTAGGAATAATTGTTACCTTAGGTCTTCACATTACCTTATGTAATTCCAACATTAGGTTAGATCCTATCTCACACATCATTCTTCACCAGTCTTGCATTAGGTTTTAAGTTAATTTAGATGTTAGAATTATCCCCTCTTCCATATTCCATTAGCACAATTCCATTTTTTCTCATATAAATAAAAATTTAATTAAGTACATAGCTAAATAGTGATCATTCTTACCTAGCTTAGGATTAACTTAGGATAATCCTATTTTAGGATTCTGAATCCTTCCTATGGTGAACCCAACTTTTATTACCTTTACATTAGCAAATGTAATGGCTAAGATCATGTCTAATAAGCGTTCCAAGGACCTAAGCACAACATACAACTGAATAGATCTCTATAGTTCACATAAGAATTAAAGAACTTGAATGTCAAATTTCAGTCCACCATGTCTTAATTATGGAACGTATAATTATACCTATTCTTCAACTGAAGAAGGTCTTATAAACATTAACCTTGGATCATTACATCATTGAGTCCTATTATGAGTTAGATAAAGAGCCCTCTAATTTTCACAAGACATTAAATCCAGATTGTAATCACCTTCAAGAAGTAAACAATGGTTCACATGAAGCCATTCCATTCCAGTCTAATGATCTTAAGAATCAGAAAAGATTTTCTGTCTCATGAACCTACCTCTTCCAATTCAATCCCATGATACATTATCTCCTACTTTGCAGAGTTCATTTATTCACATTATGTTGATGATCCTATTGAAAATTCTCTTAGTGATATTTTCATTTCATGAGTCCTTAAGAACCAGAGAACATGAGGTTCCAATGATCTCCTTGATTAACAATTTTCTATCAATGACAATCAATTACTTCACTTCTCTTGTCTCATAAGTCCAAATATATATAAAAACGTATTGTAACACTAATCCATTTACATTTTCCTCCTTTGTATATCAAGCCACCATGTGATTTTCCTCTATCAGGATTCTCCTTCTTATTGTTTCATCTCCTCTTGCTAGTTCACCTATGTACTCTTAATACATATTCTATAGAAATTTCCCCATTGGTTACTCCACCTATTCATGGGTGTCTCCTGGATACTAGTCAATTGATTTCATGGGTATTCCACCTATATCTCTATCATTGCTTCCTTGATCAATTACTATTCCAAGTGTTTTTCTTAGCATTCAGATCCTTCTCCATCAATTGGACATCCCTATGATCACTAACAATGGTAAGCTTACAACCATCGATACATGTTATTACCATCTCCCATCATCTTTCACATGAGATATTCTTTCTCTTATGCAGTTTTGTAGGATAGTTAAAATAACTTAGGTTTAGTATCTTACTTTAGAAATTAGGGTTTATTACACCTCCATTGATAACAATCATTACATGGACATTAAGAAAATTCATAAATTTTCATTGCCTCATGATTTCACCAAAATTTGGACCTTGAAACACTAGGCTAAAGAATATGTGATTGTTTCTATCTAATATTTTATACTTAGGCCATGTGAATTCACACCCATCTTCTACATTATTTTAGTAGGATTATGGCTTCATACTCAAACCCCTGATACTTAAGGCCTTTCATTATAGTTTACCAAACTATTACAATGATACATTATCTCCCCGTTTTCCTAGCACTTTTTATCCCCTTGACTAAGGTAAGTGAATGTTCATTCTCTATCATTTAATAATCAACAATGGCCTAAAAGGTTACTTATCCAAAATGTGCCCCTGCATCATTTTTGTGGCTAACTCCTTGTGTTGGACCTCTCTTGTGCCTCAGTCCTCATTTTTTGATTTTCTTAAAGGCACTCAAGGCTTTCTGGAAATGGCACCATTAGATAGAGCTCTCTCTCAGCTTTCCAGAAAGGTAAAGTTTGCCTCCTAACTCCTTATATTTTTCAAGTTATGGCTCAAATGGAGAGTTTTGTGGGAAATTTTCCCATTGGAGGCCCGCAGCCAATAGGAAGCTGCCACGTGGTAAGGAGTTCGGGGGTCGGAGGAAAAAAAATTTTCCAAGTATTTTGGTCGAAGGTTTGGAAATTTTTTCCCGCGGGGCCCACGGACCAATCAAGTTTTCACAAGGGGAAGGACATGGAAGAAAAATTGGCCAAGTGTTTCCCCGATGGAAAATTTTTAAAAATTTTGCAAGCCCGCCCCCAATAGCGAGCATCGACACATTTCCCGCGTCAGTAAGCTGAAAAGTCAAAGAGGGTAAGATGTTCACGTGTCACATAAGTGTAATTTAGAAAAATGAAGGGCCCGGAAGGAAGGAAAGACAGGGCCCACATCTTGAGAATTGACACGTGTCAACAGAAGGGGAGGAGAGGGTGAATCACCAAAGTGTTAGGTCATCTCTAAGATTTGAAAAGTTTGAAATTGCCAAAGCAAAAGGATGAGGAACGTGCTTGTCTTGGAACCAGGGGTGTTCGGATGGTGGCTCCAGGGAAGGCTAACTCCTTTGGAAACTTGTGGCCTTAGCAAAGGTTTGCATAAAAAATTCAGGCACTCAAATATTTCAAAGAGTTGCACCATGTCAATAGAACCAAATCTGCCACGTGTCCAAGTGGAAAATGAATTTTTTTCCAAAGAGTATAAAAAGGTCTCAAATTTTTCAAGGAATGGCCCGGAAAAGTGAAGGAGAGAAAATTCCCCTTAGAAGCCAATCAGATCATGCCAATGGCATCTGACCAAGAGGTGCGGAGATAATCAAGGAATTTTTGAAATTTTTCCAAGTTTTGGTCAAAAAAAGAGGTAAAATTTGAAATTTTTTCCCGCCGATCCGTTTTTGGGCCTGTTTTTGCCCTAAATCTTCAAATGGCCATATCTTTCGATCCAGAGCTTGGATTTTCACGTTCTTTATATCAATTGGAAAGCTGGTGAAATTATCTACATGATTCCATGGTCAATTTTGAATTTTGGTTCAGTTTGGAGGGAGAAAATTCAAAAAACGGTTCTGGTATGTGTCCATGGCCAGAACTGACATTTCAACAACCAAATTTAATGCAAGAATGGGTCGCATTCTTCTCCAATATGGTCAAAAATGATAGGGTATGGGTTTGTAAGGTCCTCCATGCTGTTTTTAATGCATTTTGGTCAATGAAGAATGGGCTCCCACGTTTTTTATGTTTTCTCTCTCCTGGGCTCGACCCATGCACTGTAAAAGCCAGATTTGGCTCATTTTTCAAAGGGTTGAACACTTTTGGCATTGCAAACTTCTTCTTTCACCTCCAACAAGTGATAGTTGTAAGAATCAAACATTTTTCACAGTTTGTAACAGGTTTATACCTCTTTGATGGTGGAATGCAAGAGATTTTGATGTTGAAAATGACATGCAGGCTCTGTGAATGCTTTCAGTCCTTTGTTTGTATTGTTTGCTTCATTTCAAACATAAGACCTCTAATTACATCTATCAGCTTGTGTATGATTTTTATGTTGCATTTCATGAATTTGTGTCTATTTGCATGGCAAAAAATGTTTCACCACTCCTTTTGGTGCATCACCATCTTTAGTTTAGTTTCAATTTTTGCATTTTTATCCCTGTCTCCTTGCAATTAGAGTAGAATTAGGATTGAACCTCTGTAGTTGTGCAAAATATAGATCTAAATCAGAGGAGTTTGAGGAACCAGCCTCTAATCTGGAGATTCCTCTCTCATTTTCACAAGTCCCACACTTGGAGAGAGGTTTCCATGTTGTGCAATCACACTGGATGCCTAAACATCAATTTAGAACCTTGATTTGCATCCAGGGGTGCTGTTGATTTGCAACAACAGTTTTGGCACGCTTAGTGGGACCTTAGAGGTCTCATTTTTATCGCAGCAAAGTTGATGTGCATCTGCTGCAATTTTCTTGCTTGAAAAGAGCTATAATTTGCACATCTGGCGACTCCAAGGGGAAGAATCAACTGGTTTCAGCAGTGCAGGCCTGAAAACTCATGAGAAGAATCACCACAAGGTCAAGAGTTGGAGAAGAAGAAGTGCTGTTTGAATACCTGTAGTTATCTCCAAGAAGTAAGGCAAAGTGGAAGGAGAATCCAAAGGTCTCCATCTCCACCAAACAGAACTCTCTCAACTCCTCCACCTAGTAGGCCTTTCATTCAGTCAACAAGTGTTTTAAGACCAATTAGAATGGCACAAAACAACCCCTATGTCAACTTCACAGGCAGCAGCCCACTTGCTCTCAATGCACAACATCCAATTCTAATTGCAGCCTTGAAGAACATTCCATACTTCACTGGAGAAAATCAGACTACTCCAGGTGATCATGTTAAAGACATTGCCAACCTTTGTGCAATTCATGAAATCAATGAGATGCAAGTGGCTATCAAATTGCTGGCATCTTCATTCAAGGGGAAAGCATTGCAATGGTTTAGAAGCCTTGGAGCTGGTTCTATCACAAATTGGAATCAGCTATGTATAGCACTTCATGAGCAATTTGGAGAGAAGGGAGACAACTTGTCTCTTTTGGAGCAGCTGACAACCATCAAGAGAGCTCCCAATGAGCAGCTGACTGATTTCAACTTCAGATTTCAAAAGACTTGGGAGAGAATTCCAGTGGCAGTCAGGCCAACAGCAGAAGGTGCTTTTCTCTACTATCTCAAAGCTCTAAATTCTGATATTTCTATGTTGATTCAGTCCATGGGAGGCATAACTATCCCTATGGCTTATAGCATTGCCATTAGGGCTGAAAATTGTTTGATCCAAGCTGGCAAACTTGCCCCTAGACCTCCCATGCCATTGTTTCCAAGTTTAGAGAGTCCAAACACCAATCAAGCACCTAATTTGGCTCCTTCTCCCACTCCTAGAAATCAGAGTTCAAATGAAGCTTCTACTTCATCTCCAAGTGCCCCAAATGAGCTTCAAGAAGTCATGAAGCAATTGCAAAACCTAGGCAATGAGCTGGTTACTCTCAAGAGGCAACAAGCCCAAGGTTTTAGACCTTCTTATCAGCCCCAAGCTCAGCCTAACAGGCAGCCATACCAACCACAAAGACCACCTAATCCAGCTGCAAATATGAATCAAACAAGGCCTCCTGCCAATAGACCATTTCAGCCCTATAATCCAAATGCCATATCTGCCTCTAAGGCATTGGTGCCAACACAAAACAACATTGCTCAGGAGTATGATTGGTGTTTTCCATGCAATGAACCTCATAACCAATCCATGTGCTTCAATGGTGCTTTGAATCAAGCATTAATGGTGACAACTACTGGTGTGGAGGGTGAGGCAAGTCAAGGAAACAACCAACAACAAGAAACATTCCAACAACAATCAGCCCCAAATGACACCACATTGGTAAATTGGCAAGCAGAAGATTTCTGTGGCATGAATCAAGCAGTTTCTCAAGGTGTTGCAGCCAACACAAGGTCAAAAAGAAGGAATTTGGGTGAAGAACAGCCATTAGCTCCAACCAATCCACAACCTTCCATGGCTCCACAAATGGTTGGCAAGCAAAATCCAATTTCAAATGCACAAGGGCAGCCAAGAACAGCTCCTAGACCAACTCAAATACCAGTTGTTGCTGCCCACGTGCAAGGAGTGAATGTGTAAACCAAGGGACAGCAAAGAGATCCTTCATCACCATTCAGTATCATTGATCATATGAAGAAGACAAATGTAAATATATCAATGTGGGAATCCCTATCTATCCCAGGCCAAAGAGATTTGCTACAAGCTGCCATGAAGGACTGGCCAACTTCGAATCAACAAGTTCAGATGCAAGAGAAAGTGCTCACAAATGTTGCCCAGCCTGAAGGGAATCATGGAGGACAGCAAGGTAAAATGTTGAAGCCCCCTCCTTTCTATGTTTCATTAATCATTGGAAATCAGTTAGTGCACAATTGCATGATAGATTCTGGGGCAAGTAGCTCAGTGATGCCTAAACAAATAGCTGATCAGCTAGGGCTCCAGTATGAAACCATATCCAAAGGGGTAGTGCAGCTAGATGGGACAGCAGTAACAACAGTTGGAGTGATTAGAAACTTGAGTCTTACCTTGCATGCATGTCCAAATGTTGTTGTTTTACAAGATGTATCAGTCATAGACCTTCCACCACTCTTTGCCCTATGCTTGTCAAGGGACTTCACAGCCAAGATTGGAGGGATATTTGTCTGCTGATTGGTCACACATGCTGTTCAGAATGAGGTATGGAACCAAAGCTACAATCAGGTCTGAACCTATTGCAAACTTCCACATTGAGCCTTACACTCCAAGTCAGATCAATGCCAATTGTTCAGCATTTGATCAAGAAGATCACCCAAGCACTGATGAAGCTGACACCAAGGTTGGAAGCATCCCGGATCTAACTCTTGATGAATGGGCAAACAAGGTACATGCTTTTGATCCTTATCAAGAAGTAGAAGAATCTGAGCTAGGGGTCTATTGTATACATGAAGAAGATCATCCCCTATTCCTAGCATCACCAAGCCAAACCATAAAGATGACAATGAGGTATGGCAGCTGTTTTTTGATGGATCAAGGAGTAGACAAGGTGTAGGAGGTGGAGCCATGCTTGTTTCACCTCAAGGAGTAAAGTACTATTCAGCTTTTAGATTTCAGTTTGCATGCTCCAATAACACTGCTGAATATGAAGCCTTGGTGCAAGGGATGCATTGGGCAATCAAGAGAGGAATAAAGAACTTGCAAGTCTTTGGTGACAGTGAATTGATTGTAAATCAGGTCAAGGGACAACATGCTGCCAAGAATGATCTACTCAAGTGCTACAAGAACAGGGTGTGGGACCTCATGGAAGATTTTGAGGGTTTTGGCATCAAATCCATTCCTAGGAAAGAGAATCAAGCTGCTGACAGGCTTGCAGCAGTAGGGGCAGCCTTTGACATTGTGGAAAGCATTCAACAAGACAAGGTACAACCAAACATCCATGTGATTGTGAGGCCTTCAGTGCCAGATAACAATGTCAAGTTGGCAAGTGTTTGAGAATGACCAGCAAATCATCCATTTCTTGCAAGAAGAAGCTGAGTTCTCAGCTAAGAATCAAGAAAAATTGGAACAGCAGTATGGTGACCAAGTGGTACAGCTGAGAACTAACAAGCTGCCCAAGGGACTTATCACTTTGGAGTCCATTTTTAATCCCAATGATCAGTTTAGGAAGGAGAAAGCAAACATTCAGGTCAAGAGAGAGGATTCAGTATCCATCTTGGTGGAAGAGAACAAACCATTGCAAATTGGAAAGATGACAACTGAACAAGAAAGGTATGAGTTCATAAGCTGTGTCAAGAGTTCCCTGATGTGTTTGCTTGGAGCTATGAAGACTTGAAAGGTTTCAATCCCAACTTAGCTCAGCATACCATTGAATTGGATCCAAATACTAAGCCTGTCAGGCAGAAACAAAGACCAGTCAATCCACACATGGAGCCTCTCATGAGGAAAGAATTGAACAAGCTGATTGAAGTCAAGAATCATATTCCCAATCAAGCATTCTAGTTGGGTTGCCAACTTGGTTCCAGTCAGAAAGAAGAGTGGAGAGATCAGATTGTGTGTTGACTTCAGAGACTTGAATAGAGCATCTCTCAAGGACCATTACCCACTCCCTTCCATGGAGCAAATCTTGCAAGTTGTGGCTGGCTCTGAGAGGTTTTCACTACTTGATGGCTACTCAGGCTACAATCAGATTATGGTGAAGGAAGAAGACCAGTTCAAGACAGCCTTCACAACCAAATGGGGAACTTATGCATACAGGAAAATGCCATTTGGGCTGTCCAACGCTGGTGCTACCTTCCAAAGAGCAATGGACATGGCATTCAAAGGTTTGATTAACAACATGGTGCTGATATACCTTGATGATATCACTGTTTTTTCCAAAAATGCAGCAGACCACCTCTCTCATTTGAGACAAGTCTTCACGAGGTGCAGGAGAGTTGGAGTGTCTTTGAATCCTAAGAAGTGTATCTTTCTTGCACATGAAGGAAAGCTCCTTGGCCATATTGTCTCCAAAGAAGGATTAGCAATTGATCTAGAGAGGGTTGAAGCCATAAGAGCACTACCATTGCCAAGCCACAAGAAAGCCCTTCAGAGTTTCTTGGGGAGGATAAACTTTGTTCGGAGGTTTGTCCCAGATTTTGCAGCCCTTGTCAAGCCCATCACCAAAATGTTAAAGAAAAGCATGGCTTTCAAGTGGACAGCAGAAGGCAAGGAGAGTTTTGAAGCAATCAAAGAAGCCATCTCTCAAGCACCAACTCTCATCAACCCGAGAAGACTTCTCCAAGGATTTCATCCTCTATGCATTTGGAGGTAATGATACTATTTCTGCCATTTTGGTACAGCAGAACAAGGAGTAAGGCAAAGTGATGAGCAGCCAATTGCTTTCTTCAGCCAAGAGCCTAGATGACTATGAGGTGAGGTATTCTTTCATTCAAGAAGCATGGGCAGTAATCAGAAGCTTGAAGAAATTCAAGCAACCCCTCAAACAACATTTCCAGTTGCTGCAGTCCCACATGCTGGGGTTAAGGACTTCAGGCACAACAAGGTAATTTTGAGGCAGGGCAGGTTAAATCATTCCATGTCATGGAGTAGACATTCTCTCAAGGTCCAAAAATCATGTTTCTGGGATTTTTTTTTTCCAACTATATTCCAAGAAGAAAAGAGCAAGTTCTAAAAAAGGGTGAAAAAGTTTGGGCCAGAAAAAAATCACTGAAAATTCCCAGCTAAGTCCTAGTCCTCGCAGCAAAGGGACAGTTGAAGGACGTCCATAGGGCATTTTGCCGGTGTTTTGAAAAGAGATGTCCAGGAGTGTTGTCCGCACAGCAAAGGGACATCCGGGCCAGAGGCAAAGTGGCATTTTCCAAAAAGGTAAAAAGAAAAATTCAACTAATGGTTTAGTTATTAAGCCTTGGACATCTGGTTCAATCACACGTGAAGGACGTGAAGAAGCTCCATTAGCACTTCAGAGCAATTTCCAGAAACCCCAGATGTGTGGGGAATTTGGACTCTAATCTTTTCAAGCTGAACAAATGGATCAAGAGAGCTCCCAATGAAAGCTGACCATTTCAACTTCAGACCTCAAAGAGGGACTAGGGAAGCGATCCTAGAATTCAGGCAGATCCAACAATCCAGAAGGTTTTTTCCTACTATCTCAAAGCTTTAAATTCAGATATTTCTATCTTGACGTCCAGGGAGGCAAAACTATCCCTCATGGAATTTATAGCACGTGCCTTTTAGGGCTGAAAATTGGAGTTCAAAGATGTTAAAATTATCTAAATGATTCCAAGGTCAATTTGGCCCACGTGACCAGACCAATAAAAAGCCAGGCGTTTCCAATGGTTTAGAGAGTCCAAAGAGCAATCAAGCACTTAATTTACAAAAGTTTTTCCCAAAAAACTAAAAGGAAAATTCTTCCCCTTCTACTTGATCTCCAAGTGCCCCAAATGAGCTTCAAGAAGTCATGAGCAACTGGGGCAAAAACCAATGATTTTACTCCAAGAGGCAAAAAGGTCAAGGTTTTATTTTCAACCAATATGGTCAAAAATGACAGGTAGGGTTTGAATAAGTCCTCCAACCACAAAGACCAGTGGATGCACGTTTTAATCCAATGCAAATATGAATCAAACAAATTTTTTTTCCCACACCCGTTTTTTGCCATTTTCAGCCCTAAATCTTCAACCTTCATATCTTTTGATCTAGAGCTCAGATTTGCACGTTCTTTATATCATTGGAAAGCTTATGAAATGGCATAGAACACTTCTTCCTTCATTGAAAACTTGAATTTTGGAATCAGACCTTTTTCAGAGAGAGAAAGTTTAAAAAAGGCTCTGACCGTGTTCATGGCCAGAAGTGACAGGTTTATACGACCAAATTTAATGCAGAATGGGAGTTTTTTCCTCCAATTGACAGTGTAAAATCTGTGAATGGGCTTTCAGTCCTCTGTTTGTATTGTTTTAATTCATTTGCAAGACCTCTAATTACATCTATCAGCTTGTTATGTTTTCTCTCTTGGGCTTGCATTAAAAGCCAATTTGTGCTCTATTTACATGGCAAAGAAATGTTTCACCACTCCTTTTGGTGCATCACCATCTTTAGTTTAGTTTCATTGTAACAGCATTTTTATCCCTGTCTCCTTGCAATTTAGAAATGTAGCAATTAGGATTAGAACCTCTGTAGTTGTGTAAAATATAGATCTAAATCAGCCTGTGATGTTTGAGGAACCAGCCTCTATTCTGGAGATTCCTCTCTCATTTTCACAATCCCACACTTGGAGAGAGGTTTCCATGTTGTGCAATCACACTGGATGCTCTAAACATCATTTCAAACCTTGATTTGCATCCAGGGAGTTTGCTGATTTGCAACAACAGTTTTGGCACAAGTCCCGGTGGGACATGTTTAGAGGTCTCATTTTTATTGCAGCAAAGTTTTGATGTGCATTGATGTGCATCTGCTGCAATTTTCTTGCTTGAAAAGAGCTATAATTTGCATATCTGGCGACTCCAAGGGGAAGAATCAACTGGTTTCAGCAGTGCAGGCCTGAAAACTCATGAGAAGAATCACCACAAGGTCAAGATTTGGAGAAGAAGAAGTGCTCTTTGAATATCTACAGTTATCTCCAAGAGTAAGGCAAAGTGGGAGGAGAATCCAAAGGTCTCCATCTCCACCAAACAGAACTCTCTCAACTCCTCCACCTGGTAGGCCTTTCATTCAATCAACAAGGGTTTTAAGACCAATTAGAATGGCACAAAACAACCCCTATGTCAACTTCACAGGCAGCAGCCCACTTGCCCTCAATGCACAACATCCAATTCCAATTGCAGCCTTGAAGAACATTCCATACTTCACTGGAGAAAATCAGACTACTCCAGGTGATCATGTTAAAGACATTGCCAACCTTTGTGCAATTCATGAAATCAATGAGATGCAAGTGGCTGTCAAGTTACTGGCATCTTCATTCAAGGGGAAAGCATTGCAATGGTTTAGAAGCCTTGGAGCTGGTTCTATCACAAATTGGAATCAGCTGTGTATAGCACTTCATGAGCAATTTGGAGAGAAGGGAGACAACTTGTCTCTTTTGGAGCAGCTGACAACCATCAAGAGAGCTCCCAATGAGCAGCTGACCGATTTCAACTTCAGATTTCAAAAGACTTGGGAGAGAATTCCAGTGGCAGTCAGGCCAACAGCAGAAGGTGCTTTTCTCTACTATCTCAAAGCTCTAAATTCTGATATTTCTATGTTGATTCAGTCCATGGGAGGCATAACTATCCCTATGGCTTATAGCATTGCCATTAGGGCTGAAAATTGTTTGATCCAAGCTGGAAAACTTGCCCCTAGACCTCCCATGCCATTGTTTCCAAGTTTAGAGAGTCCAAACACCAATCAAGCACCTAATTTGGCTCCTTCTCCCACTCCTAGAAATCAGAGTTCAAATGAAGCTTCTACTTCATCTCCAAGTGCCCCAAATGAGCTTCAAGAAGTCATGAAGCAATTGCAAAACCTAGGCAATGAGCTGGTTACTCTCAAGAGGCAGCAAGCCCAAGGTTTTAGACCTTCTTACCAGCCCCAAGCTCAGCCTAACAGGTAGCCATACCAACCACAAAGACCACCTAATCCAGCTGCAAATATGAATCAAACAAGGCCTCCTGCCAATAGACCATTTCAGCCCTACAATCCAAATGCCATATCTGCCTCTAAGGCATTGGTGCCAACACAAAACAACATTGCTCAGGAGTATGATTGGTGTTTTCCATGCAATGAACCTCATAACCAATCCATGTGCTTCAATGGTGCTTTGAATCAAGCATTAATGGTGACAACTACTGGTGTGGAGGGTGAGGGCAGTCAAGGAAACAACCAACAACAAGAAACATTCCAACAGCAATCAGCCCCAAATGACACCACGTTGGTAAATTGGCAAGCAGAGGATTTTTGTGGCATGAATCAATGCAGTTTCTCAAGGTGTTGCAGCCAACACAAGGTCAAAAAGAAGGAATTTGGGTGAAGAACAGCCATTAGCTCCAACCAATCCACAACCTTCCATGGCTCCACAAATGGTTGGCAAACAAAATCCAATTGTCAAATGCACAAGGGCAGCCAAGAACAGCTCTTAGGCCAACTCAAATACCAGTTATTGCTGCCCACGTGCAAGGAGTGAATGTGCAAACCAAGGGACAGCAAAGAGATCCTTCATCACCATTCAGTATCATTGATCAGATGAAGAAGACAAATGTTAATATATCAATGTGGGAATCCCTATCTATCCCAGGCCAAAGAGACTTGTTACAAGCTGCCATGAAGGACTGGCCAACTTCGAATCAGCAAGTTCAGATGCAAGAGAAAGTGCTCACAAATGCTGCCCAGCCTGAGGGAAATCATGGAGGATAGCAAGGTAAAATGTTGAAGCCCCCTCCTTTCTATGTTTCATTAATCATTGGAAATTAGTTAGTGCACAATTGCATGATAGATTCCGGGGCAAGTAGCTCAGTGATGCCTAAACAAATAGCTGATCAGCTAGGGCTCCAGTATGAAACCATATCCAAAGGGGTGGTGCAGCTAGATGGGACAACAATAGCAACAGTTGGGGTGATTAGAAACTTAAGTCTTACCTTGCATGCATGTCCAAATGTTGTTGTTTTACAAGATGTATCAGTCATAGACCTTCCACCACTCTTTGCCCTATGCTTGTCAAGGGACTTCATAGCCAAGATTGGGGGATATTTGTCTACTGATTGGTCACACATGCTGTTCAGAACGAGGTATGGAACTAAGGCTACAATCAGGTCTGAACCTATTGCAAACTTCCACATTGAGCCTTACACTCCAAGTCAGATTAATGCCAATTGCTCAGCATTTGATCAAGAAGACCACCCAAGCACCGATGAGGCTGACACCAAGGTTGGAAGCATCCCAGATCTAACTCTTGATGAATGGGCAAACAAGGTACATGCTTTTGATCCTTATCAAGAAGTAGAGGAATCTGAGCTAGGGGTCTATTGCATACATGAAGAAAATCAGCCTATTCCTAGCATCACCAAGCCAAACCACAAGGATGACAATGAGGTATGGCAGCTATTTTTTGATGGATCAAGGAGTAGACAAGGTGTAGGAGGTGGAGCCATGCTTGTTTCACCTCAAGGAGTAAAGTACTATTCAGCTTTTAGATTTCAGTTTGCATGCTCCAATAACACTGCTGAATATGAAGCCTTAGTGCAAGGGATGCATTGGGCAATCAAGAAGAAAATAAAGAACTTGCAAGTCTTTGGTGATAGTGAATTGATTGTAAATCAGGTCAAGGGACAACATGCTGCCAAGAATGATCTACTCAGGTGCTACAAGAACAGGGTGTGGGACCTCATGGAATATTTTGAGGGTTTTGGCATCAAATCCATTCCTAGGAAAGAGAATCAAGCTGCTGACAGGCTTGCAGCAGTAGGGGCAGCCTTTGACATTGTGGAAAGCATTCAACAAGACAAGGTACAACCAAACATCCACGTGATTGTGAGGCCTTCAGTGCTAGATAACAATGTCAGTTGGCAAGTGTTTGAGAATGACTAGCAAATCATCCATTTCTTGCAAGAAGAAGCTGAGTTCTCAGCTAAGAATCAAGAAAAATTGGAACAGCAGTATGGTGACCAAGTGGTACAGCTGAGAACTAACAAGCTACCCAAGGGACTTATCACTTTGGAGTCCATTTTTAATCCCAATGATCAGTTTAGAAAGGAGAAAGCAAACATTCAGGTCAAGAGAGAGGATTCAGTATCCATCTTGGTAGAAGAGAACAAACCATTACAAATTGGAAAGATGACAACTGAATCAAGAAAGGTATGAGTTCATACAGCTGTGTCAAGAGTTCCCTGATGTGTTTGCTTGGAGCTATGAAGATTTGAAAGGTTTCAATCCCAACTTAGCTCAGCATACCATTGAATTGGATCCAAATACTAAGCCTGTCAGGCAGAAACAAAGACCAGTCAATCCACACATGGAGCCTCTCATGAGGAAAGAATTGGACAAGCTGATTGAGTCAAGAATCATATTCCCAATCAAGCATTCTAGTTGGGTTGCCAACTTGGTTCCAGTCAGAAAGAAGAGTGGAGAGATCAGATTGTGTGTTGATTTCAGAGACTTAAATAGAGCATCTCTCAAGGACCATTACCCACTCCCTTCCATGGAGCAAATCTTGCAAGTTGTGGCTGGCTCCGAGAGGTTTTCACTACTTGATGGCTACTCTGGCTACAATCAGATTATGGTGAAGGAAGAAGACCAGTTCAAGACAGCCTTCACAACCAAATGGGGGACTTTTGCATACAGGAAGATGCCATTTGGGCTATCCAACGCTGGTGCTACCTTCCAAAGAGCAATGGACATGGCGTTCAAAGGTTTGATTAACAATGTGGTGCTGATTTACCTTGATGATATCACTATTTTTTCCAAAAATGCAGCAGACCACCTCTCTCATTTGAGACAAGTTTTCACGAGGTGTAGGAAATTTGGAGTGTCTTTGAATCCTAAGAAGTGTATCTTTCTTGCACATGAAGGAAAGCTCCTTGGCCATATTGTCTCCAAAGAAGGATTAGCAATTGATCTATAGAGAGTTGAAGCCATAAGAGCACTACCATTGCCAAGCCACAAGAAAGCCCTTCAGAGTTTCTTGGGAAGGATAAACTTTGTTCGGAGGTTTGTCCCAGATTTTGCAGCCCTTGTCAAGCCCATCACCAAAATGTTAAAGAAAAGCATGGCTTTCAAGTGGACAGCAGAAGGCAAGGAGAGTTTTGAAGCAATCAAAGAAGCCATCTCTCAAGCACCAACTCTCATCAACCCGGACTTCTCCAAGGATTTCATCCTCTATGCATTTGGAGGTAATGACACTATTTCTGCCATTTTGGTACAACAGAACAAGGATAATGATGAGCAGCCAATTGCCTTCTTCAGCTAGAGCCTAGATGACTATGAGGTGAGGTACTCTTTTATTGAGAAGCATGTACTGGCAGTAATCAGAAGCTTGAAGAAATTCAAGCATTTAGTCTCAAACAACAAGGTCCAGTTGCTGGTCTCACATGCTGGGGTTAAGGACTTCCTCCTCAACAAAGATTTGAATGAGAAAAGGGCAGGTTGGATCACCCGTGTCATGGAGTATGACATTGAGATCAAAATCACCAAGCTGGTAAGAGGGAAAGGATTGTGTGAGCAGCTGGTTTTTGGGAAGCAAAAAGAAGTATGCAATGAAGAAGAGGCTGTTTTGACAGTCCAGGACAGCCATGAGCCAAGTGGCAATCAAGGAGAAGACGATGCTGCCCCCACTCCTTACTGGACCCAAGGTATTATACACTTGTTATCCAAATTTCACCCCCCAGAGTTAATTTGATAACATGTATTAGAGTTTTTAGTTCCAAGCAGGTAGATTGATTCAGGAGAAAATCATAAAATTGGCTAAGTCCTGCTCAAGGCCGCCTTTGGGACAACTGGAACAATTATACACAGAAGGCGCCGATCAGCCGAAAAGCCTCCAGGTGGCCCAAATAGAAAAGGGACAAGTGGGACAAATGGACGCGAAATGCCTGAATCGGCCGAAAGAAAGAAAATTTGTCCAAGTCCTTTACCGAGAGCAAGTGGGACAAGAGTGCGCGGAGGACGCAAACCGGCCGGTTCGCCCAAAATAGAGAACTGTAGCACCGGGACAGTCAGACTAGAAGGACACGTAGGGTGCAAGAAGCCGACCCGGCCAAAGGGAGAAGAAAATAGACCAACTGCTTTAGGACATGTGTGACAAAGGAATGCGAACCGGACGAATTGGGGTGAACCGCAAGAATTTGTCCCAGATAGCACTTGGACAAGTGGGACGAATGGACGTGAAGGATGCGAACTGACCGGTTCGGCTGAAACAGGAAACTTCAGCACAAGGACAAGTGGGACAAAGGGATGCATGGGACACAGATAGCTGAAGGAGCTAAAAGCCAATCAGATCATGCCACGTGTCACCAACAGAAAAGGGATGAGGAACCCCATTTCGGGTGGATCGGAGGATTCTGTCCCGCGAAGCACTAGGACATCTGGCGCAAAAGGATGTGGTGGACGTGAAAGAGCCGGCAGACCCGTGGACCAACCAGATCATGACATGTGTCACAAGGAGAAAGGTCTAAAGGTCAAAGGGGTGATTTTTGAAGGAAAAGCCCAAACCAATGAAACAGTGCCACGTGTCCAAGTTTAAGGGCCCATAAGGAAATTTCAAAGGAAAGCCCATGAAAAGGTGGAGAGAGAGAATTACTCAGAAAATCAAGGCCTGCCACGTGTTGTCCAGATGGCAGAGTGCGGGAAAAGGTTTTAAAACCTGTTCTTGCCTGTTTTGTGCCCTAAATCTTTAGACCTTCGTATCTTTCGATCCATAGCTCGGATTTGCACATTCTTTATATCAACAGAAAGCTGTTGAAATTCTCTACATGATTCTGGGATCAATCTTGCATTTTGGTGTAGTTTGGAGGGATAAAATTAAGAAAACATCTCTGATGCGTGGTGATAGACAGAAGTAATGCTTCAACAACCAACTTTAATGCAGAAGAGAGCTCGCCGCTCCTGTTAGACAGCCCACCGTTTTGCCAGAATCCGCTACTTATGTCATAATGAGATGATTTTAAATGCTACCAAGAAGTGGTTGGGGTAGATTCTAGATTTCCTCTCTCTTCCCTCTCTCATTTTTGGATATATATGGTAAAGAAGAGCTCCTTTAAGGGGGTCGGACACTTTTTGTTTTGCATCCTCCCTTATTCCCTTGCTTGCCAGAGAATTTGTGGAGCTTTCAAACCTCCCATATGGATTGTAATACCATTCTTTTTTGCCTCTTGGCCACTGCAATGTAATGTATCAACTCTTGAGCAATAATATATGTGTTGTGATTGACTCTCAACCCTCTCATGTATTCATTGCTATCATTTTGATCTCTTATTGTAGTTTGGTTACCTATGTATGGTGTTTGTATTGCATCTATGTGGTCTGTGTTAAATTTGCAAAACGAGTGTCTAACATTCCTTGGTGCATCGCCTTTGTAGTTTAGGTTTTATTCTATGCATTTTCTTACCCTGTCTCCTTGGCAAGTTAGATTAGGTTTTAGCAAACCCTCTGCATTTTTTGTGTGCATCTAAACAGAGGAATAGGAACCAGCCTTCTCTAGAGAATATTTTCTCATCTTTACAAGTCCCACGCTTGGAGAAAGGATTCCATGTTGTACAATCACAATGGATGCCTGAACATCAACCTAGAAGCCTGATTTGCATCCAGGGGTGCTATGAGTCTGCAACAACAGTTTTGGCACGCCCGGTGGGACACTAGAGGTCTCATTTTTATTGCAGCAAAGTTGATACGCATCTGCTATAGTTTTCTTGCTTATAAGAGCTATTATTTTCATATCTAGTGACTCCAAGGGGAAGAATCAACTGGTTTCAGCAGTGCAGGCCTGAAAACTCATGAGAAGAATCACCACAAGGTCAAGAGTTGGAGAAGAAGAAGTGTTGTTTGAATACCTGTAGTTATCTCTAAGAAGAAGGAAAAGAGGAAGAAGGATTCAATGGTTTTCATCTCCACAAAATAGAAATCTCTCAACTCCTCCACCTGACAGGCCTTTCATTCATTATACAAGGGTTTTAAGACCGATTAGAATGGCTCAGAACAATCCCTATGTCAACTTCACAGGCAGCAACCCACTTGCTCTCAATGCACAACATCCAGTTCCTATTGCAGCCTTGAAGAACATTCCCTACTTCACTGGAGAAAATCAGACTACTCCAGGTGATCATGTTAAATATATTGCTAACCTTTGTGCAATCCATGAAATCAATGAAATGCAAGTGGCTGTCAAGTTACTAGCATCTTCCTTCAAGGGTTAAAGCATTACAATGGTTTAGGAGCCTTGGAGCTGGTTCTATCACAAACTGGAATCAGTTGTGTATTGCACTTCATGAGCAATTTGGAGAGAAGGGAGACAACTTGTCTCTTTTGGAGCAGCTGACAACTATCAAGAGAGCCCCAAATGAGTAGCTGACTGACTTCAACTTCAGATTTCAAAGATCTTGGGATAGGATTCTAGTGGCAGTCAGGCCAACAGCAGAAGGTGGTTTTCTATATTACCTTAAAGCTTTGAATTTTGATATTTCTATGTTGATTCAGTCCATGGGAGGCACAACAATCCCTATGGCTTATAACATTTCCATTAGAGCTGAAAACTGTCTTATTCAAGCTGGTAAACTGGCTCCTAGGCCTCCCATGCTCTTGTATCCAAACTTAGAATATCCAAGCACTAGTCAAGCACCCACTTTGGCTCCTGTTCCCATTCCTAGAAACCAGAGTTCAAATGAAGCTTCCACTTCATCTCCAAGTGCTTCGAATGAACTCTAAGAGGTCATGAAACAGTTACAAAATATAGGAAATGAGTTGGTTACTATTAAGAGGAAACAAGCCCAAGGTTTCAGACCTTCCTATCAACCTCAAGCTTAGCCTAATAGGCAGCCATACCAACCACAAAGGCCACCTAATCCAGTTGCAAATGTGAATCAAACAAGGCCTCCCGCTAATAGACCATTCCAACCCTATAATCCAAATGCTATATCTACCTCTAAGGCATTAGTGACAACACAGAACAACATTGCTCAGGAATATGACTGGTGCTTTCCATGCAACGAGCCTCATAACCAATCCATGTTTTTTAATGGTGCTCTCAATCAAGCACTGATGGTGACAACTACTGGTGTGGAGGGCGAGGGCAAAGGAAACAGTCAACAACAAGAAACATTCCAACAGCAATCAGCCCCAAATGACACCATGTTAGTGAACTGGCAAGCAGAAGATTTCTGTGGCATGAATCAAGTAGTTTCTCAAGGTGTCGCAGCCAACACAAGGTCAAAGAGGAGAAATTTAGGTGAAGAACAGCCATTAGCCCCAGCCAATCCATAACCTTCCACGGCTCCACAAATGATTGGCAAGCAGAGTCCAATTTCAAACACACAAGGGCAGCCAAGAACAGCCCCTAGGCCAACTCAAATGCTAGCTGTTGCTGCCCACGTCCAAGGAGTAAGTGTACAAACCAAGGGACAGTGTACAAATCAAGGGACAACAAAAGGATACTTCATCCTCGTTCAGTATCATTGAACAGATGAAGAAGACTAACGTCAATATATCAATGTGGGAATCCCTATCCATCCCAGGACAAAGAGATCTGCTACAAGCTACCATGAAGGATTGGACAACTTCAAATCAGCAGGTTCAGATGCAAGACAAAGTGCTTACAAATGTTGCTCAGCCTGAAGGAAGCCATGGAGGGCAACAAGGTAAAATGTTGAATCCCCCTCCTTTCTATGTTTCATTAATCATTGGGGATAAACTAGTACACAATTGCATGATTGATTCCAGGGCAAGTAGCTCAGTGATGCCCAAGCAAATAGCTGATCAGCTGGGTCTCCAATATGAAGTAATATCTAAAGGGGGTAATGCAATTGGATGGGACAACAATAGCAACAGTTGGAGTGATTAAAAACTTGAGTCTTACCTTGCATGCATGTCTAAATGCTGTTGTCTTACAAGATATATCAATCATAGACCTTCCACCACTCTTTTCCCTTTGTTTGTCAAGGGACTTCACAGCCAAGATTGGGGGGCATTTGTCTGCTAATTGGTCTCACATGCTATTTAGAACAAGGTATGGAACTAAGGCTATAATTAGGTCTGAACCTATTGCAAACTTCCATATTGAGCCTTACACTCCAAGTCAGATTAATGCCAATTGCTCAACATTTGATCAAGAAGATCACCCTAGTACTGATGAGGTTGACACCAAGGTTAGAAGTATCCTGGACCTAACTCTCAATGAATGGGCAAACAAGATACATGCTTTTGATCCCTATCAAGAAGTAGAAGAATCTGAGCTGGGAGTCTATTGTATACACGAAGAAAATCAACCTATTCCTAGCATCACCAAGCCAAGCCATAATGATGATAATGAGGTATGGAAGCTGTTTTTTGATGGATCAAGGAGTAGGCAAGGTGCAGGAGGTGGAGCCATGCTTGTTTCACCTCAAGGCATCAAATATTATTCAGCTTTTCATTTCCAGTTTTCTTGTTCAAACAACACAGCTGAATATGAGGCCTTGATTCATGGACTTCATTGGGCTAGGAAAAAAGGGATAAATAACTTGTAGGTGTTCAGGGATAGCGAGCTAATCGTCAACCAAGTTAGAGGACAACATGCTACAAAGAACGACTTGTTGAGGAGCTACAAGAATAGGGTATGGGACCTCATTGAGGATTTCAAAGCTTTCAACATTGTGTCCATACCCAGGAAGAAAAATGAAGCCGCAGATAGGCTCGCAGTAGTTGGAGCAACGTTTGATGTGGTTGACAACATCAAAAGGGAAAAAACACAGCCACATATCCATGTGATTGTGAGGCCAGTAGTTCCAGATAATAACACCAGCTGGCAAGTGTTTGAAAACGATCAACAGATCTTCAATTTTTTACAAGAAGAAGCTGAATTCTCAGCTAGGAATCAGGACAGACTGGAGCAACAGTATGGGGATCAAGTAGTGTAGCTGCGGACAAACAAGCTTCCCAAGGGTTTAGTAATGTTGGAGTCTATCTTCAACCCTAACGACCAGTTCCGTAAAGAAAAGGCTAACATACAGGTCAAGAGGGAAGATTCAGAGCCAATTCTGGTTGGGGAAGGAAAAACACTTCAAATTGGTAAAGTGGCCACTGAGCAGGAGAAATCAGATTTCATATAGCTTTGTCAAGAATTTCCAGATGTCTTGGCATTGAGCTATGAAGACTTGAGAGGATTCAATCCGAATTTGGCACAACATACCATAGAATTGGATCTAGATGCTAAGCCCATCAGGAAAAAGCAGAGACCTATTAACCCTCACATTGAGCCTCTAATGAAGAAAGAGCTAAATAAGCTAATAGAGGAAAGCATTATATTCCTGATCAAGCACTCAATCTGGGTTGCTAACTTGGTTCCGGTCAGGAAGAAAAGTGGAGAAATCAGGTTGTGTGTGGACTTCCGAGACCTCAATAGAGCATCTCTCAAAGATCATTACCCGCTTCCTTCAATGGAACAAATATTGCAAGTAGTATCTGGTTCAGAGAGATTTCTCTCTCCTAGATGGCTACTCAGGGTATAATCAGGTGATGGTGAAAGAAGAAGACCAATTCAAGACATCCTTCACAACTAAATGGGGCACATATGCTTACAAGAAGATGCCATTTGGGCTGTCCAACACTGGTGCTACCTTTCAAAGGGCAATGGACATGGCATTCAAAGGCTTGATCAACAAGATAGTGCTGATATATCTAGATGATATCACTGTCTTCTCAAAGAATGCAGCAGACCATCTCTTTCACCTCAGGCAAGTGTTTCAGAGGTGTAGAAAGTTCAGAGTATCTTTGAACCCCAAGAAGTGCATCTTTCTTGCACATGAAGGAAAGCTCCTTGGCAATGTTGTCTCGAAAGAGGGACTGGAAATTGATCCAGAGAGGGTTGAAGCCATAAGAGCACTACCATTGCCAAGTCACAAGAAGGCTCTTCAAAGTTTCTTAGGAAGGATCGATTTTGTTCGCAAGTTTATCCCAGATTTTGCAGCCCTTGTCAAGCCCATCACCAAAATGTTAAAGAAGAGCATGGATTTTAAGTGGATAACAGAAGGCAAGGAGAGTTTTGAAGCAATCAAAGAAGCTATCTCTCAAGCACCAACTCTCATCAACCCAGACTTCTCCAAGGATTTCATCCTCTATGCATTTGGAGGTGATCACACTATTTCTGCCATTCTGGTACAGCAGAACAAAGATAATGATGAGCAGCCGATTGCCTTTTTTAGCCAGAGCCTAAGATGACTACAAGGTGAAGTACTATTTTATTGAAAAGCATGTACTTACTGTAATCAGAAGATTGAAGAAATTCAAGCATTTAGTCTCAAACAACAAGGTCCAGTTGCTGGTCTCACATGCTGGAGTTAAGGACTTCCTCCTCAACAAGGATTTGAATGAGAAAAGGGCAGGTTGGATCACCCGTGTCATGGAGTATGACATTGAGATCAAGATCACCAAGCTGGTAAGAGGGAAAGGACTATGTGAGCAGCTGGTTTTAGGGAAGCAAAAGGAAGTATGCAACAAAGAAGAGGCTGTTTTGACAGTCCAGGACAGCCATGAGCTAAGCGGAAATCATGAAGAAGATAATTCTTCCCCCATTCCTTGCTGGACCCAAGGTATTATGCACTTCCTAGGTACAGGCCAGTGCCCCCCAGAGATGAACAAGACCCAAAGGAGACACTTCAGATTACATGGCTGTCCCGTATGCCATTGTTGAGGGAGTTTTGTTCAAGAAAGATATAAATGGAGTGCTGCTGAGATGTATTAGCACAGGTCAGATTCAAAGGGTATTGGAAGAGTTTCATGGTGGACCAGCTGGTGGCCATTTTGCACCAAGAGTGACAGCTCTAAAAATCATGAAGGCTTGTTATTATTGGCCTAAAATCTTCAGCGATTGCTACGCATGGATCAAGAGGTGTAAGAATTGTGCATTCTTCACAGGAAAAGAGAAGACTTGCTGCATTTCCATTACATCCAATCTCAATTGATCAGCCATTCATACAATGGGGTTTGGACTTCATTGGAGTCATTAATCCCAATTCAAGCCAAGGGCATAAATGGATTTTGATAGCCACAGACTACTTCACCAAATGGACAGAAGTAGTAGCACTCAAAGAGGTAAATGAGTCTAGCATATTAGACTTTTATGAGGGAGTAACAACCAGATTTGGTGTACCTACTACAATAATCTCTGATAATGCATTGACATTCATTGGATCTAAGGTGACTGAGTGGGTTGTCAAGAATGGTATTTACCTAAGCACTTCATCGAACTATTACCCTCAAGGTAATGGCTAGGCCGAGTCTACAAACAAGAACTTGTTGAGGATCATTAGGAGAACTCTTGATGAGAATCAGAGGTCTTGGCATACCAAGCTAAAATCAGCCTTATGGGTTGATAGGATCACTCCCAAAAGATCCACAGGTAACTCTCCATTCAGGCTTGTCTATGGAAGAGAGGAAATCTTACCCATGTAACTTGAGTTGCCAACATTGGAACTCATGAAGCAGCTGGAGTTACTTGAATTTGAGCCCATGGAGGTGAGGTATGCAGAGTTGATGGAGCTACAAGAGATCAGAAATCAGGCATCCCAAGCAATGGAAAAGGATCAAGCTTTGATCAAGAAGACCTTTGATAGGAAGGCCAAAGATAGATCTTTTCAAGTTGGAGATCTAGTGTTGAAATGGGAGGTGGACAGAGAAAAACTGGGACGGCATTCAAAATTTGATGCCATTTGGAGTGGCCCATACATGGTCACAAAGTGCAAGAGCAGCAATGCTTTCCAATTGGCCTCATTGGATGGTGAAGAACTGCAGATTCCAGTAAATGGAATCTATCTCAAACATTGCTATTGAAAATAAAAGGTTCACCCTTGTAAATATTAGCCTAGATTTCAATTCCTCTAAGTGCGTATGCACATTGTCTTATTGTAGTTAGGTTTCAGTTTCCCTAAGTGCTTTGGCACAGGTTTTGTCGCTCCTAGATTGAGTTTTTTACAGTTCAACATGCTCTCGTAGAGGGATCTTTGCAGCATCAGGCTCATTTCAGGTTATTAAACAGAGAATCTTGTGACTCCATGCCCAATGGATCACTAAAGAGGCCACTGATCTTCTACCTAGCAGGCAGGTGACCCTGAAAAGTCACCAAATTGTTATCCAAATTTCACCCCCCAGAGTTAATTTGATAACATGCATTAGAGTTTTTAGTTCCAAGCAAGTAGATTGGGATTCAGGAGAAAATCGAACCGGCTAAAATTGGCAAATTCCTAACTCAAGGCCAGGTGGTCCTTGGGACAGTTGGAACAATTATACGTGGAAGGCGCGGATTGGCCGAAAAGCCTCCAGGTAGCCCAAATAGAAAAGGGATCTATGCCGTGGGACAAATGGACGTGAAATGCCTGAATCGGCCGAAAGAAAGAAAATTTGTCCAAGTCCTTTACCGGGAGCAAGCTGGGACAAGAGTGAGCGCGAGGATGTGAACCAGCCGGTTCAACCTGAAACAGAGAACTTGTAGCACTGGGATAGTCGGGACAGAAGGACGCGCAGGGCGCGAGAAGCCGACCCAGCCAAAGGGAGAAGAAAATCGACCAACTGCTTTAGGACATGTGGGACAAAGGAACGCGAACCAGCCGAATCGGGTGAACTCAGAAGAATTTGTCCCACTAGACAGACGAATGGACGTGGGACAGCCGGGCCGAAACAGGGGACGCGACGGGGACGTGGATAGCCGAAGGAGCCATAAATCCAATCAGATCACGCCACGTGTCAACGGGGAATAGAAAAGGGACGAGGAAGCCCATTTTGACTAAGTGTTCGATGCGGAGGATTCTGTAAAGGGGAGAAACCGGAAGCCAGGGCCGCGGCAAATAAAAAGAGGACGCGTGTCCTAAGCGAGAAGGGGAGTGCGGTAGACTCATGGGACCAACTTGGAGAATTCATGAAAAAGTGTCATTCAGCCAAGAAAATTAAAAAAGTCAAAGGGGTGATTCTTCCCCGAAAGCCCCTGTCAACCAATCAATGCAGTGCCACGTGTCCCAAGTGGCGGGGCATGGGTGAAAAAATGGAAAATTTTCCAAAGAGTTAAAAAGGTCGAAATTTCAAGAGAAAGCCTGTGGAAAGGTGGAGGAGAGAGAATTGCTCAGTGAATTAGCACTTGACACGTGCCATCTGATCGGAGGAGCACGGAAATTTTTCAAAAAGATTTCCAAAATGCAAAAAGGTCAAAATTTAAAATTTTTTGCCTGACATCCGTTTTTTTTGGCCGTTTTTCCCTAAAACTTCAGACCTTCATATATTTTGATCAAGAGCTCAGATTTGCATGTTCTTCATATCATTACGTAAAGCTGTATGAAATTCTTTACAGGATTTCATGGGATCAATTTTGACATTTTGGTTTAGTTTCAAGAGATAAAATTCAAGAAAACAGCTCTGGTGACATGTGTTCATAGATAGCAGAAATGACCTTTCAACGACCAAATTTAATGCAAGCATGGGTTGCATTCTCCTCCAATTCCGGTCAAAAATGACAGCCCGTATGGGTTTGTAAGAATCCCCCATGCTTCTGTCATAATGAGATGATTGTAGTAAATGCTACCAGGAATGTGGTTAGGGATGTTTTGTACATTTCCTCTCTCTTCCCTGGGCTCGATTTCTATGCATATGTATTATAAGCCAGATTTGGCTCATTTCTAAAAGAGTCGAACATTTTTTTGGCATAGCAAAAATTATTCTTTCACCTGCCAGCAGGTGATTTGTTGTCGAGCTTTCAGACCTCTTCAAATGGGTTGTAATTCCATGTCTTTCTACCTCTTTGAGCCACTGTAATGCAGTGGCTATTGACTCTTGAGAAATGATATATGTAAGCTTTGTGAATGGGTTTCAGTCCTTTGTTTGTATTCATTTGCTGTCATTTCAGATCTCTAAATTATAGTCTTGGTCAGCTTGTGTATGGTGTTTATGTTGCAATCTATTGGTCTATGTGTCTATTTGCATGACAACGAATATTCTACCACTCCTTTTGGTGCATCACCATCTTGTAGTTTAGGTTTCATTTTTTTGCATTTTCTATACTCTGTCTCCTTGGCAATTTAGGGTAGGATTAGGATCTGAACCCTCTGTATTTTGTGCAAATATAGCATCTAAATCAGAGGATTTTGAGGAACCAGCCTCTAATCTCGAGAATCTTCTCTCTCATCTTTCACAATTCCCACACTTGGAGAGAGGTTTCCATGTTGTGCAATCACACTGGATGCCTAAGACATCAATCTAGAAGCCTTGATTTGCATCCAGGGGTGCTTGTGATTTTTCTACTAACAGTAACACTTCACAAAAAAGACACAAAATACAATAGTAAAATATTGAAATGAACAAGACCCAAAGGAGACACTTCAGATAACACTTAGGATGTTCCTTATGCACATTGTTGATGGAGTTTTGTTCAAGAAAGATGTGAATGGAGTGCTGCTGAGATGCATTAGCACAAATCAGATTCAAAGGGTGTTGGAAGAGTTTCATGGTGGACCAGCTGGTGGCCATTTTGCACCAAGAATGATAGCTCTAAAAATCATGAAGGCTGGTTATTATTGGCCTAAAATTTTTAGTATTTGCTATGCATGGATCAAGAGGTGTAAGAATTGTGCATTCTTCACAGGAAAAGAAAGAC
Source organism: Taxus chinensis (assembly GCA_019776745.2). Taxonomy (NCBI): domain Eukaryota; kingdom Viridiplantae; phylum Streptophyta; class Pinopsida; order Cupressales; family Taxaceae; genus Taxus; species Taxus chinensis. Next base: position 289,952 of record JAHRHJ020003798.1, read on the forward strand.
TTTTTGCCCTTCCATTGCATCCAATCTCAGTTGACCAGCCATTCATGCAATGGGTTTTGGACTTCATTGGAGTCATTAATCCCAATTCAAGCCAAGGGCATAAATGGATTTTGACAGCCACAGACTACTTCACCAAATGGACAGAAGCAGTAGCACTCAAAGAGGCAAATGAGTCTAGCATCTTAGACTTTTATGAGGGAATAACAACCAGATTTGGTGTACCTGCTACAATAATCTCTGATAATGCATTGGCATTCATTGGATCTAAGGTGACTGAGTGGTCTGTCAAGAACGGGATCTACCTAAGCACTTCATCAAACTATTACCCTCAAGGTAATGGCCAGGCCGAGTCTACAAACAAGAACTTGTTGAGGATCATTAGGAGGAACTCTTGATGAGAATCAGAAGTCTTGGCATACCAAACTGAAATCAGCCTTATGGGCTGAGAGGATAACTCCCAAAAGATCCACAGGTAACTCTCCATTCAGGCTTGTCTATGGAAGAGAGGCAATCTTGCCCATGTCACTTGAGTTGCCAACATTGGAACTCATGAAGCAGCTGGAGTTGCTTGAATTTGAGCCCATGGAGGTGAGGTATGCAGAGTTGATGGAGCTGCAAGAGATCAGAAATCAGGCATCCCAAGCAATGGAAAAGGATCAAGCTTTGATCAAGAAGACCTTTGATAGGAAGGCCAAGGATAGATCTTTTCAAGTTGGAGATCTAGTGTTGAAATGGGATGCGGACAGAGAAAAATGGGGAAGGCATTCAAAATTTGATGCCATTTGGAGTGGCCCATACATGGTCACGAAGTGCAAAAACAAAAATGCTTTCCAATTGGCCTCATTGGATGGTGAAGAACTACAGATTCTAGTAAATGGAATCTATCTCAAGCATTGCTTCTGAAAATAAGAGGTTCACCCTTGTAAATATTAGCCTAGATTTCAATTCCTCTAAGTGCGTATGCACATTGTCTTGTTGTAGTTAGGTTTCAGTTTCCCTAAGTGCTTTGGCACAGGTTTTGTTCTCCTAGATTGAGTTTTTTACAGTTCAACGTGCTCTCGTAGAGGGAGTTGCAGCATCAGGCTCATTTCAGGTTATTGCTTATGACTCCATGCCCAATGGATCGCTAAAAGGCCACTGATCTTCTACCTAGCAGGCAGGTGACCCCGAAAAGTCGCCAAATTGTTATCCAAATTTCACCCCCCATAGTTAATTTGATAACATGCATCAGAGTTTTTAGTTCCAAGCAAGTCTGAAATTGATTCAGGAGAAAATCATAAAATTGGCAAATTCTTGCTCAAGACCGCCTTTGGGACAGTTGGAACAATTAATACGCGGAAGGCACGGATCAGCCAAAAAGCCTCCAGGCAGCCCAAATAGAAAAGGGACATCTGGGACAAATGGACGTGAAATAGCCTGAATCGGCCGAAAGAAATAAAATTTGTCCAAGTCCTTTACCGGGAGCAAGTGGGACAAGAGTGCATGCAAAGGACGTGAACTGGCCGGTTCACCCGAAATCAGAGAATTGTAGCACTGGGATAAGTGGGACAGAAGGAAGGGTGTGAGAAGCCGACCCAGCCAAAGGGGAAGAACGTGTCCTAGATAGGACTGGGACATTTGGGACAAATGGACGCGAAGGAATGAACCGGCCGGTTCAGGCCGAAATGGAAAATTTTTCCCAGCACTGGGACAAGTGGGACAAAGGGACGTGTGGGACAGGATAGCCAAAGGAGCCGAAAGCCAATCAGATCATGCCATGTGTCACTGGCAAAAAAGGGACGAGGAAGCCCATTTCAGGTGGATCGGAGGATTCTGTCCTGCGAAGCACTGGGACATCTGGGACAAAAAGACGTGGTGGACGCGAAAATCCGGCAGGCCCGTGGACCAATCACAGATCATGACACGTGTCGCCAAGGAAGAAAGGGTCCAAAAAGTCAAAGGGGTGAGTTTTCGTAAGCACTGATCGAACCAATGAAATAGTGCCACGTGTCCAAGTTTAAGGGGCCCACAAGAAATTTCAAAAAAGCCAGCGTGAAAGGTGGAGAGAGGGAATTACTCAGTGAATCAGGGCCTGCCACGTGTCGTCTAGATGGCAGAGCGCGGGAAAATTTTCCAATATTTTAAAACCTGTTCTTGCCTGTTTTGTGCCCTAAATCTTCAGACCTTCATATCTTTCGATCCAGAGCTCAGATTTGCATGTTCTTTATATCAACGGAAAGCTGTTGAAATTCTCTACATGATTCTGGGATCAATCTCACATTTTGGTGTAGTTTGGAGGGAGAAAATTAAGAAAATGTCTCTGACATGTGGTGATAGATAGAAGTAATGCTTCAACAACCAACTTTAATGCAGCAGACAGCTCGCCGCTCCTGTTAGACAGCCCGCCGTTTTGCCAGGATCCGCTGCTTCTGTCATAATGAGATGATTTTAAATGCTACCAAGAAGTGGTTGGGGTAGATTTTGGATTTCCTCTCTCTTCCCTCTCTCATTTCTTAGATATATATTGTAAAGAGGAGCTCCTTTAACAGGTCGGACATTCTTGTTTTGCATCCTCCCTTCTTCCCTTGCTTGCAAGAGAATTTGTGGAGCTTTCAAACCTCCCATATGGGTTGTAATGCCAGTATTTTTTACCTCTTGGCCACTGCAATGTACTGTATCGACTCTTGAGCAATAATATATGTGTTGTGATTGACTCTCAACCCTCTCATGTATTCATTGTTGTCATTTTGATCTCTTATTGCAGTTTGGTTACCTGTGCATGGTGTTTGTATTGCATCTATGTGGTCTATGTTAAATTTGCAAAACGAATGTCTAACATTCCTTGGTGCATCACCTTTGTAGTTTAGGTTTTATTCTATGCATTTTCTTACCCTGTCTCCTTGGCAAGTTAGATTAGGTTTTAGCAAACCCTCTGCATTTTTGTGTGCATCTGAACAGAGGAATAGGAACCAGCCTTCTCTGGAGAATCTTTTCTCATCTTTACAAGTCCCACACTTGGAGAAAGGATTCCATGTTGTGCAATCACACTGGATGCCTGAACATCAACCTAGAAGCCTGATCTACATCCAGGGGTGCTTTGAGTCTAAAACAACAACACTTCCAAGGCACAGGCCTATGCCCTCTGGAGATGAACAAGACCCAAAGGAGACACGTCAGATTGCAGGATGTTCCATATGTCAAAGTTGATGGAGTTTTGTATCAAGAAAGATGTGAATGGAGTACTACTGAGATGCATTAGCACAAATCAGATTCATAGGGTGTTGGAAGAGTTCCATGGTGGACCAGCTGGTGGTCATTTTGCACCAAGAGTGACAGCTCTAAAAATCATGAAGGCTGGTTATTATTGGCCTAAAATCTTCAGTGATTGCTATGCATGGATCAAGAGGTTAAGAATTGTGCATTCTTCACAGGAAAAGAGAGACTTGCTGCCCTTCCATTACATCCAATCTCAGTTGACCAGCCATTCATGCAATGGGGTTTGGACTTCATTAGAGTCATTAATCCCAATTCAGGTCCAAGGGCACATGTGGATTTTGACAGCCACAGACTACTTCACCAGATGGACTGAAGTAGTAGCACTCAAAGAAGCAAATGAGTCTAGCATCTTAGACTTTTATGAGGGGATACAGCAACCAGATTTGGTGTACCTACTACAATAATCTCTTGATAATGCATTGGCATTCATTGGATCTTAAGGTGACTGAGTGGGCTGTCAAGAACGGGATCTACCTAAGCACTTCATCAAACTATTACCCTCAAGGTAATGGTCAGGCCGAGTCTACAAACAAGAACTTGTTGAGGATCATTAGGAGGACTCTTGATGAGAATCAGAGGTCTTGGCATACCAAACTGAAATCAGCCTTATGGGCTAATAGGATAACTCCCAAGAGATCCACAGGTAACTCTCCATTCAGGATTGTCTATGGAAGAGAGACAATCTTGCCCATGTCACTGGAGTTGCCAACATTGGAACTCATGAAGCAGCTAGAGTTACTAGAGTTTGAGCCCATGGAGGTGAGATATGCAGAGTTGATGGAGCTAGGTCAAGAGATCAGAAATCAGGCATCCCAAGCAATGGAAAAGGATCAAGCTTTGATCAATAAGACCTTTGATAGGAAGGCCAAGGTAGATCTTTTCAGGTTGGAGATCTAGTGTTGAAATGGGATGTGGATAGAGCAAAACCAAGGAAGGCATTCAAAATTTGATGCCATTTGGAGTGGCCCATACATGGTCACGAAGTGCAAGAATAAGCAATGCTTTCCAATTGGCCTCATTGGATGGTGAAGAACTCATAGATTCCAGTCAATGGAATGTATCTCAAGCATTGCTTCTAGAAGGAAATTCACTACCTTGTAAATAATAGATTAGATTTTCATTCCTCTAATTGCTTGTGCACATTGTTTTGCTGTAGGTTAGTTCTATTTTCCCTAAGTGCTTTGGCACAACTTGCTGTCCATGGAGATGTTTTGTAGTACTTACTTCCATCAGGTGATATTCCATCTTCCTCCTTACATATTCTAAATCACTTGGGGTTCTAAACAAAATATTTGATGACTCCATGCCTAATGGACTGCTTCAAGCTACTGGTCTTTTCATCTAGCAGGCAGATGACCCCGCTGAGTCAACCAAAATTGTTATCCAAAATTCACCCCCCAGGGTAATTTTGATAACATGCATCAGAATATTCAAGTCCCAGGCAAATTGATTGATTCAAGGCAAAAAATCATGTTTCTAGGGTCCCCTCAAATTTTTTCTAACTCTCCCTGTCTGAGAGAAAAGAGCAAGTTCTGAGAAAATGTGAAAAAGTTGCAGAAAGGCAAGCTTGGGCCAGAAAAAATCATGAAAATTGGCTAAGTCCTAGTCCAGGCAGCAGTTGGGACAGTTGGGACGTCGGGGGCGCGAACCGGTCGGCCAAAAAGCCTCCAGGCGGTCAAAGCACATTGGGACATCTGGGACAAAAGGACGCGGCGCGGAAAGGTGAACGCGAAAATGATTTCACCAATTGGGACCGAAGGAGAAAAAATTCAAACTCCATTTGCTGAGCAGGAACAGCTGGGACATCTGGGCCAAAAGGACGCGAACCGCCGGATCGGCCGAAAAGAGAACTTTCACACTGGGACAGTTGGGACAAAAGTACGTGCGTGGACGTGGGAGCCAAAAGAGCCGAGAGCAATCAAAAATGCCACGTGTCTTCGGCTCAAAGAGGGACAGGGAAATGAATCAGGCGGATCGGAAAATTTGTCCCAAAGTTGGGACATCCGGGCCAAATGGACGCGAGGGAAATGAAAAGCCGGCAGGCCCCAGAAATCAGCACGTGTCAAAGGGGAAGCCACATGTCAAATTGGGAAGTGTCCAAAATTTCAAAGGGCAAGGTTTGAAGTATTGGCCCGAGCCAATAGAAAAGAGGACACGTGTCCTAAGGAGAAGGGGGAGTGCGGAGCTCGGGGAGACTTAGAGAATTTCAAAAGTTTTGGCAAAAAACTAAAAGGTAAAGGATGCCCCTGCGGCCCCTGTCCTCCAACCAGATCATGCCACGTGTCCCAAGTGGCGAGGGGCGGGGAAAAAATGGGGAAATTTTCCAAAGTTACAAAAAGTCAAAATTTCAAGGAAAACCCGTGGGAAAGATGGAGGAGAGAGAATTGCTCATCCAATCAGCACCCGACACGTGTCATCCAGGTGGTGAAGAGCGCGGGAAAAAATTTCAAAATCCGTTTTGGCCTGTTTTGTGCCCTAAATCTTCAGATCGCCATATCTTTTGATCCAGAGCTCGGATTTGCACGTTCTTTATATCATTGGAAAGTTTATGAAATTCTCTACATGATTCTGGGGTCAATCTTGTATTTTGGTTTAGTCTAAAGAGAGAAAATCAAGAAACGGATCTGACGTGTTTCATGGCCAGAAGTGACATTTCAGCAACCAAATTTAATGCAGAATGGGTCGCATTCTCCTCCAATTCGGTCAAAAATGATAGGGTATGGGTTTGTAAGGTCCCCATCTACCATTTTAATGAATTTGTAGTTAAGGAGGAATGGGATCCCATGTTTTGTAAGTTTTCTCTCTCCTGGGCTCGACCCATGCAATGTAAAAGCCAGATTTGGCTCATTTAAAAAGGGGAACATCTTTTGGCATAGCAATCTTCTTCTTTCACCTCCAGCAAGTGATTGTTGTAAGAATTAGACCTCTTCAAAGATTGTAATAGGCAGTTTTTATACCTCTTGAGGTTGGAATGCAAGTGTTTTCGACATTGGAAATGATAATGCAAGCTTTGTGAATGAGTTTCAGTCCTTTGTTTGTATTGTTTTACTTCATTTCAGATCCTAAATTACATCTTATCAGCATGTGTATGTTTTATGTTCATGAATTTGGTTTGTGTCTATTTACATGGCATGGCAAAATGTTTCACCACTCCTTTTGGTGCATCACCATCTTTAGTTAGTTTCATTTTTTGCATTTCTATCCCTGTCTCCTTGCAATTTAGAGTAGGATTAGGATCTGAACCTCTGTAGTTGTGCAAATATAGATCTAAATCAGAGGAGTTTGAGGAACCAGCCTCTAATCTGGAGATTCCTCTCTCAGTTTCACAAGTCCCACACTTGGAGAGAGGTTTCCATGTTGTGCAATCACACTGGATGCCTAGAACATCAACTTAGAAACCTGATTGCATCCAGGGGTGCTGTGATTTGCAACAACAGTTTTGGCACGCCCGGTGGGACACTGCGGGTTCTTACTAGAGGTCTCATTTTTATTGCAGTAAATGCCCGGTGGTTGATGTGCATCTGTAGCTGCAATTTTCTTGCTTGAAAACAGCTATTATTTGCATATCTGGCGACTCCAAGGGGAAGAATCAACTAGTTTCAGAAGTGCAGGCCTGAAAACTCATGAGAAGAATCACCACAAGGTCAAGAGTTGGAGAAGAAGAAGTGCTGTTTGAATACCTGAAATTATCTCCAAGAAGAAGGCAAAGAGGAAGAAGGATTCAAAGGTCTCCATCTCCACCAAACAGAACTCTCTCAACTCCTCCACCTGGTAGGCCTTTCATTCAGTCAACAAGGGTTTTAAGACTAGATTAGAATGGCAACAAAACAACCCCTATGTCAACTTCACAGGCAGCAGCCCACTTGCCCTCAATGCACAACATCCAATTCCTATTGCAGCCTTGAAGAACATTCCCTACTTCACTGGAGAAAATCAGACTACTCCAGGTGATCATGTTAAAGACATTGCTAACCTTTGTGCAATCCATGAAATCAATGAGATGCAAGTGGCTGTCAAGTTACTGGCATCTTCATTCAAGGGTAAAGCATTGCAATGGTTTAGGAGCCTTGGAGCTGGTTCTATCACAAATTGGAATCAGCTATGTATAGCACTTCATGAGCAATTTGGAGAGAAGGGAGACAACTTGTCTCTTTTGGAGCAGCTGACAACCATCAAGAGAGCTCCCAATGAGCAGCTGACTGATTTCAACTTCAGATTTCAAAAGACTTGGGAGAGAATTCCAGTGGCAGTCAGCCAACCAGCAGAAGGTGCTTTTCTCTACTATCTCAAAGCTCTAAATTCTGATATTTCTATGTTGATTCAGTCCATGGGAGGCATAACTATCCCTATGGCTTATAGCATTGCCATTAGGGCTGAAAATTGTTTGATCCAAGCTGGAAAACTTGCCCCTAGACCTCCCATGCCATTGTTTCCAAGTTTAGAGAGCCCAAACACCAATAAATCACCTAATTTTGATCCTTCTCCCACTCCTAGAAATCAGAGTTCAAATGAAGCTTCCACTTCATCTCTTTTGTGTCTATCAAGAAATGACAAAATTATTCACCACTCCTTTTGGTGCATCACCATCTTTAGTTAGTTTCAATTTTTGATTTCTATCCCTGTCTCCTTGCAATTTAGAGGTAGGATTAGGACCTGAACCTCTATAGTTCTGCAAATATAGATCTAAATCAAAGGAGTTTGAGGAACCAGCCTGATAAGCTGGAGATTCCTTTCTCAGTTTCACAAGTCCCACACTTGAGAGAGGTACTCCATTTTATTGTGAATGCATGAACATCAACTTAGAAACCTGATGTGCATCCAGGGGTGCTGTGATCCAGCAACAACAAGTCTCGAACAACAAGGTCCAGTTGTTGGTCTCACATGCTAGGGTTAAGGAATTCCTCCTCAACAAAGATTTGAATGAGAAAAGGGTAGGTTGGATCACCCATGTCATGGAGTATGACATTGAGATCAAGATCACCAAGCTGGTAAGAGGGAAAGGATTGTGTGAGCAGCTGGTTTTGGGGAAGCAAAAAGAAGTATGCAATGAAGAAGAGGCTGTTTTAACAGTCCAGGACAGCCATGAGCCAAGTGTCAATCAAGAAGAAGACAATGCTGTCCCCACTCCTTGCTGGACCCAAGGTATTATACACTTCCTAAGCACAGGCCTATGCCCCCCCGAAGATGAACAAGATGCAAAGAAGACACTTTCAGATTGCAGGTTGTCCCATATGCCATTGTTGATGGATTTTTGTTCAAGAAAGATGTGAATGGAGTGCTGCTGAGATGCATTAGCACAAATCAGATTCATAGGGTGTTGGAAGAGTTCCATGGTGGACCAGCTGGTGGTCATTTTGCACCAAGAGTGACAGCTCTAAAAATCATGAAGGCTGGTTATTATTGGCCTAAAATTTTCAGTGATTGCTATGCATGGATTAAGAGGTGTAAGAATTGTGCATTCTTCACAGGATAAGAGAGACTTGTTGCCCTTCCATTGCATCCAATCTGAGTTGACAGCCATTCATACAATGGGGTTTGGACTTCATTGGATTCATTAATCCCAATTCAATTCAAGGGCACAAATGGATTTTGACAGCCATGGACTACTTCACCAAATGGACTGAAGCAGTAGCACTCAAAGAAGCAAATGAGTCCTAGCATCTTAGACTTTTATGAGGGGATAGCAACCAGATTTGGTATACCTGCTACAATAATCTCAGATAATGCATTGGCATTCATTGGATCCAAGGTGACTGAGTGGGCTGTCAAGAATGGGATCTACCTAAGCACTTCATCAAACTATTACCCTCAAGGTAATGGCCAGGCCGAGTCTACAAACAAGAACTTGTTGAGGATCATTAGGAGGACTCTTGATGAGAATCAGAGGTCTTGGCATACCAAACTAAAATCAGCCTTATGGGCTGATAGGATAACTCCCAAGAGATCCACAGGTAACTCTCCATTCAAACTTGTCTATGGAAGAGAGGCAATCTTTCCCATGTCACTTGAGTTGCCAACATTGGAACTCATGAAGTAATTAGAGTTGCTAGAGTTTGATCCCATGGAGGTGAGATATGCAGAGTTGATGGAGCTGCAGGAGATCTAAAATCAGGCATCCCAAGCAATGGAAAAGGACCAAGCTTTGGTCAAAAAGACCTTTGATAGGAAGGCCAAGGATAGATCTTTTCAGGTTAGAGATCTAGTGTTGAAATGGGATGTGGATAGAGAAAAACTGGGAAGGCATTCAAAATTTGATGCCATTTGGAGTGGCCCATACATGGTCACGAAGTGCAAGAACAACAATGCTTTCCAATTGGCCTCATTGGATGGTGAAGAACTGCAGATTCCAGTCAATGGAATCTATCTCAAGAATTACTTCTAGAGGAAATTTCCACCTTGTAAATATTAGATTATATTTTCATTCCTCCAAGTGCTTGTGCACATTGTTTTGCTGTAGGTTAGTTTTGCTTTCCCTAAGTGCTTTGGCACAACTTGTTGTCCATGGAGATGTTTTGCAGTCCTTGCTTCCATCAGTGATATTCCATCTTCCTCCTTGCAACATTCTAAGTCAGTTGGGGTTCCAAACAGAAAATTTGATGACTCCATGCCCAATGGACTGCTTCAGGCAACTGGTACTTTCATCTAGTAGGCAGATGACCCCTCTGAGTCGCCAAAATTGTTATCCAAAATGTGCCCTTACTCATTTTTGTGGCTAACTCCTTGTGTTCCTACCTCTCTTGTGCCTCAGTCTACATTTTTTGATTTTTAAGCACTCAAGGCTTTCTGGAAATGGCACCATCAGATAGAGCTCTCTCTCAGCTTTCCAGAAAGGTAAAGTTTGCCTCCTAACTCCTTATATTTTTCAAGTTATGGCTCGGCGGAGTTTTTGTGGAAAATTTTCCCATTTGAGGCCCGCAGCCAATAGGAAGCTGCCACGTGGCAGAGGAGTTCGGGGGTCGGAGGTAAATTTGAAATTTTTCCAAGTATTTTGGTCGAAGGTTCAAATGGAAATTTTTGCCCGCAGGGCCCGCGGACCAATCACAGTGTGACACGTGTCACAAGGGGAAGGTGCATGAAAAATTGGCTAAGTGTTTGAGAAGGAAAAATTTTGAATTTTGGCCCGCGGCCAATAGGAGCATGACACGTGTCCAAAGTAGGGGCGCGAGCGTCAGGGTTAAAATTGAAATTTTGGCTAAGTCTTGCAAAAAGTTTAAAAAGAAAAATTGGCCAGCACGGCCCGCGTCGAATGACATCCCTCCATGTGTCTTCATGGATCAGAGTGGCGGAGGAGAGGGTGAAATTTCCACTTAATGTTTTGCCGAGTTTCTAATGGGAAAATTTTCGTAGGGTTGGCCCGAGCCAATAGGACTAGGACACATGTCCTATGGGACAAGGGTGTTCGGAGCTCGGGGAGAGCTTTGGAAACTTAGCAAAGGCTTCATCCAAAAAATTAAAATCCAAAGGATGACCCTGCGCCCCTGTCAACGAACCAAAACGCCACGTGTCCCAAGTGGCGGGGCGCGGGGGGAAATGAAATTTTTTCCAAAAGTGTAAGAAAAGGTCAAAATTTTCAAAGAAAAACCCGCAGAAAGGGAAGGAGAGAGAATTGCGTAGAATGAATCAAAGCTTACCACGTGGCATCTGACCAGCGGAGTGGGGAATTTTTGAAATTTTTTCCAAAGACAAAAAAGAGGTAAAATTTGAAATTTTTTCCCGCCGATCCGTTTTTGGGCCGTTTTTGCCCTAAATCTTCAAACGATCATATCTTTTGATCCAGAGCTCAGATTTTCATGTTCTTTATATCATTGGAAAGATGTTAAAATTATCTACATGATTCCATGGTCAATTTCTAATTTTGGTTTAGTTTAGAGAGAGAAAATTCAAAAATGGTTCTGGTACGTGTCCATGGCCAGAAATGACATTTCAACAACCAAATTTAATACAGAATGGGTCGCATTCTTCTCCAATATGGTCAAAAATGACAGGGTATGGGTTTGTAAGGTCCTCCATGTTGTTTTAATGCATTTTCCATCAATGAGGAATGGGCTCCCACATTTTTTTACGTTTTCTCTCTCCTGGGCTCGACCCATGCATTGTAAAAGCCAGATTTGGCTCATTTCTTGATGGTTGAACACTTTTTGGCATTGCAAACTTCTTCTTTCACCTCCAGCAAGTGATAGTTGTAAGAATAAGACATTTTTCATAGTTTGTAACAGGTTTATACCTCTTTGATGGTGGAATGCAAGAGATTTTTACATGGAATTGACAGTGCAAACTCTGTGAATGCTTTCAGTCCTCTGTTTGTATTGTTTTACTTCATTTTAAGACCTCTAATTACATCTATCAGCTTGTGTATGTTTTCCCTTGTTGCATTTCATGAATTTGTGTCTATTTACATGGTAAAAAATGTTTCACCACTCCTTTTGGTGCATCACCATCTTTAGTTTAGTTTCATTTTTACATTTTTATCCCTGTCTCCTTGCAATCTAGGGTAGAATTAGGATTAGAACCTCTGTAGTTGTGAAAAATATAGATCTAAATCAGAGGAGTTTGAGGAACCAACCTCTCTATTCTGGAGATTCCTCTCTCATTTTCACAAGTCCCACACTTGGAGAGAGGTTTCCATGTTGTGCAATCACACTGGATGCTCTAAACATCATTTAAAACCTTGATTTGCATCTAGGGGTGCTGCTGATTTGCAACAACACTAACCTAAGTCATTAACCTATCCTAAACTAATTGCTATGAATGGTAACCTAAGGGTCACAAGTGTTGGGCAGTGGTTTTTATTCCATTTAAGATGGTGATAAGGTTGTAAGGGCATTGGGTACTGCCAACTTTGGTGGAGGTTAATTTGGCTAGCAGAGGCCTAGGTGGTAGTACCTCTAGAAATGGAAACACTTGTTTATTTTGATTTAGAACTTGCCAGATTTGGTGGGCAATGGCAAGGAAGATTGGGTGGGTGGTGGCAAGGAAGATTGGGTGGGAGATATGGAATTAATGTAATTAATGTGCATGGTTTCATGAGCCTGGATCACTTAGGGAGGAATGCAAGTGGGATTTTTTTTGGTTGTGTCATTTTTCATGCACTCCATTTTTCTCTTTGCATACACACTAGTCTTTCGAAACACCATTTTATAGTTAATTACATGGTTATTTTGAAGGTTTCAAATCTATTTCTATTTCATGGAGAATATATGAGGCATGGTGGAAGTAGTATTTTGTTGTTTTACCTTTCGTGGAGAAGAAGAGAAAGAGCGGGCTCAGCCAGAAGTCTTCTTTGATTTTACAGCGACACTATCAGGCATGATAGGCCCTAACTATTAAAATATTTGCTTTCCTCTAAGTGTTTTATTAAAACAACTCTGTTTTGATGAACTCTGTGTATTTATGCTTGTCTGGTAAAAAAATATTTTATGGGTTTTGTGTAAAATTGAGTTTCTGGGTTGAATCAAGAGTTTGTTTGATTCTTTTGGAACTTGTTTGCATTACTTTTCTTTCGCAGTGGATTTGTGAACATATGAGTAATATTGGTAACTGTAAAGGGCTCTCAGTAGTTGAAATTGTTTATTGATTTTGAATTCTTTAGAAGTCTTTATTGTTGCAATAGATTCACCTGTATTCATTAAGTTTTGAGTTGTGAATTGTTGTGATTTTTAACCTCTGGAAACACTTAAACTGGGTTGAATCTCATTAGTTAAAAACTTGTTTCGGTGAATGGAACAGTGTTGATTTTATGTTTACTTGCTTATGATATTCATGTTTTATTCATGGTTATCTGGTCTGTGAATAACTCGTGGAAGGTTTGTTTGGTATTACCCTGTGAAAATTTAACTGTTATAAAGTTGTGTATTTTGGAAACATTATATATGTGGCTTAGTCTACACTCCTGTTGTGAAAGTGGATTGACTATTTTTAAGTTCACAGGCATTGTGGATAAGTCAGTATACAGTTAGTTTCTTTAATCTTGTGTGAAACCTTAAATGATAGTAACACTGGTATGCACATGAGGAATAATATATGGATGAGTTTGTGTTCTACATGTGAAACCTTGGTTGTTTTTGGAAATATTATTAAAAGAAAATTGTGTCTATTATTTTGGGAAAACAAGGCTGTAACTTGTAGTATTTTTGACATGGTTTGTGAAATCTAATTCTTATGGCCATGATAATGGTGGTGGAAACTCTTTCGAACTTGACTTTAAATTTGACAAGTTATTACAATGTCTAGTTTAATACATTTTGTTTGAAGTTAGAAATAAGGTTGAAATGTTTTGGATGTAAATGGAAGACATATTTTTATTCTGGACTATTAATGTAAAATTCAGTACAATGGTTTGAATATTACGGATTTTGGGTATTTTTGAAATTATGATTTGAATACGGTAATTCAATACTGTATATTCAATTTGGCTTTAGTGTTTCATATTAAAATAGCAATCGAACGATGTACCAGTTCAACTAATTCAGTTTTTGATTGCTTTGTCATTAAGGGAAATGTGAATTTACCCTAACTTGATTTTAAACTTGAATGGTTTGAGTATTTGAGGAAATGTAGTCTATTTCATTTGGTTCAGGATTATATTCTGAGTCTTGATCAATTCGTATGATTTATTTCAAATATTGGTTTTGAATTTTATTGGATGCACAGTTTGTAGATCATATAGGGATGTAATGGTAAACTAATGAGATGGCTCTACCTTGCCCAAACTATTAGGTGAACTTAAGTGCTAGAACTACTCAACTTCTCATTCCTGGTTGGTCTGATGAATGTTTGTTATGTCTTAGAAGCTTGAATTCGTTCTAAACTTGAATGTAATAGTGTTTAGATCATCACAGTTTCTCTTAGAGATAAAAGGGAAAGAAGTAAAAGGGTTTAAAAAAGGGAAGTCTGTTATTTTATTACTATTTTCCTTGATTGGTTATTATGCTAATTCCTTAGAACTGTAATGAACTCAAACTGAATGGTTATGAGAAGGCAGAACTATCTTAGTAGTTGAAAGAAATAATTGGGATGGGGGATCCTAAATCCGATAAGACTCCTTCATCGTATAGTTGGGATAAGGTCTTTGTTTTTAAACCTCCTGTTTGTTATTCTTATTGTAAAAAGGAAGTCAATGTTCATTGTCTTGTATACTTTTCATTGATTTAAAATTAAGAAGACTAAGGTAGAAGATAGGTTGGCAGAATAAATTGAAGGTGGCAGTTATTCCCTCACTTCTGTTTGAATTTCTTTTGTGTGATCCTATTTTGGATGAATACATTAAATGGTTTAATTTGTAAATAGAAGATATTTTAAGAATTTGTTTAAATTGTGATATAAACTGTTTCAACTTTTTAGATGGATAAGTACTTGGTAAATGGAATGTTTCTTCCTTCCTTACATAAAAGTGAGATGAATCATTCAAAAAAGATTATGTTAAAAGTACTTATGTAACTTAGGTTATGATGTGAGTGGCATTATATTTGTTAGGAAGAAACAAATCAGTGTTATATTATGTTATTGATCGTGAATGTAATTGCTGGAATCAATTATACTTAAAACTTTTAGGGAAAGTAATATAGAATATATCCTATCCACTTTGTTTAAACAGTGTACTATGACTCTTCTTATATTGATATTACTTAAAGCTTTGAGAGTATGAAGTAATTGTTGGCATTAGAACAGGGTTGTTTTATTGAAACAATTATTGGAATGCACTTGTTTTTAGGATTAGTGCTTATCATGATCAGTTCATTGAACTGACCCATGCTAGTAAATTTTGCAGATGGACTTCGTAAGTGGTAAAAGAAGGAAAAAAATTAAATGATGTATTGACTACTCTAAGTTGATTCTAGTGAAGAATTCTAAGTTGATTTCTGAATTATATTGTAAAAATAAAAGTTTGTATCTTTTGAAGGAAGGATGATGTCTTAAAGCATGCCTAAAAAGCATAAGTTGTAATTGTATAAGTTTGGAAATGAATTGAAGAGTGAAAATTTACTTATATAGATTGTGTAAATTATCTTGTTGAGTATAATATTCTTGTTATCAATATTATTGGATGTGTATTCTTAAAGAGTGGTTTAAAAAGGGAACTTAGATAAATTCCCTAAGAAAATTGAAATTAATAGGTGGCTGAATACAACATTATTATCTAAGTTTTTCATTATACCTTGTGAGGAAAAATAAAACTATAAGAAAGATTATTGTAACTTTAAATGAGATGGTAGGGTGTGGTAAGCCCTAAAAAATGCAACTATGAAGAGGAATACCCTTCCTCTCTAGTAAGGCACTAAATAAAAAAATAAGATATGATTGTGAATCATTAAGACTTAATTACAATAAGTCTAATATGTTTCAACCTAATGGGTTATTACACTTCCTTAAATGGTTAAGTTATTTTATTTAAAGGAATATAAGTTGTTGTTATCCTACTCTTGGGTAACGAGATGATAGGTCAAAACTATCAATTCAAGAAGCAATCCTAAGTTAATTAAGTTCTTGAATTAAATGTATCTCAACTTTAAAAAGGGAACTTAAAGAAATGTTGGACTCAGGGTTTGGTGGGCTGCCAATTTAGGTAGTCTTTAAAACCAAATTTAACTTAACATAGGTAAACTCTTTGAGGTATGTACATCTCTACGAGGTTGTGTCATAGGATGTTTACACACGTCAACTACAAGTTGTACCTTTGAGAAGATTATGATCTTCTCGAGGATACAATAGTGCAGATGACATGTGGCAGCACCCTTCCACATTGATCATTGAGATCTACACACTTTTGAACTTGTTCAAGATTCTTCTCTAGGAGTGGTTAGTACCATAATCAGGGTATGAAGTATCCCTTTAGGATTTAGGGTACCTTGACACATGAGGTTAACCTAGGTTGACCCAGTATGCCAATTTACCCTAAGTTTTCAAGAGCCTTGTCATATCATGACCTATGTTGTTAACCTGAGATTGAGTTAAACCTTGGGTAAGGGGACTGACAGGAGTCAGTGTAAGACATTCGAGATAACAATGGAGTGGGGTGAAGGATGTATTCTAGATTGATGAGTATGTCATCAAGGAATAAGTAATACGAACATTATGTTATAAATCTTTGGCCAAAGTATCGCAAGCTACTGATTACATTGTCTTATGTCACCAGTCTAAGGTTCATGATGCTGATAAATATTGGTAACAATTATTCAGTTAGGTTCCTTGGACAGATCACTTAGAACCCAGTATAGGGTGAGAGAACCAAGAATACAAAGTATTTAGTAGAATACTCAAAACTCAATGATACACATGAATGGATCAGTAGTTAACCGAGTCATGGAATGAGTACATCATTTATACACTGAGTCATTATAGCTTCATATGGTTATCTATTATAAGAATGATTGTTATGAAATGTGTGTTCTGAATTAAGTATTTAGAACAGAGAACATTACTCATGTAAAAAAAATTCCTTGTTTCTAAAGTCTTAATTTAGGAGTGTTACACTTATAGTTTGAGAAATAAGCATTAAATAGTTGTTTATTTAATTCATATAAATATCTGCCCAAAACTGGCATACGTATACTCATGTATAATAGAAAAATCACAATTTTTTTAACAATCTATAGAATCAATTCTATTCAAATAGATATGGAAAAGAAGTTTTTGTATCCTTTAGATTTTCCCAAGTTACATTATCTTCATTAAAATGGTCCCACTAGACCTTAAATTGACTTATTTCTTGATTTTTCAAATGAAACTGGTGATTTTCAAGCACTTGTATGGGTTTAACCATGATTATTCCTAGGTACTGGACCTATAAGGAATTCCAATTTAACACGTGTGATAAATCTAAAATATATTTCTTAAAATAAGAAATATGGAAAACATCATGCATTCATGACAAAGTAGGAGGTAATGTTAAACGATAAACTATAGGGTTGATTAATTCAACTATCTCAAAAGGTCCCACATAACGAGGTTATAACTTGGTAGCCTTGCCAAAAGTTATAGAACTCTTTTCTGGTTTAACCCGAAGAAAGACTTTCTCACCAAGATCAAATTTCCTACTAACCCTCTTTAAGTTAGAGTAACTCTTTTGCCTATCTTCCACTTCTTTCAAGTGTTCACAAATCAATTTAAATTTTTGTTCCATTTCAATAAGAATTTCAGGTCCAATTACTTCTCTATCCTCTATGTTATCCCAACTAACAGGGGTTCTACATTTTCTTACGTAAAATGCCTCGAAAGGTACCATCTTAAGAGAAGCATGATATGTATTATTGTATGTGAATTCAACTAATGGAAGATACTCTTCCCACTTATATTGTTGATCCATGCAATACATTCATAACATATCTTCTAACACTTGATTTAGTCTTTCAGTCTGCCCATCTATTTTTGGGTGATACACAGAACTAAAATTTAGCTTACTTCTTTGAGCTGCATTAAGCATTTTCCAAAATATTGGCATCATTATAGGATCTCTATCCAAAATGATTAACTCAGGTACTCTATGTAATCTAAAAATTTCATATACTGGCTATTCTGTGCTTATTTAGGAGTATGCATCCTTGTTGGTTTGTAGTCTATTATCAAAATAAGTGTTCATCTTTGTCACTTTAGTGCATCACCTAGTAAGTTTAGTCATTTCTTATTTCTTATACTCTTTTACCTAGGTAAACCTTGGAAAGTTTAAGATTAGGTATAGAGATAGATCCATCTGTGAATCCTTATGGTATGCACCTAAACAAAGGGATACAGGAACCAACCTGTGATCTAGAGTAGATATGTTCCATTTTTGCAAGGTCCCACGACTTAGGAAAATGTGTCACAATGTTATGAAATCACACCGAATGAATCATTCCTTAGAAAAGAAGACCTATAGAACTCATTTGGGGGTGTTGTGATTTTGTACTAAGCACATCTTTGTGATACGTGGGTGTCCAGAGAAAGGTGAATTGTGAAATTCTTCTAACAATTTCTTTCTTAAATCATTTAGCGAAGGTATGTATACTCTGTTTTCAAATCTGTAAGATTCCTTCATTGTCAAAGTGAAAACCTTTATATCTCGACATCATTTGGATCTGCAGCAAGTGTTGTTTTTACTTGATGAAAGTAAGAATATAATTTCATAACATATTTTTACTTCATCCTTAAACTGAGTTCTTAATGTTATAAGAGCAGAAATGTGCTTCCTACGACTTAGAGCATTAGCTACTTTGTTTTCCTTACCCTTTAATGTAATTTATGTCAAAATCATATTGAGACAAAAACTCCAACCACCTTCATTGTCTTGCATTAAGATTTGGTATAAGTGAAGATATAATTCAGGTCCAAGGTGATCAGTTTTTAACTCAAAAGGCTTACCGAGAAGGTAATGCCTCCAAACTTGTAGTGCATGAACAATGGTAGCAAGCTCTAAATCATGTGGAGCATAATTCAACTCATGTAACTTAAGTTTTCTACTTTCATATGCTATAACATGACCACTTTGTAACAAAATACCTCTTAGACCTTCACTGGATGCATCATTTACCACTATAAAATATCCATTAAGATCTGGTACTGCAAGAATAGGTGCTGAAGTTAACTGTTCCTTCAAGGTTTTAAATGTAATTTTAGATTTTTAATTCCAAATAAACTTTTTATCTTTCTTCTTCTAGGAAGTTATTGGTGTAGCTATCTTAGAAAAGTATTTTACAAATTTCCTATAGTAGCCAACAAGTCCCATGAAGCTTCTAACTTCATGTACATTCTTTGGTGTAGGCCACTCAGTTATAACTACAATTTTATAAGGATCTACAATAATTCCATCTTTACTTATAACATGACCCAAATAGTGCACTTCTGTGTCATAGAAAGAACATTTAGAACAACTTACCAAATAACCGTCATCTTTTCTCAGAATTTCCAAAACTATTTTCAAATGCTCATGATGCTCCTTAATGACTTTTAGAATATATGAGAATGTCATCCAAGAATACGAGCACAAATTTTTCCAAGTATTCTTGAAAGATATTATTCATTAAATTCATAAATGTTGCCGGTGCATTAGTTAATCCAAAAGGTAAAACCATAAACTCATAATGTCTATACCTTGTTCTGAAAGCTATTTTATGAATATCCTCATCCTTAATTCATAATTGATGATATCAAAATTAAAGATCTATCTTAGAATATACCGATGCTCCACACATCTAATCAAATAAATCATCAATCCTAGGGAGTGGATATCTATTCTTGATTGTTGCCTTATTTAACATTATGTAATCAATGCACAATCTAAGTGTTCCATCTTTCTTTTTCACAAAAATTATGGGTGCTCCCCAAGGTGAAACACTTAGTCTAATCAAACCTTGAGACAAAATTTCATGCAACTGAGCCTTCGGCTCTACTAATTCTTTAGTAGTCATTCGATATGGTGCTTTAGAAATAGGTTTAGTTACAGGCTTGATCTCAATTGTGAAATCAAATTCCCTTTTGGGTGGAAGACCTAGAAATTCTTCCAGAAATACATCACTGAAGTCTCGTAATAGTGGATATCATTCCATAATATCACTGCTCTCTTTTGTTGATTCAGTAATTTTTACTGCATATAAGGTACATCCTTTATTTTTGGCCTTTTTAAGTTGCATAGCTGACAGTTTCCTAATAGAAATATCATGTTTCACACCCTAAATCTCTGCTATTTTCTGCAGGTCATCTAAACAACTAATGTGTTTTTCAAAATAGTCCACTTTAGCCTTATGTTTTGCTAACCAATTAACACCTATGATTACATCATAAGACCCCAAGGGTGCAACATAAAGATCAACCTCAGTGGAAAAGTTAGGTAAGTCAAGGATTGCTCCAAAAAGACACATACTAACTGTATGAACAACATTATTCCCATACTGTATAGTCCATGTTTTATCCATGTTTCCTACTTTTCTTTTTAATTTTGATGCTAATTTACTAGAAATAAAACATTCAGTAGCTCCGGTATCAAAAAGAATAGTTCTTGGTAAGAAAAATAACTTACTCGAAACTTCTATGGGTGTGGCCTATTTCTCAGCCTGCTTGTCAGCTATTGCAACATGTATCTTGTGCTAATGATTACGATCATCCTTCTTCAAAGGACATTGATTTGCGTAATGATCTTTTCCATAGTTATAACAGCCTCCTACAGGTCCCTTCCTAGGCTCAGGTTTATTTCCAGCCTTAGAGTTATCGTTCAGACCCCCATAGGACTTCTGTACGTTATTATTGTTCTTGGAAAATTTGTTCGTGCATTACCAGAAAACTTATTTGTTACTGCTTTCCTATTTGTATCAGATGAAAACTTACTTTTCATTCCGAATTTCTTCCATGGTCCTTTCTTGGGTGCAAGAGATGATGAAGAGGAGTTGGGATTCTTCTTCCTTACTTCCTCCTTGTGAGCAGAAATTGCCTTTAATTTCTATTCCTGCCTTATGGATTTTTCAACAACCCCTTCCATCATGGTTAGGCTATGAACATCCACCTCTCCTCCTATAATGGGATTCAATCCCATGATGAATTTATGTATCCTGAACTTCTCATCAGTTTGGTACTGAGGCACATACTTAAGGAGTTTTGTAAATCACTCCCAATACTCAGTTACAGTTAGCTTTCCTTGAGCTAAGTTCTGAAATTCAGTCATTTTCTAATCATAGTAGAGTTGTGGCAGCCATCGTTTCCTAAAGTAACCTTTAAATTGGTCCCATGTGATATTAGATTCATCAATGTTCAACTCAGCCTTGCGGCTGTCCCACCATGAAGATGCTTTGTGAGAAAGTTGATATGCTCCCCATATCGCCTTTGTTTCTTCTGAGAAATTTCTTATTGCAAAGTATTTCTCCATTTCACTGAGCCAGTTCTTAGCCCCATCTCCTAATGTGGTGCCATCAAACTTGGGTGGACTTATCCTTTTTATGTCATTAGTGAGTTCTGCTGCTAGCCTAGCCTTTTTGTTCTCAGGCTGAACAGGTATGTTAACATTGTTATTATCAACACCCACATTGGTGTTGTCCCCTGGAGGTGGTTAATTATTGTTATCAACTTATTCTTCCTCCTCATTACCCATTACTTTTATTCAAGCACAGCCAAATGATCTCTTGTGTCTAACAGGGCAGCAAGGATCTCATCGAGTTTCTGGGTAGTTGCTACTCCTTCCTCAGGTGGAGGGTTATTTGCAATGTTTCCTCTTGTTCTCACCATTTTCTGTTACAAGAAAATTTAAGTTTCATCAGATTATGGACATAATAGGTCCAAGAGCTACAACCTTCAGCTCTGATACCAAGATGTAACATTCCCATTTTAAGACTTTAGAAACAAGGGAAATTATTTTATATATATAGTGTTCACTATTCTAAATAAAGCATTATTTAGAACAAACATTCCATGCCAATCAAATTCAATGGATAAACATATGCAGTTGTAATGACTTGGTGATTCACCGATCTATTCATTCCATAACTTAGTAAGCTACCGATCTATTTATGTTATCTTATGTATTGAATACATATTGTATACTTCATATACTTTGTCATCCTACCCTACACCAGGTACTGAGTGATCTGTTTAAAGAACATATCTGAATATCTGCTACCAATATTCATCTGATATCACGTTGTTTTAAACTTGGTGACATAGGACAACACAACCAGCAGCTTGTGATACTTTGGCCAAAGATTTATAACATACTGTGTATGTCACTATTCCTAGATGACATACTCATCATATTGGAATACATCCTTCACCTCACTCCTCAATTATCATGATTGGTCTTTACTGACTACCGTCAGTCCACTTGTTCCAAGTTTAACCCTAGCCCTAGATAGGAACATAACCTATTATAGGAAGATGCTCACAATGGCTTAGGGTAAATGGGCATACTCAGTTGACCTAAGTTGACCGGATGTGCCAACATACCCTGAGCCATTGGAAGCTAATTCATATCCTAAATATGCTCCTATCCAGACCTAGAGGGAAACTAAGTTCAAGTCTGAGTTCCTATTGTGTGTAGATCTAGATGATCAATGTGGAAGGGTGATGCCACATGTCAACTACAACATTCTATTCTTGAGAAGACCAAATCCTTCTCAAAAGTACAGCCTTGTAGTTGGCGGTGTGCCAACATCCTACAGAAACTACCTCATCGAGATGTACATACCCCCGAGGAGATTGTTAATACATTGTTAGTCTGAATTATTTCTTGATTACAACAACCCTGCCAAACCCTAATCCAACACTCAATAAGTTCTTTCCTAAATTTTCTTCATTTAGTCCATGAAGAACTTCATTTATACTTACGGTTGTTTTTAATGTTAGATCTCTTAGTTACACTGACAATTAACCACAACTAAACAATGTTATCAAGTTTCATTTAAAAAGCACAATAACTTTTAGATAGGTTCAATGTTCAAATATATCCAATTAAAAGTAGACTTCATACAAAATGAAGTCTAATAAATTGTAATCATATTTCCATATCTTTTTGGTTTATATTCAATTAAGAAAGAGAAAGAGTCTTTATCTACATGTTTAAGTGTTAGGGTATATCCTACCCAATATCCATATTTCTTAATGTATGTTCAACACACATTACATTACTATATTATATAGTTTAGATAAAGAACATCATATTCTGCAACTTAACAAGCTACATCTTAATTAGGGAAATTGAACTAAATCCCTTTATCCAACTTATCAAAGGATAACCAATTAAGCATAAAAATAATATGAAGAATATCAACAAGATAGAAATCCATCTCTTTCATACAAGTACAAGATAATTTACACAACCAATACAAGTAAATTCTCATCTTTTAATTCATCTTTATAACTTATACATTTACAAGCCTTATGCATTTTAGGCATACTGCATAACAACCACCTTCATTCTCAAAGAATACTATTTTTATTTTTCATTACAATCTCAAGAACGAATCTAAATTCTTCACAAGGAATCAGATTTAATTCATCCAATGCATCATATAAGTTTTGCCTTCTTTTATCACTTTCGAATTCCATCTGTAAAAATTTCTAGCATGGGTCAGTTCAATGAACTGAGCATGATAAGCACTAAGCCTTAAAATGAGGTGCATTCTAATAATTGTTCCATTAAAACAAATTTACTTTAATGAGACAATTATTACATCATAAATATCAATATAAGTAATAGCAAATGGAAAATAAGTACATTTAACCAATTTGAATTCACTTCCAAGAGAAGAACATAATATAATCCACAACATCTACCTTACAAAATTAAAGTTTAATTGATCCTAACAATTACCTTTAAACAACAAAGGAAAGGGTTTACAACATAGTTCACATTGAGATGATACATCTAGCTCCTAAGCAAGGAAAGAAGGGTATCCATTCCAAACTATGCTCAACACAAAAATATCAAGAAAATAGATACAAGTTCATAACATGAATTTAACTGTTTCATTTAAAGGACAACTACCTTTAAATGCAACATTTCAGATTTTTAAACAGAATAGAATCCCATATCAATCTTAAGAAGGAATATAGAGTTTAAACAATCTTACAACAAGATTGTATTTTCTGTTCAACAAAACTGAAACAACAAATCTCTTCCTTCATCACTTTAACAAATGATATGAACAAGGAAGGATAAACATGTATAATAAATCTCCATTTTTCAAGAGAACTAATAACAGAAGGGTTCAATCATATGAACTAAACCTTACAGGTTAGAAAGGTAAGTCTTATCATAATTTGACTCAACTTTAATTTATTCTCAAAAACTTAACAACAAATTCCCATCTCTAATCCAAATAATAAGCTCATACACTAGTTCCCAGAAGAGAGAACAAAACCAACTCATTGCAAGAAATGTACTGCAAGTTTCCCTTACAATCCTTATCATTACAAGCATGAGTTATAATTTAAGTTTAGAACAACACTCAATAAAGTTGTAAAACAGTACCCTGTCCCTAGGGGTTCCCAATTTCCTTCTTCTTCTAAAAGACTTAAGCATTAACTTATTGATCCCAAAAAGATTAGAAAACCCAAAACTTTAAACTAAACCAGTTCAGGAGTATGCTCGAACTCAAAACTGAAGTTCCTTTACATGCCTCCACAACATTGTACTTAAACATAGGATGATTCATAATTCTATTTAGAACTATAAAAAAAAATCAGACTTAAACAGATTTAAGTATTCTGCCTCCACTACTATTTCTAAGCACTAGGTACAAACTCGTTTTAAAATAATTCCAAATTCTATTATCAAATGAAAGCGTTTCCAATTAAATATCCAAGAGATGTTCAAACAGCTCAGTCATACTACTTACCTAGAATTACCTGGGAGTAATCAGTTTGCATTAAAGGAGTTATAAACTCTCCAACTAAAATACAATTTAAAACCAACTCACAAATACCAGAACAGAGCTAACATGTCGTTCAACTAAAAATTCCAAACACTATGTATCAAATTACATGTACAGTGTTGAATCACAAAGTCTCAAATGTGAGCATACTTTATATATACAAATATTATGATACAAGTCAGAATATAACATGAAAACCTTAACCAGTTTATAGTGGTAAACAAGAAACCCTATTTCCAACTCAAAATGAAACACAAGTTTCTCTAGAGAGGAGTTCAAAACTATTCAAGTAGATATTCGTAGGTTCAGGGATAACCGTAAAATTCCCATTCCAGTTTGCATATCAAACAAAGAAAACTCATACCAGCTCAAAACACGAGCTCCTACCAGAGTTCAGAATAATCAAAAAAAATACTATTACTTTGTAAATTGCAAACTTCCATTAACAGTCCAGAATAACACAAGAATAAAACATGAGTACAGAGGTACATATGGACTTAAAACAACAGTTCCAAGATTACTCAAGAATCCAAACATTGTTTCAGAGTGACAAGAAACTCCAACCCAAATTCTTAACAAAACACTAACCCCGAATCAAGCTTAACTACACATGAACTTGAATACAGGCTCAAATGAAACACCAGCTCAATACAAGCTCATCTCAAACAAAACATGAGCTCAATTGAAAGCTTTAGCTCAAATAAAACATGAACCCGAATACAAGATCTAGCTTAAACAAAATATGAGCTCAACTTCAAGATTTAGCTCAAACAAAGATAAGCTCCACAGAAAGATCAGATGGGATTCAAGGTTCCCAAAACTCAAAACCAAATAACAGCGATGAAGGTCTATTGGAAACACAAATTCTTCATATACTTGTTCAATAAATGACAAGTAACAAATGCAGTTACTAATAACAACCAATAAAGTTTCAAACACTTTCTCATGCATTTCAAAGATTACAAAACCTAAATAGCACATACCAAGAAAGTTTCAAACACTTATCATCTGATATCACTTCTGCCAAATCTAAGGAGACTTCTAGATGAGCTTCCAACTCCTTTTCTCCTCCACGAAAGATCAACCAACCAAAAAATTTCCTCAGCATGCCTCATATACCTTCCCATGATCGAAAATAGACTAGGTGAGTTAAAAATAGCAATGAAGTGCAAGTTAAATTGCTGGTTCGAGGAACCAATTTGCTTCACACAGAGAAAAATCCAAAAAACATGCAAAAACTAACAACCTCCTACAAATACGCCTACTAAGTTTCCTAGACGGTTTGTGAACAAAACTCGAGGCTAATTAATTTCATTAATTCCAATTTTCTCGCTCAACTCTCCTTGCCACTGCCTCCCAAATCTAGTGAATCCCAATTCCCATTTAACATATAACTCCATCTTTAGTGGAACTTCCACATAAGTCTCCACCAAATCAACTAGCCCCTAACAAAATTGGCAATACCTTAATGCCTTTAAGAACCTTATCAACAATTAAATTCCATTGGAACCACCGCCTTAGAGGTATACGACCCTTTTAGGTTCTCATTAAAATAGCTTAGGATAGATCCCTTAAAGCTTTGGTTAGTTTAGAAATAATTACCTTAGGTCTTAACTACATTACCTTAGGTAATTCCAACATTAGGTTAGATCATCTCATAACCATATAGCATTAGGTTTTAGGTTAATTTAGATAGCCTAGCAACCTTTCCATAATCCCTTAGCACAAGGCTTAGATTAGAATAAAAATCCAATTAAGTAGACATAGCTAGGTAGTGAATATTCTTACCCAGCTTAGGATTCTATAGGATAATCCTTTAGTTTTTACGATTCCGAATCCTTCCTATGCCATGAACAGGCTGTATTTTATTTACATCGGTAATGTACTACCAAGATCAATCTCCAAGGACCTAAGCACAACATAAAACTAAATAGAAATACATTCACACAAGATTAAAGAACTTGTAATAACAAATTTTAGTTGACCATGTCCCTCAATTACGGAATGTCAATTTACCATTCATTTAACTGAGAAGGTTTTAAAACATTCCTTGGATCACTAAAATTGATCCAGGGATGAGTCAGATAAAGAGGTAAGTTTACAACTCTTAAACCAGAATTACAACTCACCTACAAGAAGTGAAAAATGGATGTCAAGGAAGCCATTCCATCCCAGTCTAATGATCTTAAGATCAGAAAAGAGTTATCCATATCAAGCATGATCTCCAATAATCAAAAGAACACATCTTTAATTTAGGGTTTAAGGTTTAGGGTTTAGGGTTTTAGGTTTAGGGTTTAGGGTTTAGGGTTTATTGTTTAGGGTTTAGAGTTTATGGGTTTATGGTTTATGGTTTAGGGTTTAGGATTTAATGTTTTATTAGGGTTTAGGGTTTAAGGTATTAGGGTTTGTGTGTTTAGGGTTTAGGGTTCTCAAGGTTTAGGGTTTATTTTGGGGCTCAGGGTTTAGGCTTTTAGGTTTGAGGGTTTAGGGTTTAGGTTTAGGGGTTTATTGTTTAGGTGTTATATTTTAGGGTTTAGGTTTAGGGTTTTAGGTTTAGGGTTTAGGGTTTAGTGTTTAGGATTTATTTAGGGTTTATGGTTTAGGGTTTAGGGTTAGTATTAGGTTTAGGATTTAGGGTTTTGGTTTAGGGTTTAGGGATTAGGGTTTAGGGTTTAGGGTTTAGGGATTTAGGGTTTAGGGTTTAGGGTTTAGGGTTTAGGGCTTAGGGTTTAGGGTTTAGGGTTTAAGTTTTTAGGGTTTAGGGTTTTAGGGTTTCAGGGTTTTAGTGTTTCAGGTTTTAGGGTTTAGGGTTTAGGGTTTAGGGTTTAGGGTTTAAGGTTTAGGGTATAGGGTTTAGGGTTTAGGTTTTAGGGTTTAGGGTTTAGGGTTTAGGGTTTAGAGTTTAGGGTTTAGGGTTTGTTGTTTAGGTTTTAGGGTTTAGGGTTTACAGGGTTACATTTTATGGTTTAGGGTTTAGGGTTTTTAAGATTTAGGGATAAGGGTTAAGGGTTTATGGGTTTAGGTTTAGATTTAAGATTTAGGGTTTAGGGTTTAGGGATTTAGGGTTTAGGGTTTAGTTTAGTTTAGGGTTTAGAGATTAGAGGTATTAGGGTTTAGGTTTATGGTTTTAGGTTTAAGGTATAGGGTTTAGGGTTTAGGGTTTATGGGTTTAGGTTTAGGTTTAGGGTTTAGGGTTTAGGTTAGGGATTAGGGTTTAGGGTTTAGGGTTTAGGGTTTAGGGTTTAAGGTGTTTAGGGTTTAGGGTTTAGGGTTTTTTATTTATGGT
The DNA here is from genome assembly GCA_019776745.2 of Taxus chinensis. Lineage (NCBI taxonomy): Eukaryota > Viridiplantae > Streptophyta > Pinopsida > Cupressales > Taxaceae > Taxus > Taxus chinensis. The sequence continues at coordinate 317,819 of JAHRHJ020003798.1, forward strand.
TTATGGTTTAGGGTTTAGTGTTTAGGGTTTAGGGTTTAGGCTTTATGGGATTTTAGTTTAGGGTTTAGGGTTTAGGGTATAGGGTTTAGGGTTTAGGGTTTATGGTTTAGGGTTTATGTTTAGGTTTATGGTATAGGGTTTAGGGTTTAGGGCTTAGGGTTTAGGGTTTATGGTTTAGGGTTTAGGGTTTAGGTTTCATGTTTAGGGTTTAGGTTTAGGGTTTAGGGTTTAGGGTTTAGGGTTTAAGGATTTAAGGGTTTAGGGTTTAGGTTTAGGATTTAGGGTTTATGAGTTTAGGGTTTAAGGTTTAGGGTTTATGGTTTAGAGGTTTAGGGTTTAGGGTTTAGGGTTTAGGTTTAGGTTTTATGGTTTAAGGTTTAGGGTTTAGGGTTTGGGGTTTAGGGTTTAGTGTTTAGGGTTTAGGGTTTAGGGTTTAGGGTTTAGGGTTTAGGGTTTAGGGTTTAGGGTTTAGGGTTTAGGGCTAAGGTGTTTAGGGTTTATTGGTTTAGGTTTAGGGTTTATGGTTTAGGGTTTAGGTTTAGGGTTTACGTTTATGGTTATAGGGTTTAGGGTTTAGGTCTAGTGTTTTAGGGTTTATGATTTAGGGTTTTAGGTTTAGGGTTTATGGTTTAGGGTTTAAGGTTTAGGTTTTAGGGTTTACATTTTAGGGTTTAGTGTTTAGGGTTTAGGGTTTAGGGTTTAGGTTTATGGTTTAGGGTTTAATTTTATGAGTTTAGGGTTTAGGGTTTAGGGTTTAGGGTTTAGGGTTCAGGGTTTAAGGGTTTAAGGCTTTTAGGGTTTTAGGGTTTAGGGTTTAGTATTTAGGGTTTATGGGTTTAGGGTTTAGGGTTTAGGGTTTAGGGTTTAGGGTTAGTGTTTAGGGTTTAGAGTTTTGTTTAGGGTTTAGGTTTAGGGTTTATGGTTTATGGTTTAGGGTTTAAGGGTTTAGGGTTTATATTTAGGGGTTTAGTGTTTAGGGTTTAGGGTTTAGGGTTTAGGATTTAGGGTTTAGGGTTTAGGGTTTAGGGTTTAGGGTTTAGAGTTTAGGTTTTAGTGTTTACAGGTTTATGGTTTAAGTTTTAAGGTTTATGGTTTAGGTTTAGGGTTTAGGGTTTAAGGGTTTTAGGGTTTAGTGTTTAGGGCTTTAGGGTTTTTAGGTTTAGGGTTTAGGGTTTAGGGATTTAGGTTTTAGGGTTTAGGGTTTAAGGATTTAGGGTTCAGGTTTTAGGGTTTAGGGTTTAGGGGCATTTAGGGTTTAGGGTTTAGGGTTTCAATAGTTTAGGGTTTAGCTTTTATGGTTTAGGCTCAAAGGTTTAGTTTTTAGGGTTTAAGGGATTTAGGGTTTAGGTTCTAGGGTTTAGGGTTTAGTTGGTTTAGGGGTTTTGGGTTTAGGGTTTTAGGGTTTAGATTATCAAGGGTTTTAAGGGGTTTATGGTTTAGGGTTTAGGATTTAGCGTTTTAGGGTTTAGGGTTTAGGGTTTAGGGTTTAGGGTTTAGGGTTTATGGTTTAATTTTCTTAGGGTTTAGGGTTTAGGGCTAATGGATTTAGTGTTTTAGGGTTTAGGATTTAGGGTTTAGGTGTTTAGGGTTTAGGGTTTAGGGGTTAACAGGTTTTAGGGGTTTAAGGTTTAGTGTTTAGGGTTTAGGGTTTAGGGTTTAGGGTTTAAGGTTTAGGGTTTAGGGTTTAGGGTTTAGGGTTTAAGTTTTAATTTTTAGGTTTAAGGTTTAGGGTTTAGGGTTTAGGGTTTAGGGTTTTAGGGTTTAAGGTTTTGAGGTTTAGGGTTTTAGTAAAATTTAGGGTTTAGGGTTTATTCTACGGTTTAGGTTTAAAGTTTAGGTTTAATGGTTTAGGGTTTAGGGTTTAGGGTTTAGGGTTAAGGTTTAGGGTTTAGGGGGTTTAGGTATTTAGGGTTTAGTGTTTAGGGTTTAGGTTTTAGGGTTTAGGGTTTAGGGTTTAGGCTCAAAGTTTAGGTTTAGTGTTTAGGGTTTAGGGTTTAGGGATAGGAGTTTAGGGTTTAGGGTTTGATTTAGGGATTTAGGGTTTAGGGTTTAGGGTTTAGGGTTTAGGGTACTTAAGGTTTTAGGGTTTAGGGTTTAGGTTTAGGATTTAGGGTTTAGGTTTAGGGTTTATGTTTAGGATTTAGGTTTTTTAGGTTTTGGTTTTATGGTTTAGGGTTTAAGGTTAGGGTTTAGGGTTTAGGGTTTAGGGGGTTTATGGGTTTAGGGTTTAGGGTTTAGGTCTGATTCTTTAGGGGGTTTAGGGCTTAGGGTTTAGGGTTTAGGGCGTTTAGGTTTAGTGGTTTATGGTTTAGGGTTTAGGGTTTAGGGTTTAGGATTTAGGGGTTTAGGGCTTAGGGTTTAGGGTTTAGGGTTTAGGGTTTATTGTTTAGGGTTTAGTGTTTAGGTTTATTCTTTAGGGTTTAGGGTTTAGGGTTTAGTGTTTAGGATTTAGGGTTTAGGGATTATAGGGTTTAGGGTTTAGGGTTTAGGGTTTAGGATTTAGGGTTTAGTGGTTTAGGGTTTAGGGTTTAGGATTTAATATTTAGGGATTAATATTTATGGGTTTATAATTTAAGGTTTATTTTTTAGGGTTTAGGGTTTAGGGTTTAGGGTTTAGAGTTTAGGGTTTAGGGTTTAGGGTTTAGGGTTTAAGGGTTTAGGGTTTAGGGTTTATTTAGGGTTTAGGGTTTAGGGTTTATTTAAGGTTTAGGGTTTAGGGTTTAGGGTTTAGGGTTTATTTAGGGTTTAGGGTTTAGGGTTTAGGGCTTATGGTTTAGGGTTCAGGGTTTAGGGTTTAGGACTTTAGGGTTTTTTTTAGTGACTTAGGGTTTAGGATTTAGGGCTTAGGGTTTAGGATTTAGGGTTTAGGGTTTAGGGTTTAGGTTTAATGGTTTAGGGTTTAGGGCATTAGGGTTTAGGGTTTTAGGTTTTAGGGTTTAATGCTATGATTTAGGTTTAGGTTTAAGGGTTTAGGGTTTATGGTTTATGGTTTAGGGTTTAGGGTTTAGGAATTAGGGAAGACATTTAGGGTTTAGGGTTTAGGGGGTTTAGGGTTTAGGGTTTAGGGTTTAGGGTTTAGGGTTTAGGGTTTAGGGTTTAGTGTTTAGGGTTTAGGGTTTAGGGCTCAGGGTTTAGGGTTTAGGGTTTAGGGTTTAAGGTTTAGGGCTAATGGATTACAGGTTTTAGGCTCAAAATTTAAGGGTTTAGGGTTTAGAGTTTTAGGGCTTAAGTGGTTTAGGGTTTAGGGTTTAGTGGATTTAGGGTTTAGTGTTTTAGGGTTTAGGGTTTAGGGTTTAGGGTTTATTGTTAGGGATTAATATTTTAGGGTTTAGGGTTTTAATAAGGATTTAGGGTTTATGAGTTTATTATTTAGGGTTTAGGATTTTTAGGGTTTAGGGTTTAGGATTTAGGGTTTAGGGTTTAGGATTTAATATTTAGGGTTTAGTGTTTATGGTTTAGGGTTTAGGGTTTTGGGTTTAGGGAGGGCTTAAGGTTTAGGTTTAGGGATTACAATTTAGGGTTTAGGGTTTAGGGTTTATGGTTTAGTTTAATTTAAAAGGGTTTATGGTTTATGGTTAGGAATTTAGGGTTTACTATTTAAGGATTAGAATTTAGGGTTTAGGGTTTAGGGTTTTATGGTTTGTGTTTTAGGGTTTCAGGTTTAGGGTTTATGGTTTAGGGTATTTTATTTAGGGTTTAGGGTTTAGGGTTTAGTATCTAGGGTTTAGGGTTTAGGGTCTTAGGGTTTAATTTTTAGGGACTTAGGCTATAATATTTTAGGGATTTAGTGTTTAGGGTTTAGGGTTTAGGGTTTAGGGTTTAGGGTTTATGGCTAAAGGATTTAGGGTTTTTGTTTAGGATTGTAGGTTTAGATTTTATGGTTTTAGGGTTTAGGGTTTAGGGTTTAGAATTTAGGTGCTTTTAGTTTAGGGTTTATGGTTTAGGGTTTAGGGGTTTAGGGTTTAGGGTTTCAGGGTTTATGGTTTAGGGTTTAGTGCTAAAGGTTTAGGGTTTAGGATTTACAATTCAAGGTTTAGTTTTTATGGGTTTAGGGTTTAGGGTGTAGGGTTTAGGGTTTAGGGTTTAGGATTTAGTGTTTATTTAGGGTTTTATTTAAGGTTTAAAATTTAGGGTTTATGGTTTAGTGTTTAGGGTTTAGGGTTTAGGGTTTAGGGTTTAGGGTTAGGGTTTACAAATTTAGGTTTTAAGGGTCTAGGGATAAGGGTATAGCTTAATTTAGGGTTTAAGGTTTAGGGCTTAGGGTTTAGGGTTTAGGGTTTATGGGATTTAGGATTTAAGGTTTAGGGTTTAGGGTTTAGGTTTAGGGTTTAAGGTTTAGGCTTTATAGGGTTTAGGGTTTATGGTTTAGGATTTATGCATTTATGGTTTAGTTCATAGTTTAGTGTTTATGGTTTAGGGTTTAGGTTTTTAGGGTTTTAGGGTTTATGGTTTACGGCTCAGGTTTAGGATTGTTTCAGGGTTTAGTTTTTATGGTTGAGGGTTTAGGGTTTAGGGGTTTAGGTTTTAGGGTTTAGGAGTTTAGGGATTTAAGGGTTTAATGTTTAGGGTTTAGGGTTTAAATTTTAAGTCTAAGGGTTTAGGGTTTTTAGTTTAATGTTTAGGGTTTAGGGTTTAGGGTTTACAGTTTAGGTTTATGTTTAGGTTTTAAGGTTTAAGGGTTTAGAGTTTTTTAGGTTTAGGGATTCAGGGTTTAGGGTTTAGGATTTAGTTTAAGGGTTTAGGGTTTAGTGTTTAGGGTTTAGGCTCAGGGTTTAGGGTTTTGGGGTTTAGGGTTTAGGTGCTTAGTGTTTAGGGTTTAGGGTTTAGGGTTTAGGTCCTTAGGGTTTAAGTTTAGGGATTAGGTTTTATAGTTTATGGGGTTTATGTTTAGGGTTTATGTTTAATTTAGGGTTTATTTTTTAGGGTTTATGGGATTTAGATTTAGGGTTTATGGTTTAGGGTTTACATTTAGGGTTTTAGGTTTTGAGGGTTTATGGTTTAGGGTTTAGGGGTTGTTATTTAGGGTTTAGGGTTTAGTGTTTAGGGTTGACATTTTAGGGTTTAGGGTTTAGACGTTCACGGTTTTGAATGTCTTAGGGTTTAGGATTTAGGTTTTAGGGTTTACTTTTTAGGGCTTTAGGTTTAGGGTTTAGTGTTTATGGTTTAGGGTTTAGGGTTTATGGTTTAGGTTTAGGTTTAAGGTTTAGGGTTTAGGGTTTATGTTTATGGTTTAGGGCTTAAGGTTTATGTTTAGGGTTTTTAGGGTTTAGGGCTTAGGGTTTAGGATTTAGGGTTTAGGATTTAGGGTTTAGGGTTTAGGGTTTAGGGTTTAGCATTTATGGTTTAGGGGTTTAGTTTATTTTAAAATTTAGGGTTTAGTTTAGGGCTTTAGGGTTTATAGGTTTAGGGTTTAGGGTTTATTGTTTAGGGATAACATAATTTACAATTTTATGGGCTTTATGATTTAGGGTTTATGTTTAAGGTTTAGGGTTTAGGGTTTAGGGATTTAGTGTTTAGGGTTTAGGGTTTATGATTTAGGGTTTATATATTTAGGGTTTAGGGTTTAGGATTTATGGGTTTTTATGGTTTACGATTTTCAAATTTAGGGTTTAGGGTTTAGGGTTTGAGGGTTTAGGGTCTCCAGGTTTAAGGTTTAGGGATATTGGGATTATGTTTCCAAGGTTTTAGGATTAAGGATTTATGGTTTATAGGTTTATGGTTAAAGGTTTAGGTTTTATGGGGTTTACAGGGTAGCAAAGTTTAGTTTTTAGGGTTTAGGGTTTAGGGTTTAGGATTTATGGGTTTCAGATTATTATTTTGTGGTTTATGGAATCTTTTAGGGTTTATCTAATGGTTTAGGGTTTAGGGATTTAGTGTTTAATGTTTAGGGTTTAGGGTTTAGGGTTTATGGATTTAGGGTCCATGTTTAATGTTTAGGTTTATGAAATTTAGGGTTTAGTGTTTAGGGTAAACTTATGGTTTGGCATGATTTTAGGGTTTAGACCTTAGGGTATTATCTTAATGATTATTAGCTTTATTTTTTAGGTTTTATGGTTTAGAGTTTAGGTTTTTGATAAGGTTTACGGTTTAGGGTTTAAGGTATTTACAGTTTAGAGGTTTAGGGTTTAGGTTTTAGGGCTTAGGGATTACAGATTTAGGGTGTAGGGTTTAGGGTTTAGGGTTTAATGATTTAGGGTTTAGGGTTTATGGGATTTATGATTTAGGGTTTAGTTATTAGGGTTTAGGGTTTAACATGTAGGTTTAGGGTTTTGAGTTTATGGTTTAGGATTTACAGTTAATGGTTTAAGGTTTAATATTTAGGGTTTAGGGTTTAGGGTTTAGAGTGTTAGTGTTTATGGTTTAGGTTTTTTATGGCTTAGTCTTTAGGGTTTAGAGTTTAAGGTTTATTATTTGGTTTAGGGTTTAGGCATTTAGGGCTAAAGGTTTATGGGGTTTATGATTCATGGTGAAATTAGGGTTTAGGCCATTTTTGTTATCCAAAATTCACCCCCAGGGTAATTTTGATAACATGCATCAGAATTCTCAAGTCCCAAGAAAATAGATTGATTCAAGGCAAAAAATCATGTTTCTAGGGTCCCCTCAAATTTTTTCTAACTCTCCTGTCCAAGAAGAAAAGAGCAAGTTCTAAAAAAGGGTGAAAAAGTTGCAAAAAACAAGCTTGGGCCAGAAAAAATCATGAAAATCGGCTAAGTCCTAGTCCAGGCAGTCCTTGGGACAGTTGGGATGTCGGGGCGCGAATCGGCCGAAAGGCCGCCAGGCGGTCTGCAGAGCACTGGGACAGTTTGGGACATCGGGACGCATGGGATGCGGAAAGCCGATTCGGCCGAAGAAGGAAAAAATTCGACTAACTGTTGTGCAGAACAAGTTGGGACATCTGGGCCACGTGAGGACGTGAAGGATGTGAAACAAGGGGATTGGTGAAACAAAGGAACTTTTACACTGGGACAGTTGGGACAAAGGGACGTGGAGGACGCGGAAAGCCGAAGGAGCCGAGAGCCAATCAAATCACGCCACGTGTCTTCACCTCAAAGAGGGACAGGGAAGCCCGAATCAGGTGGATCAGAGGAATTTTTCCCAGATAGTTTGGGACAGTTTTCGGGCCAAAGGGACGTGAGGGATGCGAAAAGCCGGCAGGCCCGCAGAAAAATCAGGAAATGCCATGTGTCACAAGGGAAAATCCAAAATTTCAAAGGGCAAGGTTTGAAGCGTTGGCCCAAGCCAATAAAAAGAGGACACGTGTCCTAAGGAGAAAGGGAGTGTGGAGCTCAGGGAAGGACTTAGGGGGAAAATTTGAGCAAAAGTTTGCGGGCCTTAGAGAATTTGGTAAAAAAAAACTAAAAGGTAAAGGATGACCCCGCGCCCCTGTCCTCCAACCAGATCATGCCACGTGTCCCAAGTGGCGGGGACGCGGGGAAAAAATGGGAAAATTTTTCCAAAATTACAAAAAGTCAAAAATTTCAAGGAAAACCCACGGGTAAGGGAAGGAGAGAGAATTTCTCATCCAATCAGTGCCCGACATGTATTGTCCAGGTGGCGGAAAATTTTTGAAAAATTTTTCCAAAGAAAAAAAAAGGTAAAATTTCAAAACCCATTTTTGCCTGTTTTGTGCCCTAAATCTTCAATCGCCATATCTTTCGATCCAGAGCTTGGATTTGCATGTTCTTTATATCATTGGAAAGCTTATAAAATTCTCTACATGATTCTGGGGTTCAATATTGAATTTTGGTTTAGTCTGGAGAGAGAAAGTTAAAAAATGGCTCTGACACGTGTTCATGGCCAGAAATGACATTTCAACAACCAAATTTAATGCAGAATGGGTCGCATTCTCCTCCAATTTGGTCAAAAATGATAGGGTATGGGTTTGTAAGGTCCCCATGCCATTTTAATGCATTTACAGTCAATGAGGAATGGGCTCCCATTTTGTACATTTTCTCTCTCCTGGGCTCGACCCATGCAATGTAAAAGCCAGATTTGGCTCATTTCTAAAAGGGGAACATTTTTTGGCATAGCAACTTCTTCTTTCACCTCCAGCAAGTGATTGTTGTAAGAATCAACCTTCTTCAAAGATTGTAACAGTTTTTTCTACCTCTTTGAGGTTGTAATGCAAGTGGTTTTGACATTGGAAATGATAATGCAAGCTTTGTGAATGTTTTCAGTCCTTTGTTTGTATTATTTACTTCATTTCAGATCCTAAATTATATCTTATCAGCCTGTGTATGTTTTATGTTGCAATCTTTGGTTTGTGTCTATTTGCATGACAAAAAATATTCACCACTCCTTTTGGTGCATCACCATCTTTAGTTAGTTTCAATTTTTGCATTTCTATCCCTGTCTCCTTGCAATTTAGAGTAGGATTAGGATCTGAACCTCTGTAGTTGTGCAAATATAGATCTAAATCAGAGGAGTTTGAGGAACCAGCCTCTAATCTGGAGATTCCTCTCTCAGTTTCACAAGTCCCACACTTGGAGAGAGGTTTCCATGTTGTGCAATCACACTGGATGCTAGAGTGATCAACCTAGAAGCCTGATTTGCATCCAGGGGTGTTGTGATCCTGCAACAACAGTTTTGGCACGCCCGGTGGGACACTAGAGGTCTCATTTTTATTGCAGCAAAGTTGATGTGCATCTGCTGCAATTTTCTTGCTTGAAAAGAGCTATTATTTGCATATCTGGCGACTCCAAGGGGAAGAATCAACTGGTTTCAGCAGTGCAGGCCTGAAAACTCATGAGAAGAATCACCACAAGGTCAAGAGTTGGAGAAGAAGAAGTGTTGTTTGAATACCTACAATTATCTCCAAGAAGAAGGCAAAGAGGAAGAAGGATTCAAAGGTCTCCATCTCCACCAAACAGAACTCTCTCAACTCCTCCACCTGGTAGGCCTTTCATTCAGTCAACAAGGGTTTTAAGACCAATTAGAATGGCACAAAACAACCCCTATGTCAACTTCACAGGCAGCAGCCCACTTGCCCTCAATGCACAACATCCAATTCCTATTGCAGCCTTGAAGAACATTCCCTACTTCACTGGAGAAAATCAGACTACTCCAGGTGATCATGTTAAAGATATTGCTAACCTTTGTGCAATTCATGAAATCAATGAGATGCAAGTGGCTGTCAAGTTACTGGCATCTTCATTCAAGGGTAAAGCATTGCAATGGTTTAGAAGCCTTGGAGCTGGTTCTATCACAAATTGGAATCAGCTGTGTATAGCACTTCATGAGCAATTTGGAGAAAAGGGAGACAACTTGTCTCTTTTGGAGCAGCTGACAACCATCAAGAGAGCTCCCAATGAGCAGCTGACCGATTTCAACTTCAGATTTCAAAAGACTTGGGAGAGAATTCCAGTGGCAGTCAGGCCAATAGCAGAAGGTGCTTTTCTCTACTATCTCAAAGCTCTAAATTCTGATATTTCTATGTTGATTCAGTCCATGGGAGGCATAACTATCCCTATGGCTTATAGCATTGCCATTAGGGCTGAAAATTGTTTGATCCAAGCTGGCAAACTTGCCCCTAGACCTCCCATGCCATTGTTTCCAAGTTTAGAGAGTCCAAACACCAATCAAGCACCTAATTTGGCTCCTTCTCCCACTCCTAGAAATCAGAGTTCAAATGAAGCTTCCACTTCATCTCCAAGTGCCCCAAATGAGCTTCAAGAAGTCATGAAGCAATTGCAAAACCTAGGCAATGAGCTGGTTACTCTCAAAAGGCAGCAAGCCCAAGGTTTTAGACCTTCTTATCAACCCCAAGCTCAGCCTAACAGGCAGCCATACCAACCACAAAGGCCACCTAATCCAGCTGCAAATATGAATCAAACAAGGCCTCCTGCCAATAGACCATTTCAGCCCTATAATCCAAATGCCATATCTGCCTCTAAGGCATTGGTGCCAACACAAAACAACATTGCCCAGGAGTATGATTGGTGTTTTCCATGCAATGAGCCTCATAACCAATCCATGTGCTTCAATGGTGCTTTGAATCAAGCATTAATGGTGACAACTACTGGTGTGGAGGGTGAGGGCAGTCAAGGAAACAGTCAACAACAAGAAACATTCCAACAAGCAATCAGCCCCAAATGACACCACATTGGTAAATTGGCAAGCAGAGGATTTTTGTGGCATGAACCAGGTAGTTTCTCAAGGTGTTGCAGCCAACACAAGGTCAAAAAGGAGGAATTTGGGTGAAGAACAGCCATTAGCCCCAACCAATCCATAACCTTCCATGGTTCCACAAGTGGTTGGCAAACAAAATCCGGTTTCAAATGCACAAGGGCAGCCAAGAACAGCCCCTAGGCCAACTCAAATACCAGTTGTTGCTACCCACATGCAAGGAGTGAATGTGCAAACCAAGGGACAACAAAGAGATCCTTCATCACCATTCAGTATCATTGATCAGATGAAGAAGACAAATGTCAATATATCAATGTGGGAATCCCTATCTATCCCAGGCCAAAGAGATCTGCTGCAAGCTGCCATGAAGGACTGGCTAGCTTCGAATCAGCAAGTTCAGATGCAAGACAAAGTGCTTACAAATGCTGCCCAGCCTGAGGGAAATCATGGAGGACAGCAAGGTAAAATGTTGAAGCCCCCTCCTTTCTATGTTTCATTGATCATTGGAAATCAGTTAGTGCACAATTGCATGATAGACTCCGGGGCAAGTAGCTCAGTAATGCCTAAACAAATAGCTGATCAGCTAGGGCTCCAGTATGAAACCATATCCAAAGGGGTAGTGCAGCTAGATGGGACAGCAGTAACAACAGTTGGAGTGATTAGAAACTTGAGTCTTACCTTGCATGCATGTCCAAATGTTGTTGTTTTACAAGATGTATCAGTCATAGACCTTCCACCACTCTTTGCCCTATGCTTGTCAAGGGACTTCACAGCCAAGATTGGGGGATATTTGTCTACTGATTGGTCACACATGCTGTTCAGAACGAGGTATGGAACTAAGGCTACAATCAGGTCTGAACCTATTGCAAACTTCCACATTGAGCCTTACACTCCAAGTCAGATTAATGCCAATTGCTCAGCATTTGATCAAGAAGATCACCCAAGCACTGATGAAGCTGACACAAGGTTGGAAGCATCCCGGATCTAACTCTTGATGAATGGGCAAACAAGGTACATGCATTTGATCCTTATCAAGAAGTAGAAGAATCTGAGCTAGGGGTCTATTGCATACATGAAGAAAATCAGCCTATTCCTAGCATCACCAAGCCAAACCACAAGGATGACAATGAGGTATGGCAGCTGTTTTTTGATGGATCAAGGAGTAGACAAGGTGCAGGAGGTGGAGCTATGCTTGTTTCACCTCAAGGAGTAAAGTACTATTCAGCTTTTAGATTTCAGTTTGCATGCTCCAATAACACTGCTGAATATGAAGCCTTGGTGCAAGGGATGCATTGGGCAATAAAGAAGAAAATAAAGAACTTGCAAGTCTTTGGTGACAGTGAATTGATTGTAAATCAGGTCAAAGGGACAGCATGCTGCCAAGAATGATCTACTCAAGTGCTACAAGAATCAGGGTGTGGGACCTCATGGAAGATTTTGAGGGTTTTGGCATCAAATCCATTCCTAGGAAAGAGAATGAAGCTGCTGACAGGCTTGCAGCAGTAGGGGCTGCCTTTGACATTGTGGAAAGCATTCAACAAGACAAGGTCAGCCAAACATCCATGTGATTGTGAGGCCTTCAGTGCCGGATAACAATGTCAGTTGGCAAGTGTTTGAAGAATGACCAGCAAATCATCCATTTCTTACAAGAAGAAGCTGAGTTCTCAGCCAAGAATCAAGAAAAATTGGAACAGCAGTATGGTGACCAAGTAGTACAGCTGAGAACTAACAAGCTACCCAAAGGACTTCATCACTTTGGAGTCCATTTTTAACCCCAATGATCAGTTTAGAAAGGAGAAAGCAAACATTCAAGTCAAGGGAGAGGATTCAGTAGCCTATCTTGGTAGAAGAGAACAAACCATTGTAAATTGGAAAGATGACAACTGAACAAGAAAGGTATGAGTTCATACAACTGTGTCAAGAGTTCCCTGATGTGTTTGCTTGGAGCTATGAAGATTTGAAAGGTTTTAATCCCAACTTAGCTTAGCATACCATTGAATTGGATCCAAATACTAAGCCTGTCAGGCAGAAACAAAGACCAGTCAATCCACACATATTGAGCCTCTCATGAGGAAAGAATTGGACAAGCTTATTGAGTCAAGGATCATATTCCCAATCAAGCATTCTAGTTGGGTTGCCAACTTAGTTCCAGTCAGAAAGAAGAGTGGAGAGATCAGATTGTGTGTTGACTTCAGAGACTTGAATAGAGCATCTCTCAAGGACCATTACCCACTCCCTTCCATGGAGCAAATCTTGCAAGTTGTGGCTGGCTCTGAGAGGTTTTCACTACTTGATGGCTACTCAGGCTACAATCAGATTATGGTGAAGGAAGAGGACCAGTTCAAGACAGCCTTCACAACCAAATGGGGCACTTTTGCATACAGGAAGATGCCATTTGGGTTGTTGGCTGGTGCAAACCTTCCAAAGGGAAATGGACATGGCATTCAAAGGTTTGATTAACAATGTGGTGGTGATTTACCTTGATGATATCACTATTTTTTCAAAAAATGTAGCAGACCACCTCTCTCATTTGAGACAAGTCTTCATGAGGTGCAGGAGATTTGGAGTGTCTTTGAAAATGACTAAAATCGGAAATCCATTTCTTGCAAGAAGAAACTGAGTTCTCAGCCAAGAATCAAGAAAAATTGGAACAGCAGTATGGTGACCAAGTGGTACAGCTAAGAACTAACAAGCTGCCCAAGGGACTTATCACTTTGGAGTCCATTTTTAACCCCAATGATCAGTTTAGAAAGGAGAAAGCAAACATTCAGGTCAAGAGAGAGGATTCAGTATCCATCTTGGTAGAAGAGAACAAACCATTGCAAATTCGAAGGATGACAACTGAACAAAAAAAGGTATGAGTTCATACAGCTGTGTCAAGAGTTCCCTGACATGTTTTCTTGGAGCTATGAAGACTTGAAAGGTTTCAATCCCAACTTAGCTCAGCATACCATCGAAATGGATCCAAATACTAAGCTTGTTAGGTAGAAGCAAAGACAAGTCAATCCACACATGGAACCTCTCATGACGAAATAATTGGACAAGCTGATTGAGTCAAAGATCATATTCCCAATCAAGCATTCTAGTTGGGTTGCCAACTTAGTTCTGAGTCAGAAAGAAGAGTGGAGAGATCAGATTGTGTGTTGACTTCAGAGACTTGAATAGAGCCTCTCTCAAGGACCATTACCCACTCCCTTCCATGGAGAAAATCTTGCAAGTTGTGGCTGGCTCCGAGAGGTTTTCACTACTTGATGGCTACTCAGGCTACAATCAGATTATGGTGAAGGAAGAGGACCAGTTCAAGACAGCCTTCACAACCAAATGGGGAACTTTTGCATACAGGAAAATGCCATTTGGGCTGTCCAACACTGGTGCTACCTTCCAAAGGGCAATGGACATGGCATTCAAAGGTTTGATTAACAATGTGGTGCTGATTTACCTTGATGATATCACTGTTTTTTCCAAAAATGCAGCAGACCACCTCTCTCATTTGAGACAAGTCTTCACGAGGTGCAGGAGATTTGGAGTGTCTTTGAATCCTAAGAAGTGCATCTTTCTTGCACATGAAGGAAAGCTCCTTGGCCATATTGTCTCCAAAGAAGGATTAGCAATTGATCCAGAGAGGGTTGAAGCCATAAGAGCACTACCATTGCCAAGCCACAAGAAAGCCCTTCAGAGTTTCTTGGGAAGGATAAACTTTGTTCAGAGGTTTGTCCCAGATTTTGCAGCCCTTGTCAAGCCCATCACCAAAATGTTAAAGAAGAGCATGGCTTTCAAGTGGACAGCAGAAGGCAAGGAGAGTTTTGAAGCAATCAAAGAAGCCATCTCTCAAGCACCAACTCTCATCAACCCAGACTTCTCCAAGGATTTCATCCTCTATGCATTTGGAGGTAATGACACTATTTCTGCCATTTTGGTACAGCAGAACAAGGATAATGATGAGCAGCCAATTGCCTTCTTCAGCCGGAGCCTAGATGACTATGAGGTGAGGTACTCTTTTATTGAGAAGCATGTACTTGCAGTAATCAGAAGCTTGAAGAAATTCAAGCATTTAATCTCAAACAACAAGGTCCAGTTGCTGGTCTCACATGCTGGGGTTAAGGACTTCCTCCTCAACAAGGATTTGAATGAGAAAAGGGCAGGTTGGATCACCCGTGTCATGGAGTATGACATTGAGATCAAGATCACCAAGCTGGTAAGAGGGAAAGGATTGTGTGAGCAGCTGGTTTTGGGGAAGCAAAAAGAAGTATGCAATGAAGAAGAGGCTGTTTTGACAGTCCAGGACAGCCATGAGCCAAGTGGCAATCAAGAAGAAGACAATGCTGCCCCCACTCCTTGCTGGACCCAAGGTATTATACACTTCCTAGGCACAGGCCTATGCCCTCCGGAGATGAACAAGACCCAAAGGAGACACTTCAGATTGCAGGTTGTCCCGTATGCCATTGTTGATGGAGTTTTGTTCAAGAAAGATGTGAATGGAGTGCTGCTGAGATGCATTAGCACAAATCAGATTCAAAGGGTGTTGGAAGAGTTTCATGGTGGACCAGCTGGTGGTCATTTTGCACCAAGAGTGACAGCTCTAAAAATCATGAAGGCTGGTTATTATTGGCCTAAAATCTTCAGTGATTGCTATGCATGGATCAAGAGGTGTAAGAATTGTGCATTCTTCACAGGAAAAGAGAGACTTGCTGCCCTTCCATTACATCCAATCTCAGTTGACCAGCCATTCATGCAATGGGTTTGGACTTCATTGGAGTCATTAATCCCAATTCAAGCCAAGGGCACAAATGGATTTTGACAGCCACAGACTACTTCACCAAATGGACAGAAGCAGTAGCACTCAAAGAGGCAAATGAGTCTAGCATCTTAGACTTTTATGAGGGGATAACAACTAGATTTGGTGTACCTGCTACAATAATCTCTGATAATGCATTGGCATTCATTGGATCTAAGGTGACTGAGTGGGCTGTCAAGAACGGTATCTACCTAAGCACTTCATCAAACTATTACCCTCAAGGTAATGGCCAGGCCGAGTCTACAAACAAGAACTTGTTGAGGATCATTAGGAGGACTCTTGATGAGAATCAGAGGTCTTGGCATACCAAACTGAAATCAGCCTTATGGGCTGATAGGATAACTCCCAAGAGATCCACAGGTAACTCTCCATTCAGGCTTGTCTATGGAAGAGAGGCAATCTTGCCCATGTCACTTGAGTTGCCAACATTGGAACTCATGAAGCAGCTGGAGTTGCTAGAGTTTGAGCCCATGGAGGTGAGGTATGCAGAGTTGATGGAGCTGCAAGAGATCAGAAATCAGGCATCCCAAGTAATGGAAAAGGATCAAGCTTTGATCAAGAAAGACCTTTGATAAGAAGGCCAAGGATAGATCTTTTCAAGTTGGAGATCTAGTGTTGAAATGGGATGTGGATAGAGAAAAACCGGGAAGGCATTCAAAATTTGATGCCATTTGGAGTGGCCCATACATGGTCATGAAGTGCAAGAACAACAATGCTTTCCAATTGGCCTCATTGGATGGCGAAGAACTGCAGATTCCAGTAAATGGAATCTATCTCAAGCATTGCTTCTAGAGGGAAATTCACGACCTTGTAAATATTAGATTAGATTTTCATTCCTCCAATTGCTTGTGCACATTGTTTTACTGTAGGTTAGTTTTGTTTTCCCTAAGTGCTTTGGTACAACTTGTTGTCCATGGAGATGTTTTGCAGTCCTTGCTCGCATCAGGTGATATTCCATCTTCCTCCTTACACATTCTAAGTCAGTTGGGGTTCTAAACAGAATATCTGATGACTCCATGCCCAATGGACTACTTCAGGCAACTGGTATCTTCTACCTAGCAATTAGGTAACCCCGCTGAGTCACCAAATTGTTATCCAAAATTCACCCCGCAGGGTAATTTTGATATAATGCATCAGAATTCTCAAGTCCCAGGCAAATAGATTGATTCAAGGCAGAAAAATCATGTTTCTAGGGTCCCCTCAGAATTTTTTCTAACTCTCCTGTCCAAGGTTGAAAAGAGAAAGTTCTAAAAAAGGGTGAAAAAGCTGCAAAAAGCAAGCTCGGGCTAGAAAAAATCATAAAAAACGGCTAATTCCTAGTCCAGGTGGTCCTTGGAACAGTTGGGACGTCGCGACGCGAATTGGCCAAAAGGTTGCCAGGTGGTCCGCAGAGCATTGGGACAGTTGGGACATCGGGACGTGTGGGACGTGGAAAGCCGATCCGGCTGAAGGTGAGAAAATTGACTAACTGTTATGTAGATAAGGTTGGGACATCTGGGCCGAAAAGACGTGAAGGATGCGAACGGCCCGGATCAAGGAGGCCCATTTCGGGCGGTTCGGAAGAATTTGTCACAGATAGTCTGAGATAGTTGTGACAAAGGGACGCGTGGGACGCGGAAAGCCAGAGGAACCGAGATCCAATCAAATCATGCCACGTGTCTTAACCTCAAAGAGGGACAGGGAAGCTCGAATCGGGCGGATCGGAAGTTTTTGTCCTAGACAGTTCGGGACAACCGGACCAAAGGGATGCGAGGGACGCGAAAAGCTGGCAGGCCCGTGGACAAATAGAGAAATGCCACGTGTCGCAAGGGAAAATGTCCAAAATTTCAAAGGGAAAGGTTTGGAGGATTGGCCCGAGCCAATAGAAATAGGACACGTGTCTTATGGGGCAGGGAAGTGCGGAGCTCGGGGAGGACTTAGAAAATTTAGCAAGAGTTTTGGAAAAAAACTAAAAGGTAAAGGATGACCCCGCGCCCCTGTCCTCCAACCAGATCATGCCACGTGTCCCAAGTGGCGGGGACGCGGGGAAAAAATGGGAAATTTTCCAAAGTTACAAAAAAGTCAAAAATTTCAAGGAAAACCCACGGGTAAGGGAAGGAGAGAGAATTTCTTATCCAATCAACGCCCGACATGTGTCGTTTAGGTGGCGGAGCGCGGGAAAATTTTTCAAAACCCATTTTTGCCTATTTTGTGCCCTAAATCTTCAGATCACCATATCTTTCGATCCAAAGCTCGGATTTGCATGTTCTTTATATCATTGGAAAGCTTATAAAATTATCTACATGATTCTGGGGTAAATATTGAATTTTGGTTTAGTCTAGAGAGAGAAAATTAAGAAACAGCTCTGACGCGTGTTCATGGCCAGAAGTGACATTTCAGCGACCAAATTTAATGCAGAATGGGTCGCATTCTCCTCCAATTTGGTCAAAAATGGTAGGGTATGGGTTTGTAAGGTCCTCCATGCTGATTTAATGCATTTTCAGTCAATGAGGAATGGGCTCCCATGTTTTGTATGTTTTCTCTCTCCTGGGCTCGACCCATGCAATGTAAAAGCCAGATTTGGCTCATTTCTAAAGGGGGAACACTTTTAGCATAGCAATCTTCTTCTTTCACCTCCAGCAAGTGATTTTTGCAAGAATCATACCTCTCCAAAGACTGTAACAGGTTTTCTACCTCTCTGAGGTTGTAATGCAGTGGTTTTTGACATTGGAAATGATAATGCAAGCTTTGTGAATGGGTTTCAGTCCTTTGTTTGTATTATTTGCTTCATTTCAGATCCTAAATTATATCTTATCAGCCTGTGTATGTTTTATGTTGCAATCTTTGGTTTGTGTCTATTTGCATGACAAAAATATTCACCACTCCTTTTGGTGCATCACCATCTTTAGTTAGTTTCAATTTTTGCATTTCTATCCCTGTCTCCTTGCAATTTAGAGTAGGATTAGGATCTGAACCTCTGTAGTTGTGCAAATATAGATCTAAATCAGAGGAGTTTGAGGAACCAGCCTCTAATCTGGAGATTCCTCTCTTAGTTTCACAAGTACGACACTTGGAGAGAGGTTTACATGTTGTGTAATCACACCGGATGCCTGAAACATCAACCTAGAAAACTGATGTGCATCCAGGGGTGCTGTGACTTTGCAACAATAGGTTTAGCATTTAGGGTTTAGGGCTCATAGTTTAGGGTTTAGGATTAAAGAATAAGGGTTTAGGGTTTATGGTTTAGGTTTTAGGATTTATTGTTTAGGATTTATAGTTTATGGTTTATGGTTTAGGGTTTAGGGCTTATGACTTAGAGTTGAGGGTTTAGGGTTTAGGGTTTAGGGTATAGGGTTCATTTTTTAGGGTTTAGTGTTTAGGATTTATGATTTATTTTTTAGTTGTCAACATTTAGAGTTTAGGGTTTACAACTAAGGGTTTAAAGTTTAGGTTATCAGTTTTAGGGTATAGGATTTAAGGATTATGGTTTAGGGGGTTTACGATTTAATGTTTAATTTTTAGGGTTTATGATTTAGGGCTTAGTTTTTAGGGTTTATGGTTTAAAATTTAGGGTTTAGGATTTGAGGCTAGGGGTTTAAGGTATATGATTCATGGTTTAGGATTTAGGGTTTAAGGTTTAGGTTTGGGGTTTAGGGTTTTATGGTTTAGGGTTTAGGAGTTAAGTCTTAGGGTTGATGGTTTATGGGTTTAGGGTTCAAGGTTTCTAGTTTAGGGTTTAGGTTTTATGGTTTAGGGATAAGGGTATAAGGTTTAGGGTTTATAGTTTAGGGTTAATGATGTTTAAGGTTTAGGGTTTATGGTTTAGTATTTATGTTTTATGGTTTAGGGTTTATGGTTGAGGGCTTAGGGTTTAGCATTTAGGTTTTAGGGTTAAGGGTTTAGGGTTTATGGAAAATGGTGGTTTTAAAGGTTTTTTGGGGTTTCAATTTAGGTTTTAGGGTTTAGTATTTAGGATTTAGGGATAAGATCTCAAGGATTATGGTTTAGGGTTTTGTATTTAGGGTTAAGGGTTTAGGGATAAGATTTTAGGATTTAGGGTTTATGGTTTAGGTTTTAGGGCTAATGATTTAGCATTTAGGGTTTAAGGAATTTTGAGTTTAGGATTTCAAGTTTATGGTTTAGGGTTTACAACTCATTGTTTTGGGTTTCAGGTTAAGGGTTTAGCATTTAGGGTTTAGGATTAAGGGATCATGGTTTTGGGTTTACAATTTATGGTTTAGGATTTAGGCTTTAGGCTTTAGGATTTAGGGATTAGAGTTTAGGATTTCAGGGGTAATGGTATAGGGTTCAGGGCTCGGGGTTTATAATTTAGGGATTAGTGCTTATGGTTTAGGTTTTACGGTTTAGGGTTCAAGGTTTAGTGTTTATGGTTTAGGGTTTAGGGCTAATGGTTTAGGTTTTAGTGTTGAGGGTTTAAAGTTTAGGGTTAAGGGTTTAGTGTTAAGGTGTAGGGTTTATTTATCAGAGTTTAGGGTTTAGGATTTATTGCTATGGGTTTAGGGATTAGACTTAAGTGGTTTTATGGTTTAGGTTATTTGGGTTTAGGCTTTAGGGTTTAGGGTTTTATGGTTTATAAATTAGGGATTAGGGATTAGGGCTCAGGGTTAAGGATTTATTGTTTAGAGCAAAGCATTTATAGATAAGGGTTTAAAGGTAAATTTTTTGGGGTTTAGGGATCAGGGTATAGGGTATAAGGTTTAGGGTTTAGGTTTTAAAGTCTAGGGTATAGGGTTTAGTTTTTATAGCTAAAATTTTAGGGTTTAGTGTTTAGGGGGTTTATGGTTTAGGGAAAATTGTTTTTGGCTTAAGGTTTAGAGTTGAGGGTTTAGGATTTAGCGTTAAGGGATTAGGGTTTAGTGTTTAGGGTTTAGGGTTTATTTCTCAGGGTTTAGGGTTTAGCATTTATTGCTATGGGTTTAGTTATTATGGTTAAGTGGGTTTATGGTTTAGAGTTTAGTGGGTTAGGGTTTAGGGTTTAGGGTTTTAGGGTTTATGGTTTAGGGATTAGGGTTAAGGATTTAGGTTTTAGAGCTAATGCTTTAGTGATAAGAGTTTAGAGGTAAGTGTTATCCAAAATGTGAACCTGCTCATTTTTATGGCTAACTCCTTGTATTCTTGCCTCCCTTGTGCCTCAATCTCCATTTTTTGGTTTTTAGGCACTCAAATATTTTTGGAAATGGCACCATTAGATAGAGCTCTCTCTCAGCTTTCCAGAAAGGTAAAGTTTTCCTCCTAACTCCTCATATTTTTCAAGTTATGGCTCGGCAGTGTTTTTGTGTGAAATTTTCCCCTTGGAAGCCCACAGCCAATAGGAAGCTGCCACGTGTCCTAGGAGGTGGCGGAGAAAAGAAAAAAAAACTTAAAATTTTTTCAAGTTTTGGACAAAGTTTGAAAAAGAAAATTTTTTGCCCCGCAGGCCCGCCGAGCCAATCAGGACGTGACACGTGTCAGCAGGGGAGGCGAAGTGAAATTTTTTGTTAAGTGTTTTACGCAGGAAAATTTTTGAATTTTGGCCCGTAGCCAATAGGAACTCACCACGTGTCTAGAGGAGGGTCGCAGACGTTAGAGGAAAGGTTAGAAAATTTCCAAGTTTTTGCAAAAAAATTCAAAATTAAATTTTTGCCTGCATGGTCCGCGGCGAATTGGGTTGCGCCATGTGTCTTCATTAGTCAGAGCGGCGGGGGGAGAAATGGAAAATTGGCTAAGTGTTTTGTAGAGTTTTTCAAAATGAAAATTTTCAATAGAGGGCCCGTACCCAATGATAGTGAGCCACGTGTCAGGAGGGGCAGGGAAGTTCGGAGCTCGGAGATGTTTTTAAAATTTTGACTAAGTTCCGCCAAAAAATTCAAAAGGGAAAGATGAGCCCATGGCCCCTGTTGGGTAATCAGATGCCAACATGTGCCCCATGAGGGTGGAGCATGGGGGAAAATGAAAATTTTTCCCAACAGTAAAAATGTCAAATTTTCAAAGGGAAATTGTGCCCCTCAGGCCCGAGCCAATAAAGTAGTGCCACGTGTCCAAGTGGCAAAAATTTATAAGGAAGGGCCAAGTTTTAAGAAAAATTTCAGGATGAGCCCATGGCCAATCACATCATGACATGTGGCATCCAAGTGGTGGAGTGCGGGGATATTTGAAAAAAAATTCCAAATGCAAAAAAGAGGTAAAATTCGAATTTTTTTCCCACCGATCCGTTTTGGGCCTGGTTTTGCTCTAAATCTTCAAACAACCATAGCTTTCGATCCAGAGCTCAGATTTTCATGTTCTTTATATAAATGGAAATCTGGTGAAATTATCTACAAGATTCAGTATTCAAGTTTTAATTTTGGTTTAGTTTGAAGAGAGAAAATTAAAAAAACACTTATGGCACGTGGTAATGGCCAGAACTAACGTTTCAACAACCAATTTTAATGCAAAATGGGTCGTATTCTTCTCCAGCATGGTCAAAAATGTCAGGGCATGGGTTTGTAAGGACCTCCACGCTACTTTTAATGCATTTCATTCAATGAGGAATGGCTCCCATGTTTTTTCATGTTTTCTCTCTCCTGGGTTCGACCCATGCACTGTAAAAGCTAGATTTGGCTCATTTTTCAAAGGTGGAACACTTTTTTACACAACAAGCTTCTGTTTTCACCTTCAGCAAGTGATCTTGGCAAGTATTAGACCTTCCAGGGATTGTAACAGGTTTTTCTACCTCTTTGCTGTTGGAATACAAGGATTTTGATGTTGAAAATCACAATGCAGGCTCTGTGAATGCTTTCAGTCCTTTGTATGTGTTGTTTGCTTCATTTCAAACCCTTGATTATAGTTATCAACCTATGCATGATGTTTTATGTTACAATTTATGATTTGTGTCAATTTGGATGAGCAAGAAGTGCTTACCACTCCTTTGGTCTATCACCTTTATCAGTCTAGTTTCAATTTTTACATTTCTTAACCCTGTCTCGTTGCAAATTAGGATAGGTTTTAGGATCTAAACCTCTGAAGTTATGCAAATAATAGATCTAATCAGAGGATTTTGAGGAACCAGCCTCTAATTTGGAGATTCCTCTCTCATTTTACAAGTCCCACACTTAAAGAGAGGATTCAATGTTGTGCAATCACACTGGATGCCTGAAACATCAACTTGGAAACCTGATTTGGATCCAGGGGTGTTGGTGATTTGCAAAAATAGTTTTGGCATGCCCTGTGGGACCTTAGAGGTCTCATTTTTATTGCAGCAAAGTTGATGTGCATCTGCTGTAATTTTCTTGCTTCAAAAGAGCTATAAATTGCACATCTGGTGACTCCAAGGGGAAGAATCAACTGGTTTCAGCAGTGTAGGCCTGAAAACACATGAGAAGAATCACCACAAGGTCAAGAGCTGGAGAAGAAGAGGTGTTATTTGAATACTTGTAGTTATCTCCAAGAGGAAGGAAAAGAGGAAGAAGGATTCAAAGGTCTCCATCTCCACCAAACAGATCTCTCTCAACTCCTCCACCTGGTAGGCCTCTCATTCAGTCAACAAGGGTTTTAAGACCAATTAGAATAGCATAAAACAACCCCTATGTCAATTTCACAGGGAACATCCCACTTGCCCTCAATGCACAACATCTAATTCCAATTGCAGCCTTAAAGAACATTCCATACTTCACTGGAGAGAATCAGACTACTCTAGGTGATCATGTTAAAGACATTGTCAACCTTTGTGAAATTCATGAAATCAATGAGATGCAAGTGGTTGTCAAATTGTTGGCATCTTCATTCAAGGGAAAGCATTGCAATGGTTTAGAAGTCTTGCCTCAGGTTCTATTCAGAATTGGAACCAGCTATGTATAGCACTTCATGAGTAATTTGGAGAGAAGGGAGACAACTTGTCTCTTTTGGAGTTGCTGACAACCATCAAGAGAGCTCCCAATGAGCAGCTGACTGATTTCAACTTCAGATTTCAAAAGAATTGGGAAAGAATTCTAGTGGCAGCTAGGCCAACAGCAGAAGTTGCTTTTCTCTACTACCTCAAAGCTCTAAATTCTGATATTTCTATGTTGATTCAATCCATGGGAGGCACAACTATCCCTATGGCTTATAGCATTGCCATTAGGGCTGAAAATTGTTTGATCCAAGCTGGAAAACTAGCCCCTAGGCCTCCCATGCCATTGTTTCCAAGTTTAGAGAGCCCAAACACTAATCAAGCACCTAATTTGGCTCCTTCTCCCACTCCTAGAAATCAAAGTTCAAATGAAGCTTCTACTTCATCTCCAAGTGCCCCAAATGAGCTTCAAGAAGTCATGAAGCAAGTTGCAAAACCTAGGCAATGAGCTGGTTACTCTCAAGAGGCAGCAAGCCCAAGGTTTTAGACCTTTATCAGCCCCAAGCTCAACCTAACAGGAAGCCATACCAACCACAAAGACCACCCAATCTAGCTGCAAATATAAATCAAACAAGGCCTCCTGCCAATAGACCATTTCAGCCCTATAATCCAAATGCCATATCTACCTCTAAGGCATTGGTTCCAACACAAAACAACATTGCTCAGGAGTATGATTGGTGTTTTCCATGTAATGAACCTCACAACCAATCCATGTGCTTCAACGGTGCTTTGAATCAAGCATTAATGGTGACAACTACTGGTGTGGAGGGTGAGGGTAGTCAAGGAAACAACCAACAACAAGAAACATTCCAACAGCAATCAGCCCCAAATGACACCACATTGGTAAACTGGCAAGCAGAAGATTTCTGTGGCATGAATCAAGCAATTTCTCAAGGTGTTGCAGCCAACACAAGGTCAAAAAGAAGGAATTTGGGTGAAGAACAGCCATTAGCTCCAACCAATCTCCAACCTTCTATGGCTCCACAAATGGTTGGCAAACAAAATCCAATTTCAAATGCACAAGGGCAGCCAAGAACAGCTCCTAGACCAACTCAAATACTAGTTGTTTCTGCCCACATGCAAGGAGTGAATGTGCTAACCAAGGGATAGCAAAGAGATCCTTCATCACCATTCAGTATCATTGATCAGATGAAGAAGACAAATGTAAATATATCAATGTGGGAATCCCTATCTATCCCAGGCCAAAGAGATTTGCTACAAGCTGCTATGAAGGACTGGCCAACTTCGAATCAGCAAGTTCAGATGCAAGAGAAAGTGTTCACAAATGCTGCCCAACCTGAAGGGAATCATGGAGGACAACAAGGTAAAATGTTGAAGCCCCCTCCTTTCTATGTTTCATTAATCATTGGAAATCTGTTAGTGCACAATTGCATGATAGATTCTGGGGAAAGTAGCTCAGTGATGCCTAAGACAAATAGCTGATCAGCTAGGGCTCCAGTATGAAACCATATCCAAAGGGGTAGTGCAGCTGGATGGGACAGCAGTAACAATAGTTGGAGTGATTAGAAACTTGAGTCTTACCTTGCATGCATGTCCAAATGTTGTTGTTTTACAAGATGTATCAGTTATAGACCTTCCACCACTCTTTGCCCTATGCTTGTCAAGGGACTTCACAGCCAAGATTGGAGGATATTTGTCTGCTGATTGGTCACACATGCTGTTCAGACATGAGGTATGGAACCAAAGCTACAATCAGGTCTGAACCTATTGCAAACTTCCACATTGAGCCCTACACTCCAAGTCAGATCAATGCCAATTGTTCAGCATTTGATCAAGAAGATCACCCAAGCACTGATGAAGCTGACACCAAGGTTGGAAGCATCCCGGATCTAACTCTTGATGAATGGGAAAACAAGGTACATGCTTTTGATCCTTATCAAGAAGTAGAAGAATCTGAGCTAGGGGTCTATTACATACATGAAGAAAGATCAGCCCATTCCTAGCATCACCAAGCCAAACCATAAGGATGACAATGAGGTATGGCAGCTATTTTTTGATGGATCAAGGAGTAGACAAGGTGCAGGAGGTGGAGCTATGCTTGTTTCACCTCAAGGAGTAAAGTACTATTCAGCTTTTAGATTTCAGTTTGCATGCTCTAATAACACTGCTGAATATGAAGCCTTGGTGCAAGGGATGCATTGGGCAATAAAGAGAGGAATAAAGAACTTGCAAGTCTTTGGTGACAGTGAATTGATTGTAAATCAAGTCAAGGGACAGCATGCTACCAAGAATGATCTACTTAAGTGCTACAAGAACAGGGTGTGGGACCTCATGGAAGATTTTGAGGGTTTTGGCATCAAATCCATTCCTAGGAAAGAGAACCAAGCTGTTGACAGGCTTGCAGCAGTAGGGGCAGCCTTTGACATTGTGGAAAGCATTCAACAAGACAAGGTACAGCCAAACATCCACGTGATTGTGAGGCCTTCAGTTCCGGATAACAATGTCAGTTGGCAAGTGTTTGAGAATGACCAGCAAATCATCCATTTCTTGCAAGAAGAAGCTGAGTTCTCAACTAAGAATCAAGAAAAGTTGGAACAACAGTATGGTGACCAGGTGGTACACTGAGAACTAACAAGCTACCCAAGGGACTTATCACTTTGGAGTCCATTTTTAATCCCAATGATCAGTTTAGGAAGGAGAAAGCAAACATTCAGGTCAAGAGAGAGGATTCAGTATCCATCTTGGTGGAAGAGAACAAACCATTACAAATTGGAAAGATGACAACTGAACAAGAAAGGTATGAGTTCATGCAGCTGTGTCAAGAGTTCCCTGATGTGTTTGCTTGGAGCTATGAAGACTTGAAAGGTTTCAATCCCAACTTAGCTCAGCATACCATTGAATTGGATCCAAATACTAAGCCTGTCAGGCAGAAACAAAGACCAGTCAATCCACACATGGAGCCTCTCATGAGGAAAGAATTGAACAAGCTGATTGAGTCAAGGATCATATTCCCAATCAAGCATTCTAGTTGGGTTGCCAACTTGGTTCCAGTCAGAAAGAAGAGTGGAGAGATCAGATTGTGTGTTGACTTCAGAGACTTGAATAGAGCATCTCTCAAGGACCATTACCCACTCCCTTCCATGGAGCAAATCTTGCAAGTTGTGGCTGGCTCCGAGAGGTTTTCACTACTTGATGGCTACTCAGGCTACAATCAGATTATGGTGAAGGAAGAAGACCAGTTCAAGACAGCCTTCACAACCAAATGGGGAACTTATGCATACAGGAAAATGCCATTTGGGCTGTCCAACGCTGGTGCTACCTTCCAAAGAGCAATGGACATGGCGTTCAAAGGTTTGATTAACAACATGGTGCTGATATACCTTGATGATATCACTGTTTTTTCCAAAAATGCAGCAGACCACCTCTCTCATTTGAGACAAGTCTTCACAAGGTGTAGGAGATTTGGAGTGTCTTTGAATCCTAAGAAGTGTATCTTTCTTGCACATGAAGGAAAGCTCCTTGGCCATATTGTCTCCAAAGAAGGATTAGCAATTGATCCAGAGAGGGTTGAAGCCATAAGAGCACTACCATTGCCAAGCCACAAGAAAGCCCTTCAGAGTTTCTTGGGGAGGATAAACTTTGTTCGGAGGTTTGTCCCAGATTTTGCAGCCCTTGTCAAACCTATCACCAAAATGTTAAAGAAAAGCATGGCTTTCAAGTGGACAGCAGAAGGCAAGGAGAGTTTTGAAGCAATCAAAGAAGCCATCTCTCAAGCACCAACTCTCATCAACCCGGACTTCTCCAAGGATTTCATCCTCTATGCATTTGGAGGTAATGATACTATTTCTGCCATTTTGGTACAGCAGAACAAGGACAATGATGAGCAGCCAATTGCTTTCTTCAGCCAGAGCCTAGATGACTATGAGGTGAGGTATTCTTTTATTGAGAAGCATGTACTTGCAGTAATCAGAAGCTTGAAGAAATTCAAGCATTTAGTCTCAAACAACAAGGTCCAGTTGCTGGTCTCTCATGCTGGGGTTAAAGACTTCCTCCTCAACAAGGATTTGAATGTGAAAAGGGCAGGTTGGATCACTCATGTCATGGAGTATGACATTGAGATCAAGGTCACCAAGCTGGTAAGAGGAAAAGGATTGTGTGAGCAGCTGATTTTGGGGAAGCAAAAAGAAGTATGCAATGAAGAAGAGGTTGTTTTGACAGTTCAAGACAGCCATGAGTCAAGTGGCACTCAAGAAGAAAATAATGTTGTCCCCACTCCTTGCTAGACCCAAGGTATAATACACTTCCTAAGCACAGGCCTATGCCCTCCGGAGATGAACAAGACCCAAAGAAGACACTTCAGATTACAGGCTGTCCCATATGCCATTGTTGATGGAGTTTTGTTCAAGAAAGATGTGAATGGAGTGCTGCTGAGATGCATTAGCACAAATCAGATTCATAGGGTGTTGGAAGAGTTCCATGGTGGACCAGCTGGTGGTCATTTTGCACCGAGAGTGACAGCTCTAAAAATTATGAAGGCTGGTTATTATTGGCCCAAGATTTTCAGTGATTGCTTTGCATGGATCAAGAGGTGTAAGAATTGTGCATTCTTCACAGGAAAAGAGAGACTTGCTGCCCTTCCATTGCATCCAATCTCAGTTGACCAGCCATTCATGCAATGGGGTTTGGACTTCATTGGAGTCATTAATCCCAATTCAAGCCAAGGGCACAAATGGATTTTGACAGCCACAGACTACTTCACCAAGTGGACTGAAGCAGTAGCACTCAAAGAGGCAAATGAGTCTAGCATCTTAGACTTCTATGAGGGCATAGTAACCAGATTTGGCATACCTGCTACAATAATCTCAGATAATGCATTGGCATTCATTGGATCCAAGGTGACTGAGTGGGCTGTCAAGAATGGGATCTACCTAAGTACTTCATCAAACTATTACCCTCAAGGTAATGGCCAGGCTGAGTCTACAAACAAGAACTTGTTGAGGATCATTAGGAGAACTCTTGATGAGAATCAGAGGTCTTGGCATACCAAACTGAAATCAGCCTTATGGGCTGATAGGATAACTCCCAAGAGATCCACAGGTAACTCTCCATTCAGGCTTGTCTATGGAAGAGAGGCAATCTTGCCCATGTCACTTGAGTTGCCAACATTGGAACTCATGAAACAGTTGGAGCTGTTGGAGTTTGAGCCCATGGAGGTGAGATATGCAGAGTTGATGGAGCTTCAAGAGATCAGAGATCAGGCATCCCAAGCAATGGAGAAGGATCAAGCTTTGATCAAGAAGACCTTTGATAGGAAGGCCAAGAGTAGATCTTTCCAGGTTGGAGATCTAGTGTTAAAATGGGATGCAGATAGAGCAAAACCGGGAAGGCATTCAAAATTTGATGCCATTTGGAGTGGCCCATACATGGTCACGAAGTGCAAGAACAACAATGCTTTCCAATTGGCTTCATTGGATGGTGAAGAACTGCAGATTCCAGTCAATGGAATCTATCTCAAGCATTGCTTCTAAAGGGAAATTCTCCACCTTGTAAATATTAGCTTAGGTTTCCATTCCTTCAAGTGCTTGTGCACATTGTTTTGCTGTAGGTTAGTTTTGCTTTCCCTAAGTGCTTTGGCACAGCTTGCTATCCCTGGAGATGTTTTGCAGTCCTTGCTTCCATCAGGTGATATTCCATCTTCCTCCTTGCAACATTCTAAGTCAGTTGGGGTTCCAAACAGAAAATTTGATGACTCCATGCCCAATGGACTGCTTCAGGCAACTGGTATTTTCATCTAGCAGGTAGATGACCCCTCTGAGTCACCAAAATTGTTATCCAAAATGTGCCCCTGCTCATTTTTTTGGCTAACTCCTTGTGTTCTTACCTCTCTTGTGCCTCAGTCTCCATTTTTTGGTTTTCAAGCACTCAAATCTTTCTAGAAATGGCACCATTGGATAGAGCTCTCTCTCAACTTTCTAGAAAGGTAAAGTTTTCCTCCTAACTCCTCATATTTTTCAAGTTATGGCTCGGCGGAGTTTTTGTGGGAAATTTTCCCCTTGGAAGCCCGCAGCCAATAGGAAGCTGCCACGTGTCCCAAGAGGTGGCGGAGAAAAGGAAAAAAAACTTAGAAATTTTTTCAAGTTTTGGACAAAAGAAATTTGAAAAAGGAAATTTTTTTGCCCGCGGGCCCGCCGAGCCAATCAGGACGTGACACGTGTCAGCAGGGGAGGCGAAGTGAAAAATTTTGCTAAGTGTTTTGTGCAGGAAATTTTTTGAATTTTGGCCCGCAGCCAATAGGAACTCGCCACGTGTCCAGAGGAGGGTCACGGACGTCGGAGGAAAGGTTAGAAAATTTCCAAGTTTTTGCCAAAAAATTCAAAATTAAATTTTTGCCCGCATGGTCCGCGGTGAATTGGGTTGCGCCACGTGTCTTCATCAGTCAGAGTGGCGGGGGGAGAAATGGAAAATTGGCTAAGTGTTTTGTAGAGTTTTTCAAAATGAAAATTTTCAATGGAGGGCCCATGGCCAATGATAGTGAGCCACGTGTCAGGAGGGGCAGGGAAGTTCGGAGCTCAGAGAAGTTTTTAAAATTTTGACTAAGTTCCACCAAAAAATTCAAAAGGGAAGGATGAGCCCGCGGCCCCTGTCAGGTAATCAAATGCCAACATGTGTCCCATGAGGGTAGAGTTTAGGGGGAAAATGAAATTTTTTCCCAGAAGTAAAAATGTCAAATTTTCAAAGGACAAATTGCGCCCCTCAGGCCCGAGCCAATAAAGTAGTGCCACGTGTCCAAGTGGCAAAAATTTCTAAGGAAGGGCCCGTAAGAAAAATTTCAAGGATGAGCCCATGGCCAATCACATCATGCCACATGGCATCCAAGTGGTGGAGCATGGGGATTTTTGAAAAAAAATTCCAAATGCAAAAAAGAGGTAAAATTTGAAATTTTTTCCCGCCGATCCGTTTTGGGCCTGTTTTTGCCCTAAATCTTCAAATGGCCATAACTTTCGATCCAGAGCTCAGATTTTCACGTTCTTTATATCAATGGAAAGCTGGTGAAATTATCTACAAGATTCCATGGTCAATTTTGAATTTTGGTTCAGTTTGGAGAGAGAAAATTAAAAAATGCTTCTGGCACGTGGTAATGGCCAGAACTGACGTTTCAACAACCAATTTTAATGCAAAATGGGTCGCATTCTTCTCCAGCATGGTCAAAAATGTCAGGGCATGGGTTTGTAAGGACCTCCATGTTGTTTTTAATGCATTTTGGTCAATGAGGAATGGCTCCCATGTTTTTTCACGTTTTCTCTCTCTTGGGCTCGACCCATGCACTGTAAAAGCCAGATTTGGCTCATTTTTCAAAGGTTGAACACTTTTTTGCACAGCAAGCTTCTGTTTTCACCTTTAGCAAGTGATTTTGGCAAGTATCAGACCTTCCAGGGATTGTAACAGGTTTTTTTACCTCTTTGGTGTTGGAATACAAGGATTTTGATGTTGAAAATCACAATGCAGGCTCTGTGAATGCTTTCAGTCCTTTGTATGTGTTGTTTGCTTCATTTCAAACCCTTGATTACATTTATCAACTATGTGCATGATGTTTTATGTTACAATTTCTAATTTGTGTCAATTTTCCATGAGCAAGAAGTGCTCACCACTCCTTTGGTGTATCACCTTTATCAGTTTAGTTTCAATTTTTGCATTTCTTATCCCTGTCTCCTTGGCAAATTAGGATAAAATTAGGATCTGAACCTCTGTAGTTGTGCCAAATAATAGATCTAATCAGAGGAGTTTGAGGAACCAGCCTCTAATCTGGAGATTCCTCTCTCATTTTACAAGTCCCACACTTGAAGAGAGGTTTCAATGTTGTGCAATCACACTGGATGCCTGAAACATCAACTTAGAAACCTGATTTGCATCCAGGGGTGCTGCTGATTTGCAACAACAGTAAGGGTTTGGCACGCCCGTTTAGGGACCTTAGAGGTCTTCCACTTTATTTAGTTTTTAGGTTGGTTTAGGGTTCCTGTGAATAGGAGGTTTCAGCCTTTGGAGGGATTTTGCAAACACATTTAGGGTTTGACTCCATTTGATTCAGTCAACCCATTTATTAGGAGTTGCAGACCTATTTAGGGTTCATCCATTCCCATCCATCCTTATTTCCATCTCTTTCATTCTTTTCCATTCCATGAAGTTGTGCAATCATTTACTTAATTTCCAGGGTCATGGAACTCAGGGTTTTAGGGACAATAGTTTAGCAATGTTTCCCACCTCCAACATGTTTAGGGATTAAATCCTCCAAATTAGTTCTAACAAATTCAAAATCATTAGGGTTACCCATAGTGAACAGGTTTTTATGGCCAAAGGATTAGATTTAGGGCTATTTATCTTTCCAAAGAGCAAGAGTATGCATTTAATGAAGACAATGGTTTCAAATTTAGATTTAGGTCTGTTGGAGAAAATCTTAGGGATGGAGGTAAAGATGGTGCAGTTTTAGAGCTTAGGGTTAGCTTTCAGGGTTTAGAGATTTAGATTTGGTTGTAGGGCTCCTGATGTCCATGGGCAGGTATTTAGGTTTCCAAGAAACTTTTAGGGTTTAGGAGAAGCTAGGACTTCATGATGAAGGTTGCCCCAACTTTTAGGGTTTAGATGTTTAGCCCCAAGAAGGTTCAGACCTTTAGGGCTTTAAGGTCCAGAGGTTTAGGATTTGCAGGGTTTATCAGGTATAGGGCTTTAGGGTTTAGGAAAGATTTATGGCTTATGGTTACATGGTTTATGGTTTAGGGTTTATGGTTTTTGGTTTAGGGTTTAGGGAGAGTTAAGTTAATTTACTCTTTTATGGGTTTAGGGTTTAGGGCTAGAGCTTAGGGTCTTATGTTTAGGGTTTACCATTTATTTTAATGGTTTAAGGTTTAGGGTTCACTAGGTTTCTCTCCAGCATGGTTTAATGTTCAAGGTTTTAGGGTTTGTAAGGATTTAGGATTTATTTTAGTATTTAGGGTTTCATTTAATGAGGGATTAGGGTTTAGTGTTTAGCATGTTTTCTCTTAGGGTTTAGGACTGTAAAAGTTTAGGTTTTGGCTTATTTTTTTAGGGTTTAGGATAATTTTAGTTGAACATTAGGGTTTAGGGGTTTACGGTTTAAAAACAAGTGATTTTGGTTTAGGGTATCAAGCCTTTTCAAGGTTTATAGGGTTTATAGAGTTTAGGGTTTAGGTTTAAGGGATTTAGGGTTTACCAAACTTAGTGTTTAGGGTTTAGGGATCAGTTCTTAGTCCTTGTTTAGGGTCTTTTAGGGTTTAAGTTTATAATTGGTTTAGGTTTATGGTTTTCCATGTTGCATTTCAGAATTTAGTGTCATCTTGTTAGGGCTCAGGGTTTAGGGTTTAGGGTTTAGGGTTTACCATTTAGGGTTTAGGGTTTCAATTTTGTGGTTTAGGGTTTAGGGTTTAGGGTTCCTCACAAGGGTTTATGGTTTAGGGTTTAAGGTTTAGGTTGTTAATAGAGGTTTAGGGTTTATGGCTAGGAGTGTTTAGGGTTTACCAGGTTTTTAGGGTTTAAGGTTTAGAGCTTGTGTTTAGGGTTTAAGAGGTTTAGGGTTTATGGTTTAGGGCTCAGGTGTTTAGGGTTAAGGCTTAGGGTTTAAGGTTTATGGTTTCAGGGTTTTAGGGCTTAGGGTTTAGGGTATTAGGGTTTTAGGCTTTAGGCTTTAGGGGTTTAGGGATTAGGGTTTAGGGTTTAGGTTTAGCATTTTAGGGTTTAGGTTTAGGGATTATAGATTTAGGGTTTAGGGTTTAGGGTTTTAGGGAGGTTTAGGGTTTAAGATTTAGGGTTTAGGTTTTAGTTAGGGTTTAGGGTTTAAGTTTAGGGTTTAGGGTTTAGAGTTTAGGGCATTAGGGTTTAGGGTTTAAGGTTTAGGTTTTAGGGTTAAGGTTTAAGGTTTAGGGTTTAGGTTTTAGGGTTTAGGGCTATAGATTTAAGGGTTTAGGGTTTAGGGTTTAGGGTTTATGGTTTAGGGTTTAGGTTTAGGGTTTAGGGTTTTAGCTTAAGTTTAGGGTTTATGGTTTAAGGGTGTTTAGGGTTTAGGTTTAGTTTAGGGTTTAGGGTTAGGGAGTAGGGTTTATGGATTTAGGGTTTAGGGATTAGGATTTAATGTTTAGGTTTTAGGGTTTAAGGGTTTATGGTTTAACATTTAGGGTTTAGGTTTCGGGTTTAGGGTTTCAGGTTTAGGGTTTAGGGTTTAGGGTTTTAGGGTTAGTGTTTTAGGGTTATAGGGTTTTAGGGTTAGTGGTTTAGTGTTTAGGATTTAGGGTTTAGGTTTTAGGTTTTAGGGTTTAGGGTTTAGGGATTTAGGGTTTACAGGTTTAGGGTTTAGGGTTTAGGGTTTTATGTTTAGGTTTAGTGTTTCAGGGTTTAGGGTTTAGGGTTTAGGATTTAGGGTTTAGGGTTTAGGGTTTAGGGCTTTTTAGGGTTTAGGGATTAGGGTTTTAGGGTTTAGGTTTAGGGTTTAGGGTTTAGGTTTAAGGGGATTAGGGTTTAGGGTTTAAATGTTTAGGCTTAAGGTTTAGGGTTTAGGCTTTAGGTTTAGGGTTTAGGGTTTAGGGTTTAGGGTTTAGGGTTTAGGGTTTAGGGTTTAGGGTTTAGGGTTTAGTGTTTATGGTTTAAGGCTTAGGTTTTTTAGGGTTTAGGGTTTAGGTTTAGGGTTTAGGGTTTACAGTTTTATGGTTTAAGGGTTTAGGATTTAGGTTTAGGGTTTAAGGTTTAGGGTTTAGGGTTTAGGGCTCAGGTTTTAGGGTTTAGGGTTTAGGGTCTTAGGGTTTAGTGTTTAGGGTTTATGACTCATGGTTTAGGGTTTAGGGTTTATGTGCTCAGGGTTTAGGGTTTAGGGTTTAGGGTTTAGGGTTTAGGGTTTAGGGTTTAGGGTTTAGGGTTTAGGTTTAGGGTTTAGGTTTAGGTTTTATGGGTTTAGGTTTTAGGGCTTAGGGTTTAGGGTTTAGGGTTTAGGGTCATATGGTTTAGGGTTTAGGATTTAGGGTTCATGGGTTTAGGGTTCAGGGTTTAAGGTAGGGTTTAAGTTTAGTGTTTAGGGTTTAGGGTTTAGGGTTTAGGGTTTAGGGGTTTAGGGTTTAGGGTTTATGGGCTTAGGTTTACGGTTTAGGGTTTAAGGTTTAGGTATTATTGTTTAGGGTTTAGGGCTAACGATTTAGGGTATGGGGTATATGGTATAGGGTTTAGAGTTTAGGGCTTGGGGTTTAAGATTTATTATTTAGGGTGATTTAAGTCTAAGGTTTAGGGTTTAGGGATTATTAGTGTTTAGTGTTTAGGGTTTAGGCTTAAGGGTTTATGGTTTTATCAGGGTTTAGGGTTTAGGGTTTATGGTTTAGGGTTTAGGAGTTTAAGGTTTTGTTTAGTTTTAGGGTTTAGGGTTTAGGGTTTAGGGTTTAGGGCTCAAGGTTTAGGTTTTAGGGATTATGGTTTAAGGTTTATGGTTTAGAGTTTAGGGTTTAGGGTTTAAGGGTTTAGGGTTTAGGGTTTAGGGTTTAGGGTTTAGGGTTTAGTTTTTACGGTTTAGGGGGTTTATGTTTTAGGGTTTAGCGTTTAGGATTTAGGGTTTAGATTTTAGGGCTAAGGGTTTAGGGTTTAGGGTTTAGGGTTTAGGGGGTTTAGGGTTTAGGGTTTAATGTTTAGTGTTGATCGTTTAAGTTTCAATGTATAGGGTTTATGCTTTATGATTTAGGGTTTAGGGTTTACAGTTTAAGGTTTTTGGATAGGATTTTATAGTTTAGGTGTTGGGGCTAAAGGTTTATGGTTTAGGGTTTAGGGATTAAGGTTTAGGGTTTAGGGTTTAGTGTTTAGGGATTAGGGTTTAGGGTTTAGGGTTTATGGTTTAGGATTTAGGGTTTAGGGTTTAGGGTTTTTAGGTTTAGGGTTTAGGGATTAGTTTAAGGTATAGGGTTTAGTGTTTAGGTATAAGGGTGTATGTTTTAGGGTTTCAGGTTTTAGGTTTAGGGTTTATGGGGTTTATAGTTGAGGGCTCAAGGTTTGTTTAGGGTTTAGGGTTTATAGGTTTAGGGTTTAAGGTTTAGAGTTTAATAGGGTTAAGGGTTTAGGGTTTAGGGTTTAGGTTTTAGGTTTTAGGTTTAGGGTTTAAGGTTTAGGGATTAGGGTATAGGGTTTAGGGTTTAGAGTTTAGGGTTTAGGGTTTAGGGTTTATGTGTTCATTTAGGGTTTAAGGTTTGTTTAAGGTTTAGGATTTAGGGCTTAGGGTTTAGGGTTTAGGGTTTAGGGTTTAAGGTTTAGGGTTAAGGGTTTAGGATTTAGGGTTGATATTTAGGGTTCATAGTTTAGGGTTTAGGAGTCTAAGGATTTAGAATTTAGGGTTTAAGGGTTTAGGGTTTAGGGTTTAGGATTTAGGGTTTAGGGTTTAGGGTTTAGTGTTTAAGGTTTAGGGTTTAGGAGTTAGGGTTTTGGGAGGAGGTTTTAGGTTTTGGGTTTTAGGTATTAGTATATATAGTTTAGGTTTTAGGGTTTAGGATTTAATGTCTAGGAGGTTTTGTTTTAGGGTTTAGGGTTTAGGTCTCAAGTTTTAGGGTTTATGGTTTAGAATTTAGGGTTTAGGGTTTAGGGCTTGGGGATCAAGGTTTAAGGTTTAGGGATTAGGGTTTAGGGTTTATGATCTAGGGCTAACGGTTTAGATTTTATGGTTTATGTTTTAGGTTTTAGGGTTTAGTGTTTAGGGCTAGAGGTTTAGGGTTCAAGGTTTAGTCTTTAGGGTTTAGGGTTTAGGGTTTAGGGTTTAGGGATTCAGGGTTTATGGGTTAGGGTTTAGCTTTAAGGGTTTATGGTTTAAGGTTTATAATTTATGGAAAAGTTTTAGGGTTTAGGGTTTAAGGTTTAGATTTTAAGGTTTAGGGTTTAGGGTTTATAGTTTAAGGTTTACGAATGAGATTTTAAGGTTTAGGGTTTAGGGTTTATGGCTCACGATTTATAGTTTAGGATTTAGGGTTTAGGGCTAAGGGTATAGGGTTTAGAGTTTATGGTTAGGGTTTTAAGCTTTAAGATTTAGTTAGCAGGGTTATGGTTTAAGGCTTTAGAGTTTAGGGTTTAGGGTTTAGGGTTTAGGGCTAAGGGTTTAGGGTTTATGGTTTATTGTTTATGGTTTAAGGTTTAGGGTTTAGGGTTTAGTGTTTAGGGTTGAGATCTAAGTGTTTAATGTTTGGGATTTAACGATAGGGTTTTAAGTGTCAATGTTTAGGGCTAAGGATTTAGGGTTTAGGGTTTAGGGCTAAAGGTTTATGGTTTAGGGTTTAAGTTTTAGGGTTTATGATTTAGGTTTTAGGCCTAAAGGTATGGGTTTATTATATAGGATTTATTACTTAGGGTTTAGGGTTTATGGTTTATGGTTTAGGGATTAAGGTTTAGGGTTTAGGGATAAGGCTTTAGATATTAGGATTTAGGGGGTTTATATCTTAGGGTTTAAGGTTTAGGGATCATGGATTAGGGTTTAGGGATTAGGTTTTAGGAGTTAGGGCTAAGGGTTTATCATTTAATGTTTAGGTTTTAGGGTTTAGAATTTAGGTTTTATTATTATTGTTTTAGGGCTAGGGGTTTATTGTTTACTGTTAAGGGCTTGTGATTTAGGGTTTAGGCTTTAGGGTTTAGGATTTAGTGTCTAGGGATTTGTTTTAAGGGTTTAGAGTTTAGGTTTAAATGTTTAAGGATCAGGGTATATGGTTTAGGGTTTCTTTTAGGCTTTAGGGTTTAAGGTTTCAGGCTCAGTGTTTAGGAATTAGGGTTTAGGGGATTTATTGTTTAGGGTTTAAGGTTTCAGGATTAGTGTTTAGGGTTCATGGTTTAAGGCTCGAAGTTTAGGGTTTAGTATTTGGGCCTTAGGATTTAGGACTAAAGGTTTAGGGTTCAGTGGTAAGGTTTTAGGGTTTGTAGTTTAGGGTTTTGATTTTAGGGCTAGGAGTATAGGCTTTAGGATTTAGGGCTCAGGGTTAAGGTTTTAGGGTTAAGGGTTTATGGTTTTTGGTTTAGGGTTTAGAGTTTAGGGTTTATAGTTTATGGTCTATTATTTATGGTTTAGGATTTAAGTTTTAAGGTTTAGGGTTTAGGGTTAAGGATTTAGGGTTTAAGGTTTAGTGCTTATGGCTTAGGGTTTAGGGTTTAGTGTTTGGAATTTAGGGTAAAGGGTTTAGGGTTTACAGTTTAGGGTTTAGGGTTTATGTCTAAGGGTTTAAGATTTAGGTTTTAGGGTGTATGGTTTAAGGTTTAGGGTTTAAAATTTTGGGTTTAGGGTTCATGATTTAGGATTTAAGGATAAAGGTATGTGGTTTATTATTTAGGGTTTAGGGTTTAGGGTTTAGGTTTTAGGGTTTAAGGTTTAGGGTTTAAGGATTAGGGTTTAGAGTTTAAGGTTTAGGGTTTAGCGTTTAGGGTTTAGGATTTATGTTTTAAGGGTAAGGCTTTAGAGTTTAGGTTTTAGGGTTTAGGAATTAGGGTTTAGGATTTAGGGTTTAGGGTTTAGGGTTTAAGGTTTTTGGGTTTAGGGCTCAGGGTTTTGGAATTATGTTTTAGGATATAGGGATAAGGGTTTATCATTTAGCATTTAAGGCTAAGGTTTTAGGGTTTACGGTTTAGGTTTTAGGTTTAATTATTTTGGGTTTAGGGCTAGGGGTTTAGGGTTTACGGTTATGGGCTCGAGGTTTAGGCTTTATTTCTTAGGTTTAAGGGTTTAGGTTTAAGAGTTTAAGGTTTAGGGTTTAGGGTTTAGGGATCAATGTATAACGTTTAGGGTTTAGGGCATTTATTGTTTCAGACTCAGTGTTTAGGGGGTTTATAAATTAGGGTTTAGGGATAAATGTTTAGGGTTTATGGTTTATGGCTCCAAGTTTAGGGTTTAGTATTTAGGCCTTAGGATTTAGGGTTTAAGGTTTAGATTTTATGGTTTAGGGTTTATGGTTTTAGGGTTTAGGGTTTACAGTTTAGGGTTTAGATTTCAAGGCTAGCGGTTAAGGCTTTTGGCTTTAGGTCTTAGGGTTAATGTTATAGGGTTTAGCGTTTATGGTTTATTTTTTAGGATTAAGGGCTCATTGTTTAAGGTTTAGGGTTTAGATTTTTTAGTTTAGGGTTTAGGGTTAAGGCTTTAGGGATCAAGATTTAGGGTTTATTTCTTACGGTAATAGGTTTGGGTATAAGGGTTTAAGGTTAAGGATTTAACTTTTAGGGTTGAGGGTTTATGGTTTAGGGGTTATGGATTATGGTTTTTGGCTTAGGGTTTATGGTATTTACTGTTTCAGATTTAGGGTTTATGGTTTACGGTTTACATCTTATGGTTTAGGCTTTAGGGATTTGGGTTAAGGCTTTAATGTTTAGGATTTACGATTTAGGTATAAGGGTTTTGGGTTTATTGTTTATGGTTTATGGTTTACGTTTTAGGGTTTAGGGATCAGATTTTAGGATTTAAGGTTTAAGGTTTTGGATTTAGGGTTTAGGGTTTTGAGATAAGGGTTTATGGTTTAGGGCTTAGGGCCAAGGGTTTATCAATTAGTTTTTTCAGGTTTAGGGTTTAGTGATAATAGTTTACATTTTAGGGTTTAGGGTTTAGGGATTAGCATTTAGTGTTTAGGTCGCAGGGTTTAGTGTTTAGTTTTAAGGGCTAAGGGTTTATTTCTCATTGTTTAGGTTTTGGGGATAAGGTTTTTTAGTTTACTATTAGGGTTTAGTGATTAGGGTTTAGGGCTAGGGGTTTAGGGTTTATAGATCATGGTTTAAGATTTACATTTTATGGATCATGGTATAGGGTTTAGGTCTCAGGGTTTATGGTTTAGGGTTTAAGTTTTATGGTTTAGGGTTTAGGATTTATGGTTTAGCACTAAATGAAGGGGTTTTATGATATAGGTTTTAGTGTTTATTGTTTAGGGTTTAGGGTTTAGTTTTTAGCATTTACTTTTTAGGGTTTAAGGAATTTAAGGTTTACAACCAAGGCTTTAAGGAATAGGTTTTAGCATGTTTAGGGTTTAGGATTTAGGGATTTTTGTTTAGGGTTTTGGGTTTTGTCTTTAGGGATAGGGGTTTAGGGTTTAGGATTTAGGGCTTATTGTTTAGGGTTTAGGTTTTAGGGCTTAGGGCTTAGGGTTAAGGGTTTAGGTTTAAGGGTTTAGTGTTTAGTGTTTAAGGCTTAGGTATCAGTGTTTAAATTTTAGGGATTTGGGATTAGGGTTTATGTTTTATGATTTAGGACACAAGGTATAGGGAATAGGGTTTAGGGTTTATGGTTAAGGATTTACAGTTTAAGGCTAAGGTTTTAGGTTTCAACGTTGAGTGTTTAGGGTTTAGGGTTTAGGGTTTAAATCTCAAAGATCATTATTTAGGGTTTATGGTTTATGTCTTAGGGTTTACGGTTTAGGGTTTAGGGTTTAGGATTTAGGGATAAGGTTTTAGTTTTTAGAATTCAATTTTTATTGCTCAGGCCTTAGGGTTTAGGGTTTAGGATTTGGGGATTAGGGTTTAGGGTTTAGTGTTTAGGGTTTGGGGTTTAGGTTTTATGGTTTAAGGTTTAATGTTTATGTTTTTCGTTTAGGACTCAGGGTATAAGGTATAAGGTATAAGGTTTAGGGATTTGTTTTTAGGGTATAGGCTTTAGGGTTTATGGTTAAAGATTTAAAGTTTAGGGTTAAGGGTTTAGGTTTAAATGTTTAGGGTTTAGGGTTTAGGGTTTATGGTTTAAATCTAAACACTCATGATTTAGGGTCTAGTGTTTATGTCTTAGGGTTTATGATTTAGTGTTTAGGTTTTTGGGCTCAAGTTTTAGGTTTTACAGTTTAAGGTCTAGGGTGTAGGGCTAAGGGTTTAGGGTTTAGGGTTTAGGGATTAGGGTTTATATTTTATGGTTTAGGGATAAGGATATAGGGTGTAGGGTTTAGGGTTTATGGCTCACGGTTTAGAGTTTAGGGTTTAGGTTATAGTGTTTATGGTTTAGGGTTTAGGTTTTAGGAGTTAGGGTTTATGGTTTATGGTTTACAGTTTAGGGATTACGAGGTTTATGATTTATGGTTTTAGGGTTTAATTTTTATTGTTTAGGTTTTAGTGCTCAGGGTTTAGGGTTTGAGGCAATGGATTTAAGGTTTATAGTTTAGGATTTTTTGGTTTAGGTATTAGGGTTAAGGTTTTAGGGGTTAGGATTTAGGGATTTGTTTTTAGTGTTCATGTTTTAGATTTTAGAGTTTAGGGTTTAAGGTTTAGGGTTTAGGGTTTAGGGTTTAGGGTTTAAGGTTTAAGGTTAAGGGCTTATAGTTTAGGGATTAGGGGGTTTACAATTTATGGTTTTAGGGTTTAAGTTTTAATGTTTAGGGTTTAGTACTCAGGGTTTAGGGTTTGGGGCTAAGGATTTAGGTTTTATTGTTTATATTTTTATGGTTTATGGCTTAGAATTTTTTGTTTAGGGATCATGTTTTAGGTTTTAGTTTTTCAAATTCTGGGTTTGGATCACGGTTTAGGGTTTAGGGTTTAGGGTTTATGGTTTAGAATTTTTGGCTAACAGTCTAAGATATAAGTTATAGGGTTTATGGTTTATGGTTTAGGGTTTAGTATTTATGGGGTTTATGGTTTATGATTTAGGGTTTAGTATTTAGGATTCAGGGTTTAGGGTTTAGGGTTTAGGATTTAGGGCTTGGAGTTTAGGTTTTAGTGTTAAGGGTTTTGGGTTTAGGGGATTTAGGGTTTAGGGTTTAGTGTTTATGGTAGAGCATTAAGGACCTAGGGTTTAGGGTTTAGGGTTTCAGGCTAAGGGGTTAGGGTTAATTTTTTAGGATTTAGGGTTTAAGGTTTACTATTTAGTGTTTACAGTTTAGTGTTTAATATTTAGTGTTTAGGTTTTAGGGTTTATTGTTTAGGGTTAAGGGTTTTGGGTTTTGGGGTAAGGGTTTAAGGTTTAGGGTTTAAGAGGTTTATGGTTTAAAATTTATGATTTATGGAATTTAATGTTTAGGATTTAGG
Organism: Taxus chinensis; assembly: GCA_019776745.2. NCBI lineage: Eukaryota > Viridiplantae > Streptophyta > Pinopsida > Cupressales > Taxaceae > Taxus > Taxus chinensis. The sequence continues at coordinate 358,534 of JAHRHJ020003798.1, forward strand.
GTTAAGAGTTTAGAGCTTAGGTCTCAGGGTTTAGGTTTTTAGGATCATGTTTTAATGTTTAGTGTTTAGGGTTAACAACTAAGGGTTTTGGGTTTATGGTTTATGGTTTAGGTTTTTGGTTTTCAAATAAGACTTTTTAGAAGAGCAACAGTCAGGGGACAAGAAGTCCCTCCTCTTTAATGGGAGAGGTTCCCTTATTGAGACACGAACTTATTTACAAATATACAGAGGGTCATTTTATGGTTGAACTTGGATACCACGAAAATGTTTTCCACAAAGATCATCAGTTACAAACGGGCTGAGGAAAGAGGGTACGAAGATAAGCAGAATAGCAAACGTTTGGAATTATAGATAACAGAATAATTCTTTACGAGTGCGAAGTTGCGGGGAATTTGAAACAAGATTATTTGCATTAACTGAATAAGATCAAAGACACAAAGTTCTTCAACGACCTTTTTCAAATTCATTAATCAAAGACACAAAGTTCTTTCTTGGTCGTGCAAGATCACTGTATTTGCAAAAGCAATCAGCAAGACTAACGAATTAGGTACAAAATAATCTTCACAATACTAAAGGAAAACACAGAGCTACAAAGATTCAGATAGAGAATGAAAAGAAAAGCCCTTTTGTATTGATATGTTCAAGATCTATTTACAATTTCGAGAGTATGCCAAGTTCTTCCTCCTCTTCAAAATGGCGTGTAAAAGCCATTATATAGATTACAATTCAGTTACGTATTGTAACCGTTTCTTTTAAATAAAGAATAGTTAAGTATTGCCGGTTGCAATATCCCAACTAATTACAAGGAATGCGAAAAGACAGAGAAGAAGAGAAAAGAAAGAAAGAAGGAGGAGACAGGTGGCCAGCTACAGGGAGGGACCCAATGTCTTCAGAATTCGCTGCCTGAACTTCTTCAAAGCCTCGGCTATGTCTCTGCCACGTGGAACCGACGTGTTGGCAGCAGACTGAGTCCAAAATCCTTGACACTTCTCCATCTCTTTATCAAACTCGACGTGAGTATGATAATCTTTATTTGCTTCTTTAATGGCATATTGAAGAGAGCAAATGTCCTTCATCTTTTCTTTGGAGATGGTGCTTTCCTGGAACAGATCGTTTTTTACAAAAGCTCTGAACTGAGATTTGATTTCTTGCAGGGACAGAAGAGCACCAGAGTTTTCATCCTGAAGATGACAATGTATATCTTTGAAGGCAGCCACTGTCAGTGCTTTGAAAGCTTCTCCCTTCTGCCAACTGTTCTTCATCTCTACCACAGCTTCTTCTAATACTCTGATCTTCCATTCTACGCTGTAGACCCAAGACTTCGATAAATTGTCTTTGGCATCATCAAAAATCTTGTTCGCCATTAGGATGTTCTCATCTGTTTGTCCCATGAGGCGGAGGTCTACTATGCAACTGCTCCAGATTTTGAGTTCTTTATCCATGGTACTGATAGTGGAGGAGAGATTTAGTTGCATATTACTCACCTTTTCATAGAGCTTGAAGGCTTCATCGATGAAGTTCAACCCCGCGACAAGCATGTCATCCACCATGGCTTCAAAAGCTCTGCCATAAACAGAATACTTGTGCATATCTTTTATACTTTGCACTTCATCTTGGCTTAGTATTACAGGAGGAGGTAAAGCAGTTAAAGGGGTGGGATCCAAAACTTTGTCCTTAGATAGAAGAGACTTGATGAAACCTGTAAGAACTCGGGCTTGCTCTTCCAACTGTTCGATAGCTTGCTGTCCTTTTTCCACTCTTCCAATAACTCTTGTGACTGTTTCCTGGAGATTATGGATCTCGCCTTCAGGGGTAGACTCTCCCATTGGGATTCTCAGTAGCTCCAAGTCAGATACTTGCAAGTCCTGTTCTGATCTGTCCATAGCAGGCTTGGCAATCTCCAAGAATTGCTGACCTCGAGTATCAGATACTATTCTGGAGGTGGTTCTTGCTTTCTTGGCACGAGAAGGCGTGGTACCCAACATGGCTGCAACAGCATCAAAATTTGGTCCCAGGTTTTGGGAGGATGGTTTTCTCTTCCTTTTGTCAACCAAGGGTTGCACCCATGCAAAAGAGGAAGAAGAATCTGCAGGAGGAGCAAGGGGGCCAAGAGACAGGGAGCCCATGACACTCAAGGTCTGTGCAGCTGTTGACTCAAGCTGAGATGTGGAAGGAGCACTGGAGACAATGGCAGTAGAAGAATCACTAGCCCCTGGAAGCTCAGTGCTCTGGACCTCCTTGTCTTTATCTGTTGGGTCCTCAGGAACATTTGCAGGAGTTGGCCTTTCACTCTCTTCACTTTCACTGAGGATGATGATGTTCTCTGGTCCAATAGGCAATTCTGCCTGTTTCTCCTGAGGATCTCTTTCCACCGGTTCCTTCTTTACTTCCTTGAGCTTCTTCTTATATACCTGAGTGGATGGAGAAGGAGTAGATTCCGCAGGTCCCTGAGCTGCTGAGGTAGGAGAGGTTTTCTTTGGTGTTTCGGACCTTGAAACTGGTGCTTCTCTTATTGGTGTAGAGGCATCCTTGGAGGAGGATTCTCCCGAGCGTCTCCTGAATTCTCGGACCTTTTTATTGAACCAGACCTTAGTCCTGACTAAGACTGGAGCAAGGATTTCAGCCAAATCATCCCTCTCTTTTCTGTTCCAATCTATGTCTTCCAGAGGGGTGTGTTTGATCACATTTTCATACTCATATGAGTATAGCTCAGAATTATCATCTTCAAGGCCTTCAGGAACTTGGTACAGACCGAGCTCTTGAATCAATTGTAAGGAGAACCTGCCATAATGTCTTCTTCTGGCCTCAAAGTCGTCTGTACAGTCGGCCCAGTAATCTTCTGTCTCTGCCACATGGTGATAGACTATCTTGATGTTCTGTTCAATAAACTTCTTCAAGTCAAAGCAGGTTCTTGGCTTGAAGAAATGAACGGTGACAGGGACCAAAGTTCTCTCTATATTCTGGGCATCCAGGGCTGTTTTGCACGTGTAATTTCCCAGAGAGATGGGAAAGTGCAAACCAGAGATCTTCTTGTCTCTGCAAGTTCTGTGCAACTTGTCCAGTTGCCTGCATATTTCAATCAAGGCCATCTTGTCATTGCAGAACATGGGAAGCCTCAGAGGAGTACCCTCATAACCAGCAAGCCTGATGTATGAGAATTTCCTGAATTGGATGAAGTAGGCCCCATACCGTGATATCAAGTTCATGGCTTCATCTGAAAACCTCCTGGCGGTGTCACCCTCGAGCAATCGGACCACGTACATAGTGAAAGCATCATTAACCCTTCTGAAATTGCGGTTGCTGGTCTCCAAGGTAAACTGCGGGCAATAGGTGTACACTGGGTCGCCTTTGTGGGCATCTATATATGAGAATCCAAACCATTGCCTCGATGCTGCTAGAGTATACATCAGATACGAAGTCATGAAAAACTTCTTTGTTTGCAGTACGTTGGATAGCTGTTCCGTCAGGTTCATGCTGATGATCTCAGCCCAGTTGATATTTTGTGTACCTTCGCACACCATACTGATGAGCGGGCACATCCAGAAATGGAACTCGCTGGTGGAAGGCAAACCCATGACCCGAGCCAGCAGTATTATGAAATCTGACAGTTCTTCGTTGAAGTCTGCTCGGATGAGAGTTTTGGTGAGGCGGGAAGCTCCTTTCTTAGGGTTTTTTAACCAGGACTTCGCCACTCGTGCCCTGTACTTGTCACTGTCTTGATCGAACATGGCTTGCGCTTGGACTTGAGAAACAACTATGGCATTGTCCAATTCCGGGATTCTCAGAGCGGCACCAATGGCGGCAGCGTCTAGCTTGGCGATGAGCTCCCCGTGTACGTTTGTCAATTCACTTGAGGCAGGGTCGAAGTGAGCTCCGCATGCAAGCACTGTATCAGCACACTGTACTGAAATTGGGAATCCTCCAGCGTACGCCAAACCACTGTCATAAATTGTCTGAGCCATCGGCGAGGGATTCGCATCTTCCATCCTTGCCCAAAAATCGCTGAAATCGAGATGTCGGGCCTCGCTATCTCCAATGTTGCTTACAGCAGACTCGAGTGGAGAAATCTGTTCTTGTCCTTGAAATTTGATCTTCATGTCGATAGTTTCAGGGGAACAAGGTTGCAAACTAGACTTGGAATGGAATTACAGAAGCAGAGGAACGTGCGCAAGTTTGTAGGCGGCGAGGGTTTGAGCAAAGGATAATCAAGGAAGATGTGAGAAAATGCGAAGGGGAAATGTTCATTATATAGCCTTTTGGGGAGAGGAGTGAATTCAATGCGCATTTAATTACACGACCACCAACTTGAAAAGCGCCATACTTGGAGTGAGCAGGAAAAACTAAGTATGGATGACACTAGGTACGCTTGGGACATGTGAGACGCGAATGCGCGAAACACGCGGCTCGGGCGGAATGGAGAGAGAATGCACAAAAGCTTTTGGAACAATTGGGACGAAAATACGCGAGGTACGCGGCTCGGGCATTTCGGCCGAAATTGGAAAAGCAGGTCCGCTTGGACTTGGGACTTTTGGAACAGATAGTTCCGGAGTACGCGACTAGGAAGCTTCGGCCGAAAAAGAGAAAGCTCGTACTTTTGACTTTGGGATATTTGGGACAAAGTGGTGCGAAGTACGCGGTTCGGATGGTTCGGCCGAAATTGGAATGACTTGCACAAAAGCTTTCGGGACATATGGAACAAAAACTTCCGACGGGCCCGAAGATAGGACAATTTCGGGAATTTCGGCCGGTCGGGGAACAACTCGCACTTTGGAACTTGGGACAGTCGGGACAAAAATGTCCGACAGGCCCGAAATACATGCAAGAAAAGTCCAATACTTAGATTTTCAGACTTCCAAGACTTTTTTCACACCACCAGCTTGGTAGAAAAGACACTTAGACTCAAAATTTTGGGATTTTACCTTTGACAGAGCAGGGAATTTTGAGTGGACAACAGCTGGCTCCTTCTGGGGATGACTTGGTGTAAATTCATGGAATGAGACAAGGCAAGAACTTAGATAACTCGGTGAAGCAGACCAGTGCCTTATCCATTGGGCAACGGAGTCAAGGACAAACCAATACAAGGGCAACACACACACAACAGAAGGGAAACACACCAAAAGCAAAAAGCAGAAACACTGTACACAATATACAAAGGGACTCCCTAGTCACCTAGGATTTAAACAACTTGAGGTACTGCCCACTGTAAGGAAGTGGGAGGGGGGAACCATCCATGTAATCAAGATAGAAAGAGTTCTTACCAGCAAAGTGTCTTATCTTGAAAGGTCCAAGCCACAGAGAATCAAATTTTCCATGGCTACCACGAGGTTCGTGTCTTTTGTCCCACAACAGCACAATATCACCAACTTGGAACTCTCTGCTCCTAGCTTTCTTATCAAACAGAATCTTCACCTTCTGCTGGTGGGCAGCTATTCTGTCAGCAACCTCCAATCTATCCTCGTTCAGTTTGTGCAGGTACATGATCCTTTTGTCCAGAGCATCACTGAAACTAGTGTCTTCAATGGCCTTCATCAGGTGCAAGGCTGGTAGTTCCACTGTCACTGGCAATTGAGCCTCTACTCCATACACTATTTGAAAGGGGGACATTCCGATGGCTCTTTTAGGTGTGATCCTGTCTGCCCAAAGAGCATCGTAAAGTTTCTTATGCCAGTTTCTCTGAGATTCATTGACCAACTTTCTTATGATAGTCACCAGATTCTTGTTGGTAGATTCTGCTTGTCCATTTCCCTGGGGATAATAATCTGAAGAATGAGCCAGAGAGATGCCATACCCGTAGCAGAAATCCATTATCTCAGTTGAGGAGAAGTTTGAGGCATTATCTGTTACAATCTTGTTAGGCACACCATACCTAACCAAGATGTTCTCTTTAATGAAGTCGCATACTACTTCCGAAGTGGTGCTCTTGACTGGAATAGCTTCCACCCACTTGGTGAAGTAGTCAGTAGCAGTTAGCACATGAGTATGCCCAGCGCTGGAAACAGGGTTGAGTGCACCAATGAAGTCTAGACCCCACTGTTGGAAAGGTTCTTCAATCACAACTGGTTTGAGAGGCAAGGAAGCCAATTTAGGTCTTCCCACGAAAGTCTGACAGGCCTCACATTTATCCACCCACTTGGTTGCATCTTTGAACAAAGAAGGCCAGTAATACCCTCCACGGAGTATCTTATGAGCTGTGACTGTTGATGAATAGTGCCCTCCACATGCCTGATCATGAAAAGCTGAGAGCAATTTTCTCTGTTGTTCTTTGTCTACACACTTCAGGAATCTCCCATCCAAACCGCGCTTGAACAAGGCATTTTCCCACAATACATATTGTGCTGATCTCAACTTAACAGTCCTCTTTTCTTTAGCAGTTAAGTGAGAGGGGCATTCCCCGTAGGTGAGAAAATGAGCGATGTCAGCGTACCATTCATCAACTGAACTCAGGAACAGAACAGTAGGAAGGTCAGCTTGCTTCTCCAGTAACTCGTGTTGGGCTCCTTCAGCAATGAGCTCGCAAAGACCCTTTCCCCGAACCAGCTTGGTTGGCTTGATATCAAGGTCATACTCCTGGACTTTAGCCACCCAGTTTCCCCTCTTGGATCCAAATTCTTGTTGCGTGAGAATTGACTTTACAGTCGTATCTGGGACTAGCACAGTAGAGTGAGAGTTGAGGATATAGAAACGGAACTGCTTGACAGCTTTGACTACTGCAAAGGCATGCTTCTCCATCATGGTGTACTTTAGCTCATGGTTCTTCAGGATATAGCTCATGAAGGCAATTGGTAGCTCATGTTTATCAGGATCCTCCTGGGTTAAGACAGCAGCCAGAGTACTATCTGTAGCGTAGCAGTAGATAATGAAATCCTTGCTGAAATCAGGGCAAGCCAAAACTGGAGTTTTAGCAATAGCTTTCTTGATACCCTCAAAGGATTCCTTTCCTTCAGAAGACCAACCAAATGCTTGCTTTCCTTTCATCATCTGAGAAATATTCAAAGTTAATTCAGCAAAATCAGGGATGAATCTTCTTAGAAAATTGATCTTACCGAAAAAGGAATGCACGCCCTTTTTACTAGTAGGGAGAGGAATCTGTTGGATGGCTTGAACTCGTTCCGGATCAATCTTGATGCCATCCTTTGAGACAATGTGTCCTAATAGCTTTCCCTCTGTAACACAGAAGACAGATTTTTTAGGATTTAAGGAAATCCCATGCTCTCGGCATCTTTGCAGAACTGCTTCTAAGTGGTCGAAGTGATCCGCTCTTGTCTTTGAGAACACTGTCAGGTCATCAAGGTATATGACTATGCATTTTCCCTTCAAGCTTCCGAAAGCCAGATCCATAGCTCTCTGGAAGGTGGCACCGGCATTAATCAGCCCAAAAGGCATCCTCTTGTAGGCAAAGGTACCCCAAGGAGTTGTGAAGGCTGTCTTATGTTGATCAGCAGTATCAACCTCTACCTGATTGTATCCAGAAAAGCCATCAAGCATAGATAACATCTCAGAGCCTGTTACCGCTTGCAAAACCTGATCCATCATAGGCAGAGGGTAGTTATCTTTCAGAGAGGCCTGATTCAGGTTCCTGAAATCAACACAGATGCGGATCTCTCCATTCTTCTTCCTAACAGGTACAATGTTTGCAATCCAAGTCGAATGGTGAATGGGAAAGATGATTTTAGCCTTTAGCAGTTTCTGAATCTCCTGAAATATGGTGTCAGCTATCTTTGGGTTATACTGCCTCTGCTTCTGCTTGAAAGGCTTGATTCCTGGCTTGAGAGGGATAGAGTGTTGCATTTCTTTTGGCTTGAAGGCTTTTAGATCTTCATAAGAATAAGCAAGCACATCCTTATATTTCCTTAGAAGGTCGATTGCTCTTCTCCTTTCATCTGATGTGCAACACTTCCCGATATTTACCAGCTTCGGGTCATCAGAACTCCCAATATCAATTTTATCATACTCAGCTGATTGCCGAGGTCCAATGGAAGCTTTAGATCTCACGTACCTGTCATGCTTATCAAACAACTCCTCCAAACTCACCAAACCTTTGGGGATCTTGTTTCCTTTGAGCTTAATGCACCCTTCCTGATCAGTTTCTTCTCCTTGGGTGACGGCTTGGTCCGAAGACACGCTCTCACGAGGCAGGTTGTCACTTCCTTCGAAATACAGTTGTTCAAAATTGCCCTTGAGCTCCAGGAAGGAAAGCAAATGCTGGTCGTCGTTGAAGACTTGCCAGTTGTTAGTATTGTCAGGGACACTAGGTCGGTGGACCATCTCAATAGTGAATTTATCCTGAGAAAATTCAGGATGAGGAATCAATAATGACCCTGAGACAGCCAGGGAATCAGCTCTGCTGTTCTTTTCTCTGGGAATTGCTTCAATGGAGAAGGCATCAAGGAATTCAATTGAATCCCAAACCTGATTCCGATAATGCTTCAGCCTCCCGTTCTTTACCTGAAACAGGCTTCTGACTTGCTTCACAATCAGCTCTGCATCACCACGAGCCAAAAGATTTTTTACACCTCGTTCTTTGGCCACTTGCAATCCAAGGATGAGAGCCTCATACTCTGCTGTATTGTTAGTGTTCTCGAACTGCAATTTGAATGAAAAGGGGTATAGGCAGCCTTCAGGTGATATTAACAGAACACCGGCTCCAGAACCAGCCGAAGAACAACTGCCGTCAAATTCTAAGATCCAGACACCATTGGGGTCCTTAGGTGATATTTTGCAGGGTCGGATTTCATCAGGGGACAAAATCATGTAATTACCATGGCCCCTGTCCTCATAGAGTATTTGTGCCTTGGGATCATCTGTCTTCTGCACAATGTACTCGGACTGCTTCTCAGGTAGTAGCTTCTTCATTTGTCCATTGACAGGTATGAGAGCGTGTGACCAATCCATTTGAATCTCTCCACCCACATCTTTACAGAAGTTTCTGCTTAGCAACATTCCATAGGAAGGAGGAATGTCTGCTACTAGTATGGTAGCCAAGACCTTCTTTTCAGGTAAAGCAGCAAAAGCCACTTGTGCATCTTTAATCCTTCCCACCAAAGGTACTTCCTTACTTTCCATGGAGTAGCAAGATCCATAAGTACGAGTAAGGGTCAAGCCTAAAGCATGAGCTACTTTGGCGGGCATCACATTATCTGAGGCTCCGGAATCTATGACACAGTTACTGAGCCTGTGGCCAGCTATAAGGAGTGTTACATAGAAAGGCTTGATCTTGTCACCAGGTGAGGTGACAGCAGCTACTAGACTGGGCTGTGGTGTAGAAGGAGGTGTGGGCAAAAGGCCTTTGGAGGTGGTCTTGGAATGGGAATTTACAAATTGGATCATCTTGGCAAAAGCTTTTGGATGGGTTTGGTAATATTCAGCCTCTGAAATTTGAACTTTGGTCCTTTTTAGATGATCTACAATGTCAAAGGATCCAGAGGTGGATGGTCCATCATCATTTGGAATCTTAGGTTTATCAACCCTAGGAGAAAAAGAAGAAGAAACGACTTTGGGGGCAGGATTGGCAGTACTTACCTTTGGTGCAGATGAGGTAGGAATAGGAGATCCTCTTCTGGCAATTACAGGAATAGTCGCAGGCTGCTCTTTGGACTTCTTCAGGGGTTGTGTCACCTTTTCCCTCTGATGCGTCTGTTCCCGAGTCATGACAGCGAAGGATTCGCTGTTCATATCTGCTACCACTTCATCATAGTCATCTGCATCATCAATGCCTTCAGTGGTAAAGAAATTGACTCGAGATCCCTCGGGTTCTTCCGCCTCATCATCGAATTCCTCCAAGAACTCCTCACAAGCTTCATTATCATCTTCTGGTTCTTCGACCTCGCAAGTTGCATTCACAGGAACTTTGACGGGAGGTCCTTCAAGTGCCAATCTTGTGTGGGGGGCTGGCAAACGGTTTCTGGGTTGAAAATTTCTTCTAGGAACATCTGCATACGGTGCATGCTGAGCTAATTGTTTCTTTATAGCTACCAGATCATTTGCAAGTTTCTGGACTAATGGATCAGTATTGGGTCCAGAAGTGGAAGATGAAGAAGCAGCAGATTTAGATTTGGGAGGATCTCTCTTCAACTTCCCTGACATGATTAGGTCATCCTCGACACTAACAGCCAGTTCTTGATCCAGTATTAACGTTCCAAGGTTAGCCCTTCTTAGAGCATAACTGACTTTAGGCGTTTGGGCATTCAAAAAGAAACATTTTTGGATTTGATCAACCGGCCGAGTATTCACAGGAATTTTGTTGATCAGTCTGTTGAACCGAGCCACAAACTCTCTCATGGGTTCCGATGGATCTTTCTTTATTTGAGAAATCTGGGCAAGGAGTGCATGCACATCTTCTGCCAGTTTGAAACGGCTTTCGAACTGAGTTCTCATGGTATTCCAGTCGATGATGGCACCAGCCGGAAGGTGATAGAACCAGTCAGCAGCATTGTCCTGTAACGTTTCGACGAACAGTCTTACTGAGACGTCTTCATGTTCGACCCCCAAGACTCCACATGCAACTATGAAGGCTGCAATATGCTCGTCAGGGTGCACTTTGCCGTCGCCTCTGAATTTGGGGAAGTTCTTTCGGTTACCTCTAGGTAACTCATGCAAAGGCTGAGTGAGGGCCAGGGGCCCGACACGTTGACCCCATGGAACTTGTGCCATTCTTCTTGGAAATACGGTTCTGAGGGGAACTGTAACACCAGCAAGGATTAAAGCTTGTAGATTAGGACTAGCAGGCTCTGAAGGACTTCTTTCTCGAACAGGTGGAGTGCTCGTTGAACGAGTTCTTCTATTTGAAGGGAAAGGAAAACCCTGTTGCTCCAAAAGCTGAAACTGAGAATCTTCGATACCAAGGGCCCTTCTCCCTCGAGTGAAACGCGGAGTCGCCAGATCAATGGATGATCGAAAAAAAATTAATTATAGTACTGGAATGCGATTTTCCCCAGCGGAGTCGCCAAAAACTGTTGGTTTTCAAATAAGACTTTTTAGAAGAACAACAGTCAGGGGACAAGAAGTCCCTCCTCTTTAATGGGAGAGGTTCCCTTATTGAGACACGAACTTATTTACAAATATACAGAAGGTCATTTTAAGGAAGAACTTGGCATACTCTCGAAATTGTAAATAGATCTTGAACGAAATCAATACAAAAGGGCTTTTCTTTTCATTCTCTATCTGAATCTCTGTCTTCTCTGTGTTTTCCTTTAGTATTGTGAAGATTATTTTTGTACCTAATTCGTTTAGTCTCTCTGATTGCATACTGTTCAGTTTTGCAAATACAGTGATCTTGCACAACCAAGAAAGAACTTTGTGTCTTTGATTAATGAATCTGAAGAAGGTCGTTTGATAGAACTTTGTGTCTTTAATCTTATTCAGCTAATACAAATAATCTTGTTCTTAAATTCCTTTGCAAGCTTCGCATACTCGTAAAGAATTATTCTGTTATCTATAATTCCAAACGTTTGCTATTCTGCTTATCTTCGTATTCCTCTTTCCTCAGCCCGTTGTGTAACTGATGATCTTTGTGGAAAACATTTTCGTGGTATCCAAGTTCAACCATAAAATGACCTTCTGTATATTTGTAAATAAGTTCGTGTCTCAGAATAAGGGAACCTCTCCCATTAAAGAGGAGGGACTTCCTTGTCCCCTGACTGTTGCTCTTCTAAAAGTCTTATTTTGAAAACCAACACAACCCAATCTATGTGTTGCAAAATTTCCTTCCATCCATTCCCACCCATTCTTCTTTCCACACCTTCATCTTCTTCCATCCCATGAAGTTGTGTAATCATGACTTCATTTCCATCATTGGAATTCACACTTTTAGTAGAAGTACTGCAATCAACCTCCAATGTATTCCTCAAATCCTCTAGATCAGCATTTTAATGATCAGATTCAGAATAATCATGCTTACCCATATGAACAATGCCAAAACTAGTTTGGCTATGGAGCTTATCAAGAGCAAGGGTGTGCATATGATGAAAATAGCTATGTGGAGAATGCAGATCTGCTGGAGAAGATCCAAAGAATGGAGGCTAACATGGTGCATTCAAGGCATATAATACAAATGAAGGCATTCAAAATTGGTTACAGGGCACATTTTCCATGGGAAAGGCCTTTTCCAAGACACTATGGCCCTTAGGAGAAGCTAGAATTTATGGTTGAAATGTTTCCCCAACTTGCACAATGGATAGAGGAAATAGATGCCTACGAACTTCGTGTCAGGAAGCCTTGTCAATGTGTAAGTTCTACACCTTCATCTGGTAACTTTCTCTCCATCCTCAAGAAGAAACATCTCAACTTGAGATCTAATTTCCAAGCTTTCCATTTGCTGCCCCAAATGTTGATTTACCTTCTCCATCCCCTAGTCTTCCATACCACCTCAAGTTTCTTTGCCCTTTTCCCTTCCAAATCCAAGTCCCCTCCATAAGAGCCAAAAACAATACCTTCCCCTCCACCACAAACAATTGCAAAATCTGTTGTAACCCAATTCATCCCTCCTTTTGCATCCCCAAATCCATGTTATGAAGATGAAAATAAAAAAGCCAGTCAAGGAGAAAAACAAGAAGAAGAAGAGCCAAACAGAGAAGAAAAAATCAAAAGCTTGGTGTGCTTGGATCTAAAATTCGGGATAAAAAAAAATCCCCTTGATGGTTAAACCTTCTGAGGAGGTCAAAGTTGAAGAGCCAATGGTGGCTAAGGCTGAATTTTTAGCAGTAATGGAACAAGAAGATAAGCAATCAATGTTTGTTCTGAGTGTAGTGTCCATGTTGGCACTCTATTTGAAGAGAATAATGATCTAATTCAAGCAACACAATCAGTCCCAAGCAAGGGAAGAAGAAGCTACTCCAAATATGAAAGAGGAGGAGTTCATTCTGGTTATGGAGGAGAACAAGATACAATTCAGAGGAATTCAAACCATGAGTAAGTTGCACAAGAATTTACATTCAGTTCTCTCCTCTCACTTCATCCCCTTCAAAGCTCTGACTTGTTGGATGAAGAGTTTGATCTTTCAAACTTCATGTTTGAGGATGAGGGGAATACATGGTGAGAAAGTTTCAGATTAAAAAATCATCATAGAAGAGGGAGAAGCTTTGGCACATGTAGGACATTGCACAAGAGTTTGATTTCCTATCAGACTTAGAGGATTTTTTTGACGGAGAAGAACCCATGGAAATCACAACATTTTTCGCTCCATCATTCATCCTTCAACAACAAGAGACTACTGCCATGGGAGGGAACGTGCAAGATCAACTTGCACCTCAAAATAGTCCTCTTGAATCACAAATTGGAGGAGTTTGATCTTCCAAACTTCATATTGGATAAGGAGGAGAAAGAGAACAAGGATGACATCAGTTCCAAATCAAATCATTAGGGAAGAGTTTCAGTAATTTGCATAGATGTCCAAGAAGAAGAAAATCAACATTGTAGACAACTCCATCCATCCAAGAAGGTCTGTAGGAAGACTCCATTTTTGGAGTTAAATTTCAAAGCAATGGGAACACTTCAAGGACCATAACCTTGCCCAATAATTCACTTGACTTCATTGGAGTCAAGGGAGAAGCCACAACCAGTCATGCTTGCTTCTGAGCATGAGGATGAATATCAGAGTACCAAGGATCAGCTGCAATGCCTCTTTAACACAAATTAAGAGCAACTAAAAGATGGATTTTTCTTGTTTCCAGTTGACACCTTGATGATTTGGGTGGAGGATTGGCCTCTTGTTAGTTTTTCACTCATACAAGCAACCATATTTAATGCCAAATCATTTGCATGGCTGCCAATTGTAAGGAATGGAAGTTATTTCTCATCACCAGTAGCAGGTTTTGTTTGAAATTTCCCATCTCTCTAGTTGACATAGAGTAGGTAGGTTTTCTTTCAGTAGAAGAAGTTCTTGTGCACAATCTGCATGTTCTACTTGGAGCATGTATGATTTACAGTTTTGTACATGATTGTTGTGGAGTTTTGCTTGCTATTGCACAATGCATTTGGACTTGGCATTTGCTAAAAAGCAGTTTCAGTTCTAATGGATTGCAAAGTGGCCCAGGGATCAATTTTCAAATTTTAGATTAGTATCAGGCTATTAATCATGACTCCATGCCAAAATGGATGCTTCAAGGTAGCTGATCATTTCATCTAGCAGGCAGATGACCCTTCTGAGTCGCCAAAATTGTTTTTCCAAATAAGCCCATGCTTATTTTGGTCAACTTACCTCCATTTTCTCCTTCCTTGTGCTTCAATCTATCAAATTTTACACATTTCAAGCACTCAAAATTTTCTAAGAATAGCTTCATAAGATGGTAAATTTCTTCCCCTTTCCAGAAAGGTAAATAATTCCTCCTAACTCCAAGTATTTTGAAAGTTATGGGCCGGCGGGCCTTAGGGGAATTTTTTGCCCATGGTGGACTAGCGGGGCATAGAGAGTTTCCAAACTTCAGAACTTATAGCCTCTTTTGGCTAAAAATATTAAGGTGAATTTCTATCCCTGTAAGCCCATTGAGAAAGAAAAATACTTAAGGCTCCGCAGCCAATCAGAAGATGCACCACACCTGGCCGAGTGTTGTGCAGACAACGTTAGCAGTGAAACGGCGGGGCCGTAGAAGGAAACTTTGGGAAATTTTGCATTTTTATGCCAAAAGAAAGGGTGAAATGCCAATTCTTTGCCCCAGCAGGGTGTTTTAGAAGGAGCCACCTGTCATGATGGAGCTATGGGGCCATGGAGGTTTCTGGGTTTTTTTTGCAAATTTTGTGGAAAAGAGGGAAAAGGTAAATTTTGGGCTCATGGACCCAATTTTTGCCTTGTTTGCCCTAGTTTGGCTGTAGAACTTCAAATGGCCATATCTTTTGATTCAACATTAGAAATTCATCAAAATTGGTACCATTGGAAATATGTTAACACCCTCTACCCAATGAAAGCTTAAATTTGGAATTTTGGTGAAGTATGGTGGGAGAAAATGAGGAAACATCCCTGGCACGGGAAAAACATAGAACCGCCCCCAACCACAAAAATTAATGGAGTATGGGTCTCTTTCTTTGCTCTATGAAGCAAGTACATAGAAGTATGGGCTTGGTTAGGGAACCCATCATTGCTCTATGAAGAAAGTACACAAGAGTATGGGCTTAGTTAAGGAACCCATCATTTTTCAGACAAATTGAATGCCTTTGGAGGTGGTTGGACATGTATTTTGAATTCCCCTGTCTCCTTCCCATAATTTTTTGTGATATAATGTAATGAAGGGAATTTTTGAAAGGGTTGGTCATTTTTTATCTCTGCCCCCTCTCCCTTTCTTCTCCAGCTTTGAATGTGGAGTTTAAACCTCCTCCCCTTCTCTGTAATGGATTTTTTTCTACCTTTTTCCTGATAATTATGTAATGTGTGAATTATGGAGCAATAATATACATTTTTGTGATGCATTTTCCCATCCTTGGCTCATTTTTTGTCTTTTATCACCTCTCTTCATTACAGGGTACCCTGTGCATGCATTTAATGTCATTTACAAGTTATGGGAGCCATTTTTAATGGGTTTGATGTGGTGTTCTATGTGAAATTTTATCATTGGTTTGTGATGCATTTTATCCATCCTCTTCATTGCTCACCTCCCTCCATTTCAAGCAGTTAGATCTATGACCAACATTTTCCTTCTCTGGTGTATCACCACTTTAGTGTAGGCTTTCATCTTCCATGCATTTTATCTCTTCCCTACCTCCTTGGAATGATTAGATTAGGTTTAGATTAGTTGGCCTACACTAGATTAGCTCGTGGTAGGTAGTTTAGGAAGAGGAACCAACCTTCATCTGGAGATCTCACCCATTTGCAAAGTCCCACACTTTGGGGAAAATATCAATGTTATGTAAATCATACTGGATGCCCATTATCAAACTTAAGATCTGAGAAACATCTAGGGGTGCTATGATTTTACACTAAAAAGAACATTGAAGGAATATCCTCTAACTAAATCATCATTAACCATAAAACATACCAAATGTCATCATGTATTTCCCTAATCGAATATCCTTAGCATGTAAGTGTAAGCTATCCCATAACAACCTCAACTCCTTATACAGTTATGGTAACCATAATGATGCCTTGGAATATGCTTTCTTGAGCCGCAAGCATCCATAGCCTATCGTTATCCATAACTGTACCTAGTCACTTTTCCATTTTCTCCCTTAGCATGAATTCATTCATAGTCTAAAATGACTAAGTCTAGGATCCATCCTTCCTAGGCATGAGCCCTCGCACATCCCCAAAATCTACTTCTGTGAGTGCTTCTACGCTTTGTTCCTGTAATCCACATTCCTTTGTGTCCTAGGTACTTGGTCATTTTAGGGGCTTAACATCACCCCACACTAATGTGATTTCCACCAAAAAATCCTCCCCACCCCTTGAAAAAAACTTTGACCACCTATAATATTTCAAGGAAAAAATTGTTGCATGGTTCAACCACTAAAGACCTAACTGGAAGAGTTCAGGGAACTCTGCATTTATTTTACCCTTTAATTTCCCCCATGCCTTCAAATTTTCTAATTCCTTCCCTGGTACTTCCACTACAACATTGAGCACTTGATCCGGGGTGAATTCCTCCACTTTTTCCTTGAGATCATTTATAGCCAACAATAGCTCTGCGTAGATACCTTTGAACTCATCCATCCACTCAGCGATGAAATCCTAGAGCTCACCAATCTTGTAATCAATTTTCTCATGCTTTGTTTTTATCATATCTTTCTGAGCTATGGTATAAACAATTTACAGCACATGCTCAGACTTTTTAGTAGGTATATTATCTTATAAGGCCTTAAGAGTGGCTTCCTCCTTTATCCCTCACATGTCAATGATTAATCTTGCACTTCCTGCAGCTATTAAAACCCCTATCTACCAATGTGTTTTCTTCCTTGAGTTGGGTAAGTAAATCCTCCATCTCAGTGATTCGGGCTTTAATGGAAATTTTTTTCTCTTCTTTCTCCTTGGAGAGCTCTACAATTGGTGGTCCCATGTCATCCTTGACATTTACAAGAAACATCCATACACGGTCCTCGAGATACTCCATATCATCCCCATAATATTTCCTGTCCTAGCTTACCAAGGCCGAGCATTGTCCAAAAATTTCATTAACTAGGGTGCCAACTCGATCATATGCCTCATTTGTTCACACCTTCTCGTCGTTTAGTCCTTAGAAAAATATTTCTACTTTCTTTTCTTTTTCCTTCTCCACTATGACTAAGGTCCGAACAGTGGCCCCTACATCCAAGTTGTGTTGAATAACCTCCAAGGACATATTTTGAAGCACGTTTCATGCCTTATGATCCTTTAGGTGGCTACGATCCACCACTTTATATGTCTCTCCTCCATTATTATTCAAATTAATGGTCTCAATCACATGATTTTTTACCTCAAATTTAGGTTCTTTAGAGTGGCAATGTAGGTTCCAACTTAGCATTTTTCTAGTTTTTGGCATGACTCCCTCCTCCATAATATTCTAGCTATGTAGCTTCTTTGGGGGTAGTGTACCTTGAAATATTGTGCGTAAACCCTTTTGGGATTGTCTACAAAATCCATATGAGGATACATGGGTGTTCACTTTCTCCTTGTTTCCTTGTGCTTAGATCACTGCTTCTTCGATCCTAGGGTGAACCCCTTATCCTCCTTTCTGAAAAAGGAGTCCCCCTTCTCTTTCTCTATGTCTCTAGTGGTCTGGATGGGTGAATATTCAATCGATGGACTCTTTTCTGACTATTTTGCAGTATGTTCCTTTTCTTCATCTCGCACCTCTCCTATTGCCTATGCATTTGCTTCATAAATTCTCTTCTCTTACTCCTCGAGCTATGCCTCTAGCTCCTACCTAAAATTAGTGTGGTCTTGCTCCTCTTCTTTCGAGCTTGTCATGGAACTTGATACATCATGTACCTTATGTATATTCTATTCCAGATCCTCTTCCTCCTACTCCTCCTCTCCCTCACACTCTGGTTGTGAAGCCTAGTGCTACCTTTATATGAAGTACTCGCGCCCTTGTTACCATTGTAGCGCATGTAATACTTCCTCTTCTTGGATGTTTCCAGATACCCAATCTGTTCTTCTTCTTATTCTCCTTCTTCTTCACCCTGTACTACTTTCATTGGAAGGATTGACACCTCCAGAGGTTTTAGAAAGGGGATTCTGTAATCTCCACTTCAATACCCCCTTTAGTCTTGGGGCATAGCTACATAAATACTTGATGGACATAGAATTTGATGGTGACATTGACTTATGGGTGCAAGACCAAGAAATATGACTCCAAAACCTTGACATATGCGGGTCAGGTACCATACTTATATGTGACATGAAGGATATGGACATCAATGTCTACTTTATCTACATCAAAGGTCAGCTTCTTCATGTCCTCTAATCAGTTGATGGAGTACTTAAAGTATCTAGTAGTGAATGTGAATGGGAGCTTGCTCCATGACCCCATCTCTCCTTTGGCCATCATAAATCTTGCTAGGAAGAAATGTTGTGTGACCACAAATTTGACCTGGTCTCCAACAACTTATGGTAGTTCATGGGGGATACACCATTATTTCTCTAAGGAATCGTGTAACCGTTTATACCATAATTTCACCCGTGCCTTGTAGGCACTCGAGATGGTCCCCTAAATCAATACATAAGAGAGAAAATGGAAGGAATATCCCCTAACCGAATCATCATTACCCAAACAACCTTCCAAATGTCATCGTGTATTTCCCTAATCAAGTATCCTTAGCATGCAAGTGCCATCTAACCCATACCAACCTTGACTCCTTATATGGTGATGATAACCATAGTGATGCCTTCGAATATGCTTTCTTGAGCCACATGCCTCCATAGCCTATCGTTATCCATAACTATAACCATTTACTTTTCCATTTGATCCCTTAGCTCGAATTCATTCATAGTCTAAAATGAATAAGTGTTGGATCCATCCTACCTAGGTGAAAGCCCTCGTATATCCCCAAAATATAATTCCATGCGTGCCTCTGCAACTTGTTCCTATGCGCCAAATTCCTTCGTGCCTTGGGTACTTGGTCATTTTAGGGGCTCAGAAAAAATGCACAAAAAGTGTAATGTAATAAAATTTAGATGAAGAAATGTGATTCATGCCCACATGATTCCCTAAAATCAAGTAGAAATTGAATGTTGTAGTGAAGAAGTGAATTATTTCACATTTCCCTTATAAATAATATGAATTGAGTGAATTCAGATATAAAACTATGCCAAAAAATTGTACTTGTAGGTGAACATTTGAAATTATTGCTAGATTTGATGTAACTTACTCCTGGGTAAAACAACGTTAAAGGGTTAGGGCAATACATATGGTCTTGAAAATACTATATGGATTTTAACCTATGCTTGATTTTCATGATTTCTATATTTAAGTGTGTTTTTAGTACATGTAATCTATTTGTACCTTTATTTTATCTTAGAATTATGATTATGTTTATTTTAAGTGTAGATATTACTACCCAAATGAGATGCCCCCTTTTTTGAGGCATGTGAAAAAACCAAGTTGAGAATGTGGCTCAAAGTAATAGATGTCTGCTCATGACCATAGATGTATAAGAAATTGTAAGAGAGTGTAGGATGCTAAAGAGGTGGCCATCTTGAAGTACATTTACCTACAAAAGGAAGGTTTTTACACATGGTGGTAACCATGAACCACAATAAGAGAAATAATATCAACACGTATTAAATAATATCTAGATAATAAAAATAGTTGTAATAAGGCATGTATAAGAAAACAAGTGCAACAATAAATGAATTTAGAGTGAATGGTATGAAAAAAGTGTCACAAAAAAGGTGTAGATCACTACAAATATGGGATACCCATGGTGTAACAAGACAATCAAGGCATATAGGCTAAACAAAAAGAGCACACAAGATAGGAATAGATCTATAAACATGATATACCCACAATGTCACAAGATAAGGAACTCATACCACAATCATTGATAAAAAGTAAAGTATTAACACACACATAACAAACATGTATGAAAAAATAATAGTGTAAGAACATGATGAAGTGATACAAAAAATGATCTAGAAAAATAGACATATGAAGGAAGATGTGTAAAATTTTCATAATACACATGTGTTTGTACAATTATCTCAAAAGATAACATGTACACAATATATGTAATCAAGCATAATGAGGAAGTAAAAATGAATTTAAATAGAATAATAACACATGTTTGTAAAGTTTAATAAATTGCCCTAATATATAAGAAGTCTAGTTAAAGGGCCTGACCAACACCTATTATCATGTACCAATTTGTGTGTGTCATGCATCAATCTCAATATACCACAAGCATAAAATTTATGTAAAGACTAAAGAGATATGTTATCTATCATATCCATAGTGACAAACAACATGTGTAATGTAAAGTGCTAATTACTCAAGCTTAGTCTACAGGTCTTGGTTTTTTGTATTCTAGTAAATATATGATTTTTAATTTTCTTAAACTATGTTATTGTTTTATTCATGAAATGTTTATCTATATACAAGAAATTTGGATAACATAAAAGCTATCGGATGAGAACCTCTTGAAGAGGTGGAACAACTGTTGTAGAAGATGGAGGCTTGGGTCACAATTGTGACTCCAATACAATGGGTACGATAGTAGTAAAGTTTGACAAAGAAGGCTTGGTAGATTAAGTAGATGCATGAATAGTAGGTGAAGTAGAATAAATGTACATAGGATTGGAGGAATGAGTATGCCAAGACATAATATGGGAACTAGAAGACTAGGGAGTGAAACTCAATAGATGGAATCATTTATCATTCATTTCACAGGATTACATATATATAGGAATATGCATTCCTATGGGACAAGAGAGGCTTTTCAACAACACTCCCAAAAATCTCTCTATCAACTCCTATATAAGTGTGTTGTTAGGAAACTCTACCCACAGATAGATATATGAGTATATGAGTGTGTTTATCAAACAACTCACATTATTTTTTAGAGACTTACACACATGGATATTTACCTATAAGTAAATATTCAATCATCCATATTAATGGATCACTAAAAAAAATATTCCTAACATTCCCCCTTTAGTGCGAACATGGGAGAAAAGCACGATCATAAGATACTGTGAAAAAGAATCATATGTCACGGTATACTTTTAGGTCTGCATACTGTTGTGCTTAGATCTTGCTATCTGGATAGTATGCTGCACATGACCAATCCGCTTCACCATAGTGAATCCCATACCGGATGATCACACTTCCATGATTCACCTAAATACGTGAACTCAACAGATCCCACTTTCATTTCTAGTGAACGTTCTTTCACCGGATGATCGATGTTAGAAGTATGATAGTTGAAGAATTTGTGTAGTCCGAGGATCACTCTAGTTCAGCTTCACTCCTATACAACTATGTCTCAACATCCGCAATACACATGCTCCTCATTTCAATCAAAATAGGGGAAGGAAACCACACCATTTTATTCAGCACACACTACACAACTAAAATGGAATATATAAAAAGGTGTCACTAGTGTTGTACGCGACCCCATCGTTGGTGAGTGACCTAAGAGGCAATGATCGCCTTCCATCCTCCATTGCAGACCTAAGAGTAGGTGAACTATTTACCATAAGAATTACTCATCACTGAAGACAGGGATAGTTATTCATCTTTATAATGATTCATGTAACTAGCTTCTTCTTCAACCAAAAGGGATTTTTAGATCTATTTTGTCATCAAGTAGATATTTTGCCCTCTTTTTACAATTGAGAATTACATGTCCATCTATTTACATATAAAACATTTGATTTTTTGAGGAACATGATTTTATTTTGATACTTATCCCTTATTTGATGATGTACTAGCCTTATTGTGTACATAGAAAACCTCCTCTTTTGGTCCTGAGGGTTCATTATGATCTATATAGAGTAGAAACTACTCCTTGTAAACCATTTAAAAGTTTTCTTGAAGTGAAAAGTGATTGAAAAGTTTTTAGGAAAGCATTTAATCAGAATTGCTTTAGCATCATCAGTCTTTTACTTTTTTCATTAATTCCAGCTAACTGATTTAATAAGGAGTGAAACTTACTTATGTTCTCTGCTATTTTTCTCCTTCTACCATCTTTAACCCATACAATTTCTGCTTCAATGTCATCTTCGCACTTTCTGCTTCCGATCTGAAAAATTTGTTTAATGACTCCCAAATCTCTGTAGATTTATTAATATCATGTTTATGAAGTAGATCATTGAATATTTTCAATTTGGAGTTATCATTTGGTCAAGCACACAAAGATGGGGGACCAAAAAGCGGACACAAATCTACGTTTTGGCCATTTTGGCCATAACATGCTTACATTATGGCTCGGGCACATTACAATGCAAAATGGAAAATTAGAGGACGTGTTATAATGTGAGTACATTATGGCTTAGATTTACCAAGCCATAACTTTCTCGCATTCCTGGTTTGGATATATTCCACATTGTAAACAAGAACGTGAGTGCATTATAATGTGCTTACGTTATAGCATGCTCTCATTCCATCTTCTTTGAGTTTTAAATTACCAATAAATAGGCTTGGATTTTCCTTGGATATCCAAACCTAAGGTTTAGACTATGTAATCCATGAATAAATCTGTGTTTGAAAGAAAAACATCAAAATCTCATGTGTACACCTTGATAATTCATGCATTATAACGTCATATTAAAAAAAGTTATACTACAATGTCAGGCTTGGTTTTACCTTGGTGATGGTATAGTAATTTATAAAATCTGATTAGTTTAAGGCTTTCATCCATAATTTCTTTTACTAGTGCCTTTGTTTCTTTCGAAAACCTATGCATACATTTTGGTCCACAATTTATGATTTTTTCATCCAAAATTTTTACAAAAAAAGTGGTTTTTTTCTAAACTCCATTATAGACACACTAAAAAAATAAAAGATTGGATTTTTTCTCAAATTTATGGGGGTGTACACACAAATATTTCATTTTCGGGATATGTACACTTTGAAAATTAATAAAAAATTATGAATTCATCCATAAATTATGAAAAATTAGTGGGACCTCCCACATGGTCTTAGATAACTTTATACTAAATGGGTTTGAAAAATAATTTATAGAAATAAAAAATGGGGGGGACGCACACATAGTAGGTTCTTATCTTTTTGACATAAAAATAGAAATACTTTGTGTGCGATACTACATTCGACCCTCTTAATATCCACCATTTTTATAAAAAAAATAGTAGTTCAGAAACTAGATTCCAAGATCTATAGTACTCATTCTTATCACTTTGTCAAACTTTGAGCATATGCATGCCAAATTATTGGATGAAGTTCAGGTTTTGCTGATTTCATGAAAAATGTGTCCACTTTTGACCTCCTTTTGGTCCACCATTTCCATGCACTTACCCAATTGTTATCTTAGAATATTTAATAGAATCATCCCATTCAATGGTATTTGAATTGATAAGATCTTGAATGATGTGAAAAATAATGATACACTATTAAATGAGGTGACTAGTAAATCTATGATAATAACATAATAAGCATTAAAATCATAACTTGTTCTTATATTTTTTCTGATATGAACTTGAAACAGTGGGGGAGAGACACAAGATCAAATTCAAGCAGTTATTTCAATACAATGTGTGTGGAAGATCGTAAGTTAACAAAAATTCATAGTGTTGGATGAAGTTGGATCTTAAGTGGTTAGGTAATAACATTGATAGTGTATTTAGAAATAGTCTTGGTATTATGGGTTTTTCCTTTGAATTTATATTTTATCGGCAACTTGGCATTATATGTAGTAGGAACACTAGTAAAGTACTTGAGTTTTTACATATGTAAAAACTTAGTTTCAAACTCATTGAGTGTATGACATAGGTGGTTAAAAGAGTAAAACTTGTTGAATATGAATGATTCTTGCAAAGGAGAAAGAAAGATTTGATTAAAGAGGCCTTGTAATTCACCCAACTAAGATAATTCTCATCTTAGTAAGTATGGTATTTTATCATAATACATCATCATTGTTAAATTCATTGGATCATTGTCACATTTTAGATAGTTATCCATGATGAAAATTTGTCCCTAATTTTTATATAAAATTATTCCCATAATTGATTTGATAAGGTAGTAAATGAGCACACAGAATGTGTGGGGAGATCATAAATCCATTGTAGTAAAAAATTATTAATATTTCTATGAAAGCTATAAGTGATTAAGATGTATTGAGAGGTGTAGCCATAGAAAGACATATGAAATGATCAAATATGTTTTGGAGGGATCCCCTTTGCAATCATATATACATAGTCTATGAGCAATAAAACAAATAGTAAAATGGTAAGAAACCACTTCAGGTACAAGTTGATTGTGAAAAAAATATGTGGAATCCATAGAATAAGAATAAGTGGATACACCTTGTTGTATTTGTAAGATTTGAGATTGTAATGTATGAACAAGGATTGAGAGAGCTTGTGTGCTAGATGAAGGATTAATGAATCATTAGAATTGGATATAGGATTTTTAGTAACAATGATGGTTGTAATAAGATTCATAGAGGCATTTTGAATTGATATATTAGGTTCTCTCAAATATGTACACACTATAGATGTAGGAATAACACATGTCGGTAAAGTGGAAGAGGGTTAAGACCACTCAACAAGTGATTCTTTTCTATATTTTTGATCATGGGAGAGATCTTATAAAACAGAAGTATTTTTATGATATGATTGAATTTAGTAGGAATTTTGATGATTTTTTTTACAAAAAAGGTGAGTTGCAAGTTCCTCTTGTTCATTATGGTTGTAATCATTAGGAATGCTCACTATGAGTTTCAATGGCATGTAATAGAACCTCATTTGTAGAGTAAAGTATCAATGGGTTGATAGAAATTTGTAATAAAGATGATGCCATGAGGCTGTGATGCTTTTGTGTAGGAGGATAGCATTCAATATGATCAACAGGTTTATTGGTACACTTAGAACTACACTGAAATGGCATAAGAGTAAATCATATGTAATATGAAATACTATAATATAACTAAGAACAAAAAACATCATATACTTTTGAGAAAAGAGAACACCTAAGGATACTAGGGTTTGGAGTGTGATGTTCAATTCAAGATTCAGGTTCACCAAAAAAATTTAAACCCTTATTAGATTATGTGAAATATAACAATTCATGAATTAGGTACACAAAAGTAATGTTAAAAGTGAGCTATATGAGGTTATTCTCATTAATTAACTTCCAATATTAATTATGTAATATTAGAACAACACATTAATAATTACAATTAATGTATGAAACAATACATGAAATTTAATAAATAAGAGGATGCTTAAACTTTGACATTTATAGATGGATCATGAGAAATTTTAGGAGTGTAAACTATTGAAATAGGGAGATCTGAATCTGATGATGCTTTTTTTTGGGAAATTTGAATTGAAACAAACCAAGGGTATTAATTTGTACTTTTTATAGGACTATTTTTATTGTCTTAGCTCATACTATATGTTCGTGCACTTGATTGGATTCTGACTGTGTGATTTTCTAGGATTTTTTCCTCCCTAGACATTTATGTCATTTTGAAACCCTGGTTGTTGGTCATGTTATAAATATCTTTGTTTTGAACAAGATATAAAACCCTAAACATGGATGATAAACCATGTAAAACAAACATTTGTTGGGTTTTTGGCACCCCCATGCACTGATGATGTTGGAACTACTCTGAAGAGGCCTTAAATGGAATCCCATTCTTGACCTAGCATGTGATATCTAAATGAATACAAATAGATTTGGAATATTCTTTAACAATGTTTCAGTAGTGTCAAGCTCTTGCTAAAACACTTAGAGAATGTATTCTTTAGTTTTTTTCAATGATAGAAAATAATGGCTTGACCTAGTATGAAGCTTAAAACTTGTAGAGATTACTTCCCTAACAAATACATATTGGATTTTTTTCAGATTTAGGGAGCTTTGGGTGAATTTTGCAAGTGCTAGAAATGATTGTCTCAATGTAGTGCCATAATATTTCTAGGTTAGAAAATATTTTAGTGTTAAATATCTTATATAGTGTTCCAAAGATGAATTATCAAAGAAAGGATGAACTAGATGGAGTAAATGACCCATCAAAGAATTTGGAGCTAAAAAAAGACAATGTATATATTGGTACAAAATAATACATATAGGTCAGGACGAGATATAAATTCCTGACCTAATTATATGACCTTTATTGGGGATGAAAAACATGTCAAATGAAGTATTTATTCTATTAGGATGACAAGTAATATATGGATCTTCTACATTGTAATCTTAGAATATGTCATCATATATTCGTGCAAGGATAAAAAAGATAGAGACAAGATATTAGAATGTACTAAGAATGAATAAAAATGTTGTATTTATCTTTAGCAAGAGTGCATTGTAAAAACCAAAATTGTCATAAAGTAAACGAAAAATTTGAGTTTCTACAAGAATACTAAATAGAAATACTAAATTAAATGATAAAGATATACCCTTAAAGTTATTTTCTAAGAAGTAACTCTATTTTTATGATTAATAGTGTTTTATGTGGCTTGAGAGGGTATTGAGTTGGATTGGTCTTCTCTTAACCTACTTTTGAGTGCTTCAGACTTGCGTAGAGGCTTCTCCTAATATATTCTATTGAATTAAGGATTATAGGGAATGTTTTCTTGATTTTTTTATAGATATGTCTAGAGTGGATCCTGAGAATTCTGGGTGAGTGTCTAGTAAGTAAATGAGTGTCCTTAAATTGAATTTTTACTCTTTAATAGAATATAATTTCACATTAAAGATGACTAGGAGGGGGAATACATATAATAAAAATAAAGCGTAATTGTTATAATATAGAGGATAAAAAGATAGAAATATTAGACAAAATCATAGTATGCTTCTATGTTAAAAAAATGTTGGTGTCCACAAGATAGAAAATTGCAAAGTGGAGATCTACAAAAGTATGAAAAGAAGTATAAAATTTTTGTAAGGAGAAAAATAAATCATTTAGGTAATTGAGTAGTAGAGTAGAAAACTTGGACATTTTTGTAACCCTTAGGAGAGAGTAATACATTCTGTTTAATATATATTTTTGCATACATGTCACGAATAAAGGATATTCCTTCAAAAATATTTTCCTACTAACTCCTTATTCTAGAAGTCTTTCCTGAATTCTAAGGAAATTTTGGGGAAAGGTATCAAATGGAATATTAGCAGGGGTAATAAAATTTTCTTTTGGCAAGACTGCTTGTTATAATACTCTCCTCTAGGTTTGATAGATCCCTGGAAAGTTGTTTTTGAGTTCTATGAGGAGAGGGTTAAAGTTAGGATCTAGGACTCTTGGGTCTAGGGAGAGGATGGCCCTATGTGGATGGACATTACACCTCCTCCTGATTTATATGGGCCTTTACAACCCTTCATTGACCTCAACTCAAAATTAAAGAGTATTTATATTCCTAGGTCCCGGTCTCTAGAGGATTCTATTATCTAGAAAGAAGAGTTGTTAGTCCATTTCTCTCTTAATTCTACCTATCTTTTAAATTTTAAATCCCCGGTTCAAAAATATTATTAGAGCTAGGTCTGGGTGAAGGACCTTATACCTAAGGTGAATATATATTTTTAGCTTGCTGGCCAGAATAAAATCTTATCGGTGGAGAATCTCAAGAAGAGGGGTATGATCATCCCTAGCAGTTATACTTTATATGGTTGGCAAGGGGAAAGTGTTCATCATATTTTTGTTCACTGTCCCTTTTCCTGGGTAGTTTTCTCTAGTGTGATAGATCTATTCAATATTAACTGGGTGAAACCTACATGTATAGAAGAATTTAGTTTCCAATGGACCTGTCCTTTCAGGTACCCTATTCTTATCTATGCGTGGAGGATGGATCTCGCTCACTTTTGTTGGAGTATATGGAAGGAAAGGAATGATTGTATTTTCAGGGATAAAATATCCAATATCAAGAGGGTGAGGGCTCATTTGTGTTTTTATATCAAAGAAAATATCACATTATTCAAAGAAAATATCACATTATTTAAAGAAAAGATCAAGGGGCCCTACCCTAAGAACGAGATAGAAGTGCTCAAAAAGTTTTCTTTTAGTCTGCCTCTAATCAAACCCCTTAATCCCATCTTTGAATGGTCCAAACTACAGGAGAAGGTCTTAAAGATAGATTTTTATGAGGATTCTAAGGGAAACCTAGGACTGGATGGTGAGGGAGGGATAATCAGAGATCACAAGGTGAATGGCTATGGGCTTATGCAAAACCCTTGAAGAATGAAAGTAACAATGCAAATAGAGCTAGAGATTTGTTTTGGTGGGTTAAATTTTCTAAGGATAAGGGAATTAAAACCTTACACATTAAAGGTGATTCCCTTCTCATTGTTAATGCCCTCAAAATGAACACATAAATAATTAGACACTTGGCAATATCTTACTGGATATCAAGGAAATCCTAAAGTTCTTTGATAATTATAACATCACACATACACTCCACAAAGGAAATAAATGTGCTGACGGCTTAGCCAATGTGGGGGTGATTTGTAATGATTTATCAATATGGGTAAAGGGAAATGAAATACACCATCAAATTAATATTTTAATTAACCATGACAAGTAATAATTGGAATAGTATTGGTCGCATGAGAAAGTCCATCATGTTCGAGGTCTAAGGAAGGGGTGTTAAGAATGGTATGATTTCCATGAAGATTTTCATTTATATCATGCTAGTTGTGAATTTTGTGTATGGAATTTGTTCTCTAGGTGCTAACAAAGGTTTCATATGGGGAGGTAAAGTTCTTGTCGAACCTTCAAGCTATGGAACTCTCCTCAATAATCAATCATTTTGGCATTTTTCAAGATTGGGGGATTTAGGGAGTTTATCCCTAAACATAAGGGCCATGATCCCACTCTTACCATGGATTTTGGTAGGGTGTGGGATGAGGGAAATGTTATTGTTCGGGGCATGGAGCTTGTCATTACAGAGCAATTTATCATGGAGGTCACATGTATGAAGATGAAAGGCCAAAAAATCTTTAAGGATCGTAACTGCATACATAATAAAATCCAAACCTTTTTTCGAGGTAAGGAAATGGTATATTTCCTAGTTGATGGTATTGCCAGGTCATGCATCACTGGTATATGGAATGAGGTTTGTCTCCATATTATGTGCTACATTACCCTTGAAGGGAAGTTCCAAAACATTCATACATAGCACATGCCCCTACTTAACATGTTCAGGCATCGAATCATGATGAGTATTCCCTTTTTCCTGTACATGTCACTGACTAATTTCATTTTGGATTTCCAAAGGGGCAAGGTGGATACTCATATTCACAGGGTCTTATTTTTCTTTTGTACCAAAGTGGAAAGCCCTTAGTGCCTAGAGTGGTTTCTGGTTTTGGTGATGATACGAAGGATGACATTACTTTAGCTGAGGTGTTGCTAAAATGAATTCTAGAAAGGTTCTCGAAGAATCTAGGGAGGGATCTCAGGATCAAAATGTTGGGTCGGGTGGGGATATTCATCGAGCAGGGCTGGCCAAGGGGAAGGAAAAATATAGCAAGGGTGATGGGAAGAATACTGAGAAGATTGGTCAAAAACTCCAACAATTGGAAACTATCTTGAAAACTGTGGAGGAGGCTGAAGAGGTGATGCGTAATGGGGTGAATGATTGCATCAATGTTTCCAACAAAATTTGTGCCTCTCAAAGGTTTCTTATAGATTAAGTAACTTAGTTGGAATAAGTAATTAGGAAATTATATGGGAGACTGGATATGGTGGAAGGGGGCCTGAAAAAGAGAAATTTCCAAATTCTAAGTAGCAGTTCAGAGAATGTCATTGGAGGAATGGAGATGTAAAAGGATGACAATACTGAGGACTAGTAGGAAGATTCCTCCAACTCCCAAAGTGGCGGCTCTAAGCACCACAAGAAAAATTAGTCTCTATTTTCTATTGAAAGTTTTCGCTGACTTCTTGCGAACTTGTGTATGCTTCTATTGTAGACCATTTTTTGTTTCCCATTTTATTTTGCTACTGTTGTTGACATGATGCCCATTGTGAGTTAAGTTTGTTTAACTCTGTTTTGGTCTTGTTCCTCTTTTTGTATCACTTTGTTTCTATCACGATGTAATATTTCTATGTAAGGCCTCTGGGAGCCCATCCCTATTTATTTCCTAATCTAATAAAAAAAATGAATAAAGGATATAAGTGAAATTGTTATTGTCTACTTGTAAAATTTAATTGTCTATATTTATGTTCCCAAGCTAATTCATGACAAAGTATAGCTTAAAGTAAAACATATCCTAGATTTTGTACACATTCTTTACATTTACTTGATTTATCAATTGGTTTAAATGTTTGAATGGTCACAACATGCCCCAAGAGTGAAACTTACAAAAAAGGGGCAGTAAGTTCCCATAAAGTAAAAAGTGATACTATAACTTAGAATACGTTAAAATTTGAACTTTGAATTTGAATTGAATATGAATTTTACAAAAAAAAAGTGTAATGAAGGATCACACCTATACATGTAGAAAAATATTTCAAAATGAATTTAGAAAAATAAGCCCTTTTTTCAAGGCATATGGAAATGGATATTGCATCATCAACTATGGATGATTTTTTATGATCAAATCCCAAATATAAAGAAATACAAGTTGGGACCACACTTTTCCTAACCAACAATTTAAAAAGGGCTTTAGAGGACAACAAACGATAAAAATTATTAATAGATGAGTAGAAATAAAATAAGCTAGAACATTGGGAAGAATAAATCCAACACTGAAAAAGGGTAAAACTACATGAGACTATTAATTACAATTTTAAATTCTATTGGGTGTCTCTAAACCCAAGTGTAAGCATTTTAATAAAACCACACCACTATATAAAAATATAATATTGTCAAATATTATTTTTTTCAAATTTTAAAAATAGAAATATGATATGAAAATAGAAAAATAAGAAACATATAATTCAAATAGAAACCATGCCTAGTGAACTTGTAATAAATGAAGTGAATATATATTATAACACACCCTCTAAATTTTCAGTAAAATTTAGTGTATCTATATTATAACTTGTGTTCTATAGACACTAAAATTTAGCAATATATCCCTTGATAATGTTGATCTTGACATGACACACTTGCATGAATAGATGAGATCTCCTAGCTCTTGTTTAACACACCCTGAGATAACTTCACGTAATTTCTTATCTTTTCACACCTCTTTGTCATCAGTGTATGGAATTTAAATGCATAAAATATACCTAGTTCTAAATAATCATGCTTACGTCCATAAATTCAAAATATGCTTTTCTCCCTTCGGTCCAAAACATCATTTTATTTTGGATTGTTAGATTACAATGCTGACCCTTATATACAATTTTGGACTGACATGTTGTGCATTAACTATTACAATTCCATTACCTTCATATAAATAAATACACCCCTTTGGTTGGCCTATCATGTCATAAAAAGCTTCAGAAGCATATATCAACAAGTAAATCATACATTGTTTAAAATAATTGGCACTTAATGAAATTCCTCATTCAAAAGCAAGCACTAAAGGTACCCATATCTCCCTAAACAGTGAAATAACTCATTCACATCCATTAGAGAATCAAAATTTATAGGTATGAAGTCTCCTTCCTACTTTAAGAGTCTCCATTATCATCCTATAAGCAAGAAAAGTTACCCTTCCTAACTATTTGAGAAAGTGTGAAACACAAGCAAGGTATCATCAAAGCATGGCTATAAAATATGGATTGTACTATGGTAGATATCATATCATAGGAGAAAAATGTGTGGTTTGAGGACTCTTTGGAGTAGTTCATACATTGATGGTGTATAGGGGTGCCCACAAAAAAATAAACTTTATTTTGTAGGTACTCTCCTTATTAAAAGGGTTTGAGGGCTTGGAAAAATTTTACAAAGCCATTTTGAAGGTGAGTGAGGAATACCAAGAGAAAATAACACACATTTCTAGTCAGGTCAGTTACCCAGGAAATTGTAGACCCAGATTCCAAAATGGTCTAAGACCACAAAAGGGCCAAGACCGTACCAACACTATATACTAATTTGTATAGTTTTTACTAGGCTTATTTTCGGGGTATAGTTTAATTGTAAAATGATTTTCAGTTCCAAATCATCCTGTTCCTGCACTTAGACCAAGAATACTCCTTTAGGTCTACAAAAAATTAGCTAAGTGCACACACACTCTCTCTCTCTCTCTCTCTCTCTCTCTCTCTCTTTAAAGTAATTTTTAGGTCAATTGTCACTTTGAAATGGTTATTCTAATTTGTGTAATTAATTTTGGAAGTTAATAAAAATATAATATCAACCTGTTAAATTATTCATTCTTTTTATGTATATTATTTAAGGATTATCTTAAATTTAAAAGGGAAAATTCACACAAAAGGTGAAATCATTTGGTGAATTTGACTCTTGAATTGAACATTGCACCTTATTGTCATAGGATTTCTATTTTGTTTGGGTATTTTGTTTAATCATGTCAACTTTCAAGGATCATTATCAATATCTCCCCATCTTTCACACATATTATGATTCTCGTCCCACTCTTTCCTACACTTTTGCTCAAGTCCATGATGATCTATTTTTTGATGTTATTTTGACTATTAATGCTACACATGCCTAAGGTGATTCTTCTAATACTCATTCTAAATCTCATACCCAATACCTTAATGATGAAGATGCTCAACAATTTACTTAGTTCTTATAGTAAAATTCCTCTAAAATTGATATCTTACTATATGTTGCACATGAGAAACTTAAAATTGCTCTATCACCTAACCCAAAAATATCAATAGTTCTTATATATAGTATCCACATCCTTTGGGGCACGTAGAATTCCCATGCAAAATATATCTATGCATATTCTTACAACTAATATTTATAGTACATATTCTACCTATCATCATAATGGATGACATGCATCTTCATATGGCTCTTGAGTATATTAGTCACTCTTTACAAACAAAAATCTTACAACTACAACAAGGTGTACTTCACCATTCTACGGTATGAAATCTATGTAATTATTTCATAATCCTGTTGCACCTAAAGTTTTCTCATATCATTTTCCTATTGTATTTTTTAGACCTAACTTGAAAGCACAAGAGGATGAGTGCACCTAGGTATTTATACATGGATCCAATTTTTTTTGGGAGTGTACACTACTGATGTAGGGAGATCTAAACTTGACGATGCTTTATTTTTGAAATGTGACTAGAAACTAACTTGGGGTAGTAGCATAAACTTCAACAAGGACCATTTATACAATTTTTAACCTACTGTATGGTCTTCGACATTCTTGGATTCAATATCTATGACTTTCTAGGACTATCTCCTTCATATAAATGTTTTTTGCTGTAAAACCATAGTTTTCAGTCATGCCAGAAAGCTCTATAAACACTATGAACAAGATTTTAAATGTTAACCATGGATCCAAAGGGCCATAAAATAAAAATTAGATTAGTTTTGGGCACCCATATGAACTACGAACATTGGCACTACTATGAAAAGGACTCAAATCACATTTCGTTCTCCACCTAGTATGTGATATCTAAATAAATTAAACTATATTTGGAAACTTCTTTGACAATGCTTAAGTTGAGTTTTACTCGTGCTAAATTAATTGCAGAAGGTATGTTTGAGTTCTTGTGGATGAGAGAGTGATGCCTTGAATTGGTAAGAAGCATTATACTTGTATATATTTTTTCCCTAAAGACTGTGGATGTGGCTTTGTGATATTTAGGGTACCTTAGGTGCCTTTTGAAAGTGGTTTAAGTGAATTTCTCAAGGTGGTTCTATAGTATTTATCGGTTATAAAATGTGGTAGTGTTATTTTTCTCACATAGGGTTCTGAAGATATATTATTAAATAAATTTCGAACCAGAGTGAGTAAAAGACCCATATGAAAATTTAGAAGTGAAAGAAAAGATAGAGGATATGGTGGTTAAAAACCACATAGATAGGTCAAGACCATATACAAATATCTGACCATACTATATGGCCTTTACCAAGGATGAAAAACATGTCAAACAAAATTTTCATCATGTCAAAATGGCTTAGTATATGGATTTTATGCATTGTACTCTCATAAATTTTCAACATATAATTGTGCAAGGATAAACATGTTAGACAAGAGATCTAAAAAATGTACTAAGTAGGAATGAAAAGGTTGTTTTAATATTATATATAGTATATTTAAAATAAAAATAGTGTCAAAGAGTAATTTTCCAAAATTTAGTGTTTAATTTCCCCCATTTTAAGTATAAAATGGAAATTAAATACTTAAATAAAAAGATACCTGAGTGTATAATCAAACTTTGTCTTCTCACGTAGTTTTTTTTACAACTCCTTGTTGTGTTGGTGTTATCATCCTCCATGATGAAACATACATTATAGTTTTTAGTAATTGTAGTCATCCTCTAGGAGCCGATCCTTCTTTATTACCTAATATAATAAAAAAAATTGTTCATATTAAATAATTGAACTTTATCTCAAATGTAAAGTATAACATGAAAGATTTACATTTACATAAATAATAAATGAAGGGATGTAAACAAGGAATAAACCTATTTAATATTTGGAGGGAGAAGCTTTTATGGATTACTTATACTTGAATATTTGCATTTTTGAACTTATAAAAGTATTGGGTGTTATTTGTCCCCAATTGTGCAGAGGAGAATACAAGTATTAAGTGCTTGTAACACAACATGGAAAAAAAAGAGAGATAGAAGAAGAGAAAAGTATTGAATCACCCCATGAACTAAGAATACCATGTATTAAATTAATTAAGAAAATATGATATCTTCCCATTTAAATGTAAAAGGAAAGGAAGGATGGCCTATCTGATATCTTCCCCTTTAAATGTAAGAGGAAAAAAAGGATGGCCTATGAAGAACTTATCCACTTTGATACATTTGGTAACTCCATGTGTTTCACCATTTTATTTACATTTTTGTGACGAAACAGATAAGGTTATGGGACGAGGAGGAATACCTCTTGTGAGGGTCGGTTGGAGGTTGTTGCGTGCATTCTGACTTCTCGATCCAATGCTGAATGTGAGAGATTCCTTTTGGCTAGGAGGAACTACCTGAAATATAAATGAAGACCACAAGAAAGAGTTAAATAATAATTGGTAGTGGACTTCCTAGCATATGCTAGATCTGAGAAGTGTGATACTTCCTAGATGGTTTTCAATTCACTGTTTAACACAACTTAATGCAAGAAATAACATAAATAAAAGAGGTCCTACTATAGTTGATATGATTTAGGAATCTCATTCAAATACAATAAACAAAACTAATATAACATGCTAGGTTATTATCAAATCTGAAGTAAGGTAGATGGTCAAGGTATTGGAACAGGTCAGGGTCAAGTTCTGGGTAGTTTGGGTTATTTAGGTGGGGTTTATTAGGTTTTTGTTATTATCAAGATTACTAAATATAGAGACTGACGTAGGTCAGGTATGACCAATGACAGTTTAGGAAAGACCAACGACGTTCAGGGGTAACCAGCATTGGTAGAGGTAGGATGATGAGAACTCAATGAATCATGGTTTTACGGGCTTGTCTGAGACTAAAAGAGGATGGTAAGGGGAGTGGTTAAGTCCATGGAGATAATGGGAATACTCATAGATTCTTAGGGAGTGGATATAGGTTATTAAATGATTCTGGGTGGTGGGAATGGTTGGTTTCATAGGAGGGTAATGACAGTGGGATAAGAATGCAAATAAATGCTAATAGAACGAAGATAAAGAACTTTGTAATCTAGAACAGGTTAGAGATACACTTACTAGTGTTTTGTAGGTTGAAATCTGGATGATGGTGATGATTGATCTGTGGATGGTGCTCAGTGCCCTGACAGTGCTTTCCAGAATGCTACCGTGAAGGAAAATGCCTATGGATCTATCTTGGTGTTGGCCATGGCTATCTGGATGTGCGAAAGGGCTCTGGGTCTTGCTTGCATGCATATCTCCTTCTTTAAAAAACACAAGAATATAGCCCACCTCTCAAATATGGTTACCAAAATGAATAAATGGTAACTGACGATAGTCTCGAGTGATTGGCGTCAGTTTCGGGTTGACTGACATCGGTTAAGGTGAGATATCCTAGGTTTACTAAAAATGATAGATCTCCTGGAAATATTTTGGGCCAACTCTAGGTCTATTCATCGTTGATCAAAATGAACGTTACGTTTTTAATGAGTGGGAATGTGGTTAGAGGAATAATAGGCATTTGATTTTAGGGTTGAACTAATTCTTAGTTAATTAAGGCATGTGAGACTAAGTCTTAGCTAGTTATGGTGAGTGGAAAACATACTAAAAATAGGTCTAGGGTGACAATGAGGTGTCTAGGTGAGGTGGAAATTATGTTTAATTAAGATAATTAAATAATGAATATTGTGAGGATGGGTATTAATTTAATTTAATTAAATTAATTAAATTAATATTAATGTGGGGTGGAAGGGGCCATGGTTAGATGAATATGTTTAAGTTATTTATTCAACCAGGGACTAAGGGGAGTGTGACCCAATTTTGGTGTCTGTTGGTCCCATTATTGAGTTTTCATAATGTGCCCTAATTTTTCATGTCCAATTTTGCTCAGAAAAATTTTATTGTTCGATTTGGTGATCTACAATTCGTTTCTCCTAGTTGAATGCTTTGAAGCTGCCCAAGAATGTGTTGTTTTTCCCTAATTTGAAACAATTTTGTAAGTTTTCCCCATTCTGTGGCCTAATTTTTCTGTATTTTCAGATTGTATCATTTTCCCGTGCCAATCACGCAAAAAGTTGAAATTGATCAAATCTGAGTTGTTTGAAATTAAAATCCCAATCCCCAGGTAGAATACAATGTCAAATCATGTTTCAATTGATTTAAAACCAAGAAATCTACCATCCTTGTTAAAAAATTTGATTTCTAGGGTATCCTCTGTATTTTTGATGTTTTGACGGTCATACAGGTGTCATTTTCCTGTCAAATTCATCATCGTAACATTATTGCAACGTGGTGGGTTCCTGTTGGCTAGGGATGGTCGTGAAATGTTTTCTAACTTGTCATTTTTGAAATTTTGGCTAAAGGGAAAATTTTGGTCCGTGGCTCCGCTTCTTTCAAAGGGTGCCTACGTGGCACATTCTGATTGGTCGAGGAGTGGCAGGTGGTGGGTTTACCTTAAGAATTTTGGCTTTCATTTTGTAAAATTCTCAAATTCAATTCTTGGCCCAAAATCCCGCAACAAATGAGAAGAGGACACGTGGCTAAAGGGGACATGCGGGTGGTGGAAGAAGTTGGTGAATTTTTATGTTTTTTGGCTCAGAGTGTCAGGGGAAATTTTTGACCCGAATGCCCTCATCTGATAGCAGGTGGACACATGTCCAGGAAAATTCAGCATGGGAGGGCGGAGGTTTTGATGAAATTGAAGTTTTTTAACTTCAAAAATTTAAAGCTATGAAATTTGAGCTGAAGCTCCACAATAAATCACGAGGTGACATGTGTCCAAGAGAGAAAAAATGGGGCAATGGGTGTTCTAATGATTTTGAAGTTTTAAAACTTCAAATGGTATAAGGTCAAATTTTGGGCTGAAGCTCCAGGATCAATAAGAAAAGGACACGTGTCTAGAAATACAAAAAGTGGAAAAGAGGGCCGAAGGAAAGTTTTATGAATTTTTGCCTTTATGTTTGCAAGGTAAAAAATGAAAGATGGTCCCGCAACCAATGAGGAGCCAACACATGTCATAAAAGGTAGTCAAAAGGGGAGCACGGGCCCGAGGGGAATTTTAAAATTTTGCAAATTCGGTAGGGAGGTCTGAAGGAAGAATTGGAGACCTGGACCCGCGGTGAATGGGAGAGCACCACGTGGTGAGGAAGAGAGTGGGTGTTCGGGCCCACGGAGAATTTTGAGCAAAAATTCCTTTTTTCAAAAAAGGAGAAAAATGGATAGAATAGACCTATAATTTCAAAGGGGCCCACATATGGACACGTGGTAGGCTCAAGAGGCAAGCGGGGAATTTTTGCAAAATTTTCCAATATTTAAAAGGGTCACAAATGCATTTTTAAAGATGGGGACCCGATCCAGTCGTGTTTCAACACGTGTTCCACCTTATTCAGAGTAAAAAAAGGGGTATTTTTAAAGCTTATTCGTGGATCTAATCTACCACGTGGAGGGAAAATATTTAACGTCGATATAAAATCAATGGAAATTGTACATTCTTCCCTCTTGCCGCCATTGGAGCTCCAAGAAGCTTGGAATCAGAATTTATTCATCAATTTTCTTCGAACCTTATATGATTTTGCATCGTCTCAGCCTTCTGAGTGCAATGGCACTATTTTCATGACCTAATTCAGTGATATTTTTACCTAGTTTTGGATCAAGGTAATAGGGTCCTAAGGTACAAGGTATAGGTTTCACATTGGTATAGGCCATAGGGTTTAGATTCTAAACCGGATACATTTTTACCTAATTTTGGATGTGTACTGTTTACGGTTAAGGGAAGTCTATGGTTTATTGTTTAGAAATTAGGGTAGCATGTTAATGGGTTGTAAATGGACTTACTTTTACCTAGTGTTTTGGGATTTTACGGTTTAGGGAAAAAAAAAGTGTTATCTAGGTCAAGATTTGGAAGCATAATAGTGTAGTTTATAACTGATTTTCAACTAATTTTTTGGAAAAAATTAAGGTTTGGATGGATCATAAAATAGGCTTGCCAAATGGTTTGGCATTTAGAGTTTCAGGGCTTATTGTTTAGGGTTTAACGAAATGAGGCTTAAGCATTTAGGATTTAGGGTGTAACGTCTTGAGTGTAAAATACACATGGTTCTATACTCAAACAAAGTTTTTCCTTTTGATTACTAAAATAAGGTTTAGGACTCAGAAAATATTTCATGGCTCAAAGTTGTGGCTTGTAGATTAAACCGTGATTTTACTTGGTTCAAAGTTTAGCATGTTATAGTTCATTCTATTTACTTCCTCAATTTTTGGATAAAAATCAAACAAACACAACTTAGGGATTAGGGTTTTTGCTACACCCTATTAAGGATAAATAAGGTTACTATGTGCATCATATATAGCTATATAGTATATAGGGTATAGGGTATAGGGTATAGTATATATAGTATATATAGGGTATATAGGGATCTGTGAGGTTAAAAATTTGTGAAATTAGGAAAATAATAGTCTAAGTATTAGCGTGGTTAGGGAAGATTTAATATCCTCTCGCCTTCAGGGTCTAGGCATAAGGTTCTAGTGGTTTAGGCTTTAGTGAAAAAATGACAACTATTAGGTCCTAATGGGGGTCTAATCTGAGGCTTAGGGTTATTGGAGGAAAATGTACCCAGTTCAGGGTTCATACTGATCCAGGTTTAGGAATTAGGAACTCATGGTACTTATCAAAAAATGTTTCGAGTATTAGGTGACAGGGTTTAGGGTATTAGGGTTTAGGGGATTTATGTCTAAATGAATAGGGTAATAACACCCTAGCCATGAAACTCTAGGGTTAAATGAAAAAGTGCCTAGACTATTATTATCTAGGGTTTATAAGATCACACTTGTAGGGTGTGAGGATAATATCATACATAATTGAGGTTTTAAAGATACAAAAAATACGCCAAATATGCAGAAGGGAAACAAACACCCTAGGGTAAAGTGGTTATGGATAAAGGTTCAATCCAGGGTATATAATATTTTATGCAGTTTAGGGCAACCTAAGTGGTTAAGGAAATGATTAATCCAACATGTAGCATTTAGTTATAAGAAGTTTAAAAC
This sequence comes from Taxus chinensis, assembly GCA_019776745.2. NCBI lineage: Eukaryota > Viridiplantae > Streptophyta > Pinopsida > Cupressales > Taxaceae > Taxus > Taxus chinensis. The sequence goes on from JAHRHJ020003798.1 coordinate 398,289, forward strand.
TAAGTGATTAAAGAAATTAGGGTTTAATCTAATAAAACTATAGCAAAAAAGGAAAGTGTATATTTCCAAATAGGGTATAGGGTAAACTGCTAAGCAATATAGGAAGCAAAGTATACTGCACAGGAACTATGGTTTTTTGTTTAGGTAATTTAGGTTTTTGGGTTTTAGGAAATCAGATAAATGTTTAATGGTTTAGTGAATATGATTTAATCCTACATACCAGTTTATTTGTAGGTTTGTCAACAAAAAATAACGTAACACAAGGTAAAGAAGTGAAAAAAGAGTTTAGATAAATGCAAACGTAAATCATCTATCACGAGGCCATCAATATATAGAGTGAGTACGTTTTTACTGGAGCTAAAGTCCTTTAGATTTTAGTGACGTTGCTACAACATATCACAAAGATATTGAGGTTTAATAACAAATCCTTCAAGAGTTGCAAAAAAATGCTAGGGTGTAAGGTTTAGATCTACAGAGTTTATGCAACCCTTCCACCAAAAAATAATAAGGGTCCACTGAACAAAAGTTTATAATTTAGATGGATTAGGGTTTAGAACTTACCTCTTTACGGTGATTATTGTCTCTCGAAGAGCATTATTGTTTCCCAAAAAGATGTTTCCTCCACCCTACAATAGACTATTACCATCTCACTATTTAGGCACACTTAAAAGGACTTATGGATGTTACAAAAACATAATAGATTATTCATGGTAATAAAAATGGTGCTCACGGTTTACAGTTTAAGAAATGTAAGCCCAATAATTAGGGCTAAGGGTACAGGGTTTATTTTTTAGCTAAGTTAACATTTAATGGTTAGACATAAAAAATGTCAAGCTTTAGGACTCAAAATAAAAAGTTTAGAAGATATAGAGTTTATGAAGTAAGCCCTTTAGGGTAATAGAGCTTAAAGTTTACTGGTTTAAGGTGGATTTTTGATGGTCGTATGGTTTAGGTTTGACATGTCCATTACTCAGGGTATCATGAAATTAGGGTTGAATGTTTAAAGGTACCATACAGATCGATGAGGACTATTAGGGAACCACAATGGCCAGGTTGACACCATTTAAGAAGTTTCAGGCTAAGGCCACTAAAAAACATTGCTAAATCCATTGAGGGTATATAGTATATATATGTGGTGTATGATATTAGTGAATTAAATTTTGAAAGAGGTATGTACAAAGAGTTGAAAAAACATAGTGAATCCACTAGGGGGTTTAGAGGTGAGACCACTGTAGTACTGACAGAATTAGAAATCATGATTTAAAGACAAAAAATGATCATTTTGGGTTTCTTGTCTAAGGGTTTAGGGTTTTTTGCTAAGCACCTAGCCTCTTTAATACCTATCAGGATAAAAATCAACACTACCATTTTTTAAGAAAAGATAAAGAATATAGGAATTTTAACGGTTGAGGGCTCAGAATAACTTGAAGAAATAATTAGGATGTGAGGACAAAGGGATCAGGTCTCCTATTGGGTGTAGTGTCATATGTATGTATGTAAATGAAAAAGATATAAAACTAGAGGGTTTAGGGTTTTTAACTTTACGAATTGAGGGTTTACCTGCTCTAGGGTTTAATTTAAATACACCAAGTATTAGCGTTAAAAAGGAAGATAAATGAATATCATAACCATAAAAATTGCAAACACACACCTCTAGTTTTTTGGGTTTATGGATTTAAAATGGAATCATGGGTATCCTTGTGAGATGAGTATTTAGTCACAAATGCATTTTGAGCTCAAGGTTTAGGATTTTGGGTTTTGAGATGAAGGAAGTTTATGGTCCTTGAAATGTCCCAAAATCCATGTTTGTAGTTATCCTGCTTACTACTTCAACAAGGTTCAGGGTTTTCTCAATGTTTGTAAGCCTCTTAAAGATAGAATGCTCCTATGAGTTTAAAGGTTTGAATGTATAGTGTATTAGGGCTAATAGTTTACATGGTTAGGTTTTGGGGATTAGTGTTTAGGGTACTAGTGTTTTACTGTTGATGCACGGCTCACAGCACCCCTGGATGTAGATCAGGTTTCTAGGTTGATCACTTTGGCATCCAGTGTGATTGAACAACATTGAATCCTTTCTCTAAGTGTGGGACTTGTGAAAATGAGAAAGAATTCTCTAGATTAGAGGCTGGTTTCCTCAAATTCCTCTAATTTAGATGCTACATTTACACAACTATGCAGAGGGTTCAGATCTCAAAACCTAATCTAAATCTGCCAAGGAGACAGGGGTAAGAGGATGCATAAAATTGAAATATAAGCTAATAGATGGTGATGCACTAAAAGGGAATGAAGAACATCTATTGTCATGCCAATAAACACAGAACCAAGATTTGCAATGTGATATAAGATTATGCACAGACTGACAAAACCTGTAGTAACTTAAGACCAGAAAGGAAGGCAAATAATGACACACAGAGAGGGACTGAGAACCCATCCACAGAAGCATGCATTATCATTGCTCCAAAGATTGATACAATATCACTGCATTAGAATGCTCAGAGAGGTCAGAATAGTATTACAGTTCAAATGGAGAGGTTTGAATTCTTACATAAATCACTTCCTGGAGGAGAAGCAGAAGGAGATTGCTAAAACAGGAAAAAATGCATTCAACCTTTTTAGAAATGAAGCTCAAAACTGGCTTTTACAATATGCATGGGTCGAGCCCATGAGACAAGGAAACGTACAAGAGGGGGAGAGCCAAATCTACCTCCAACCACTCCAGGTTGCATTCCATTAATCTCATTACGGCAGAAGCTTATAGATCCTGGCATAAACTGGCGGGTTGTCTAACTAGAAGTGGCAGGAGACTGTGACCCATGCTGCATTAAAGTTGTTTGTTGAAGCATGTCACTTCTGGCCTTGTTATTTCACATGTGTTAGAGGTGTTTCTTGATTTTCTCTCTCTCCAAACTGCAACCAAAATGCAATATTGACATCAGAATCATGTAGAGAATTTTACCAGCTTTCCATTGATATAAAGAACGTGCCAATCCGAGCTCTGGATCAAACGTTATGGCGATCTGAAGATTTAGGGCAAAAAACAGGCCAAAAATGATGTTCAGAAAATCTTTCCCGTGCTCTGCCACCTGGATGACACATGGCACGTGACTGATTGGACGAGCAATTCTCTCTCCTACTGCCTTTCACGTGGGATTTCCTTTTGAAATTTGACCTTATGGACTCCTTGGAAACTTGGACACTTTTCCCCCGCGTCTATTTCATTGGTTCGGGTCATGTGGCATCGAAACCTCACCCTTTGAGGTTTGGGACTATGGGGTCATCCTTGTGACACGTGTCGCTGATTTGCCATTGGTCTTGCGGGGTTCTTCAAAGCTTTCCCTGCGCCCTTCGCGTGCTTCCCCTGCTCCTTAGGACACGTGTCCCATTTTTGTTTGCTCGGACAAAAACCTTCTGATCTCGCCCTTTGAAATGGGCTTCAGACATCGTCCCCTCATTTGACACGATGACATGCTATGGTGCAATCTGATTGGCTCTACCAGCTTTTTGTGTCAGCTCATGTCCTCACGTCCCTCGCTGTTCGAAAACTACTTGCGGCCCAAATTCCTTCGATTTGCTTGAAATGGGCTTCCTTGTCCCTTTTTTTGCTGATGACACGTGGCGTGATCTGATTGGCTCTCAGCTTTCTCAGCTCTTCACATCCCTCGCATCCCTATGTCCCAGCTGTTCTAGAGTGAAAGTTCTCCTTGTCAGTCGATCCGGGCAGTTCGTGTCCTTCGCGTCCTCGCGGCCGAGATGTCCCAATTGTTCTGCTTAGCAGTTAGTCGATTTTCCTCTAACCTTCAGCCGGTTCACCTTTCCATGTCCCATGTGTCCTCACGGCCCGGATGTCCCTTTACGCTGCGGACCACCTGGCACCCTTTCGGCTGATTCACGCCCCGATGTCCCAACTATCCAAAGGACCGCCTGGACTAGGACTTAGCCATTTTTCATGATTTTTCCTGGCCCAAGCTTGTTTTTTGAAACTTTTTCACCTTTTCTCAGAACTTGCTCTTTTCTTCTTGGACAGGGGAGTTAGAAAAACCTAGAAACATGATTTTTTCCCTGAATCAATCTATTTTCCTGGGAATTGAGTATTCTGATGCATGTTATAAAATTTACCCTGGGGGTGAATTTTGGATAACAATTTTGTGACTCAGCGGGGTTACCTGCCTACTAGGTAGAAGATACCAGTAGCCTGAAGTAGTCCATTGGGCATGGAGTCATCAGATATTCTATTTAGAACCCCAACTAACTCAGTATGTGCAAGGAGGAAGATGGAATATCACTTGATAGGAGCAAGGACTGCAAAACCTCTCTAGAGATAGCAAGCTGTGCCAAAGCACTTAGGGAAAACAAAACTAACCTATAGCAAAACAATGTGCACAAGCACTTGGAGGAATGAAAATCTAATCTAATATTTACAGAGGTAGTGAATTTCCCTCTAGAAGCAACGCTTGAGATAGATTCCATTTACTGAAATCTGTAGTTCTTTGCCATCCAATGAGGCCAATTAGAAAGCATTATTGTTCTTGCATTTCGTGACCATGTATGGGCCACTCCAAATGGCATCAAATTTTGAATGCCTTCCCAGTTTTGCTCTATCTACATCCCATTTCAACACTGATCTCCAACTTGAAAAGATCTATCCTTAGCCTTCTTATCAAAGGTCTTCTTGATCAAAGCTTGATCCTTTTCCATTGCTTAGGATGCCTGGTTTCTGATCTCTTGTAGCTCCATCAACTCTTCATACCTCACTTCCATAGGCTCAAACTCCAGCAACTCCAGCTGCTTCATGAGTTCCAATGCTGGCAACTCAAGTGACATGGGAAAGATTACCTCTCTTCCATAGACAAGTTTGAATGGAGAGTTACCTATGCATCTTTTGGGAGTTATCTTATCAGCCCATAAGGCTGATTTCAGTTTGGTATGCCAAGACCTCTACTTCTCATCAAGAGTCCTCCTAATGATCCTCAACAAGTTCTTGTTTGTAGACTTGGCCTGGCCATTACCTTGAGGGTAATAGTTTGATGAAGTGCTTAGGTAAATACCATTCTTGATAGCCCACTCAGTCACCTTAGATTTGATGAATGTCAATGCATTATCAGACATTATTGTAGCAGGTACACCAAATCTAGCTGTTATCCCCTCATAAAATTCTAAGATGCTAGACTTAGTTGCCTCTTTGAGTGCTACTGCTTCTGTCCACTTGGTGAAGTAGTCTGTGGCTGTCAAAATCCATTTGTGTCCTTGGATTGAATTGGGATTGATGACTCCAATGAAGTCCAAACCCCATTGCATGAATGGCTGGTCAACTGAGATTGGATGTAATGGAAGGGCAACAAGTCTCTCCTTTCCTATGAAGAATGCACAATTCTTACACCTCTTGATCCATGCATAACAATCACTGAAGATCTTAGGCCAATAAGAACCAGCCTTCATGATCTTTACAGCTATCACTCTTGGTGAAAACTAGCCACTAGCTGGTCCACCATGGAACTCTTCCAACACCCTTTGAATCTAATTTGTGCTAATGCATCTCAGCAGCACTCCATTCACATCTTTCTTGAACAAAACTCCATTGACAATGGCATACGGGACAACCTGCAATCTGAAGTGTCTCCTTTGGGTCTTGTTCATCTCCGGAGGGTATAGGCCTTTTCCTAGGAAGTGTATAATGCCTTAGGTCTAGCAAGGAGTGGGGGAAACATTGTCTTCTTCTCGGTTGCCACTTGGCTCATGGTTGTCCTAAACTGTCAAAACAACCTCTTCTTCATTGCATACTTCTTTTTGCTTCCCCAAAACCAGCTGCTCACACAATCCTTTCCCTCTTACTAGCTTGGTGATCTTGATCTCAATGTCATACTCCATGACACGGGTGATCCAACCTACCCTTTTCTCATTCAAATCCTTGTTGAGGAGGAAGTCCTTAACCCCAACATGTGAGACCAACAACTGGACCTTGTTGTTTGAGATTAAATGCTTGAATTTCTTCAAGCTTCTGATTACTACAAGTACATGCTTCTTAATGAAAGAGTATCTCACCTCATAGTCATCTAGGCTCTAGCTAAAGAAGGTAATTAGATTCTCATCATTATCTTTGTTCTGTTGTACCAAAATGGCAGAAATAGTGTCATTACCTCCAAATGCATAGAGGATGAAATCCTTGGAGAAGTCTGGGTTGATGAGAGTTGGTGCCTGAGAGATAGCTTCTTTGATTACTTCAAAACTCTCCTTGCCTTCTGTTGTCCACTTGAAGGCCATGCTATTCTTTCACATTTTGGTGATGGGCTTGGCAAGGGCTGTAAAATCTGGGAAAAACCTCCAAACAAAGTTTATCCTTCCCAAGAAAATCTGAAGGGCTTTCTTGTGGCTTGGCAATGGTAGTACTTTTATGGCTTCAACCCTCTTTGGATCAATTGTTAATCCTTCCTTGGAGAAAATATGGAAAAGGAGCTTTCCTTCATGTGTAAGAAAGATGCATTTCTTAGGATTCAAAGACACTCCAAATCTCCTGCACCTCGTGAAGACTTGTCTCAAATGAGAGAGGTAGTCTGCTACTTTTTTGGAAAAAATAGTGATATCATCAAGATAAATCAGCACCACATTGTTAATCAAACCTTTGAATTCCATGTTCGTTGCTCTTTGGAAGTTAGCACCAGTGTTGGAAAGCCCAAATGGAATTTTCCTGTATGTAAAAGTTCCCCATTTGGTTGTGAAGGCTGTCTTGAACTGGTCCTCTTCCTTCACCATAATCCGATTATACCCTGAGTAGCCATCAAGCAGTGAAAACCTCTCGGAGCCAGCCACTACTTGTAAGATTTTCTCCATGGAAGGGAGTGGGTAATTGTCCTTGAGAGAGGCTCTATTCAAGTCTCTGAAGTCAACACACAATCTGATCTCTCCACTCTTCTTTCTGACTGGAACTAAGTTGGCAACCCAGCTAGAATGCTTGATTGGGAATATGATCTTTGACTCAATCAGCCTATCCAATTTGTTCCTCATGAGAGGCTCCATGTGTGGATTGACTGGTCTTTGTTACTACCTGACAGGCTTAGTATTTGGATCCAATTAAATGGTATGCTGATCTAAGTTGGGATTGAAACCTTTCAACTCTTCATAGATCGAAGAAAACACATCAGGGAACTCTCGAAACAGTTGTATGAACTCATACATTTCTTGTTTAGTTGCCATCCTTCCAATTTGCAATGGTTTGTTCTCTTCTACCAAGATGGATACTGAATCCTCTCTCTTGACTTGAATGTTTTCTTTCTCCTTTGTATACTAGTCATTGGGGTTAAAAATGGACTCCAAAGTGATGAGTCCTTTGGGTAGCTTGTTAGTTCTCAACTGTACCACTTGGTCACCATACTATTGTTCCACTCTTTCTTGATTCTTAGCTGAGAAATCAGCTTCTTCTTGCAAGAAATGGATGATTTTCTGGTCATTTTCAAACACTTGCCAACTAACATTGTTATCTGGCACTGAATGTCTCACAATCATGTGGATGTTTGGTTGTACCTTGTCTTGTTGAATGCTTTCCACAATGTTAAAGGCTTCCCCTACTGCTGCAAGCCTGTCAGCAGTTTCATTTTCCTTCCTAGGAATGGATTTGATGCCAAAACCCTCAAAATCTTCCATGAGGTCCCACACCCTGTTCTTGTAGCACTTGAGTAGATCATTCTTGGCAGCATGATGTCCCTTGACCTGATTTACAATCAATTCACTATCACCAAAGACTTGCAAGTTCTTTATTTTCTTCTTTATTGGCCAATGCATCCCTTGCACCAAGGCTTCATATTCAGTAGTGTTATTGGAGCATGCAAACTGAAATCTAAAAGCTGAATAGTACTTTATTCTTTGAGGTGAAAAAAGCATAGCTCCACCTCCTGCACCTTGTCTACTCCTCGATCCATCAAAAAACAGTTGCCATACCTCATTGTCATCCTTGTGGTCTAACTTGGTGATGCTAGGAATAGGCTGATTTTCTTCGTGTATGCAATAGACCCCTAGCTCAAATTCTTCCACTTCTTGATAAGGATCAAATGCATGTACCTTGTTTGCCAATTCATCAAGAATTAGATTTGGGATGCTTCCAACCTTAGTGTCAGCTTCATCAATGCTTGGGTGATCTTCTTGATCAAATGCTGAGCAATTGGCGTTAATTTGACTTGGAGTGTAAGGCTCAATATGGAAGTTTGCAATAGGTTCTGACCTGATTGTAGCCTTAGTTCCATACCTTGTTCTGAACAGCATGTGTGACCAATCAATAGATAAATATCCCCCAATCTTGGCTGTGAAGTCCCTTGACAAGCAAAGGGAAAAGAGTGGTGGAAGGTCTATGACTGATACATCTTGTAAAACAACAACATTTGGACATGCATGCAAGGTAAGACTCAAGTTTCTAATCACTCCAACTGTTGCTACTGCTGTTCCATCCAGCTGCACTACCCCTTTGGATGTTGTTTCATATTGAAGTCCTAGCTGATCTGCTATCTGTTTAGGAATTACCGAGCTACTTGCCCTGGAGTCTATCATGCAATTGTGCACTAGCTGATTTCCAATGATCAATGAAACATAGAAAGGAGGGGGCTTCAACATTTTACCTTGCTATCCTCCATGATTTCCCTTAGGCTGGGTAGCATTTATAAGCACTTTGTCTTGCATCTAAACTTGTTGATTCAGAGTTGGTAAGTCCTTCATGGCATCTTGCAGCAGATCTCTTTGGCCTGGGATAGATAGGGATTCCCATATTGATATATTAACATTTGTCTTCTTCATCTGATCAATGATGTTGAATGGTTATGAAGGATCTCTTTGTTGTCCCTTGGTTTGCACATTCACTCCTTGCGTGTGGGCAACAACAACTGGTATTTGAGTTGTTCTAGGAGCTGTTCTTGGCTGCCCTTGTGCATTTGAAATTAGATTCTACTTTCCAATCATTTGTGGAGCCATGGAAGGTTGTGGGTTGGTTAGGGCCAATGGAAGTTCTTCACCCAAATTCCTTCTTTTTGACCTTGTGTTGGCTGCAACACCTTGAGAAACTACTTGATTCATGCCACATAAATCTTTTGCTTGCCAATTTACCAATATAGTGTCATTTGGGGCTGATTGTTGTTGGAATGTTTCTTGTTGTTGATTGTTTCCTTGACTGCCCTCACCCTCCACACTAGTAGTTGTCACCATTAGTGCTTGATTCAAAGCACCATTGAAGCACATGGATTGGTTATGAGGCTCATTGCATGGAAAACACCAATCATACTCTTGAGCAATGTTGTTTTGTGTTGGCACTAATGCCTTAGAGGCAGATATGGCATTTGGATTATAGGTCTGAAATGGTCTATTGGTAGGAGGCCTTGTTTGATTCATATTTTCAGCTGGGTTAGGAGGCCTTTGTGGTTGGTATGGCTATCTGTTAGGCTGAGCTTGGGGTTGATAAGAAGGTCTAAAACCTTGGGCTTTTTGCCTCTAGAGAGTAACCAGCTCATTGCCTAGGTTTTGCAATTTCTTCATGACTTTTTCAAGCTCACTTGGGGCAGTTGGAGATGAAGTGGAAGCTTCATTTAAACTCTGATTTCTAGGAGTGGGAGAAGGAGCCAAACTAGGTGCTTGATTGGTGTTTGGGCTCTCTAAACTTGTAAACAGTGGCATGGGAGGTCTAGGGGCTTGTTTGCTAGCTTGGATCAAACAATTTTCAGTCCTAATGGCAATGTTATAAGCCATAGGGATAGTTATGCCTCCCATGGACTAAATGAACATAGAAATATAAGAATTTAGAGCTTTGAGATAGTAGAGAAAAGCACCTTCTATTGTTGGCCTGACTGCCATTGGAATTCTCTCCCAAGTCTTTTGAAATCTGAAGTTGAAATCGGTTAGCTGCTCATTGGGAGCTCTCTTGATGGTTGTCAGCTGCTCCAAAAGAGACAAGTTGTCTCCCTTCTCTCTGAATTACTCATGAAGTGCTATACACAGCTGATTCCAATTTGTGACAGAACCAGCTCCAAGGCTTCTAAACCATTGCAATGATTTACCCTTGAATGAAGACGCCAGTAACTTGACAACCACTTGCATCTCATTTATTTCATGGATTGCACAAAGGTTAGCAATATCTTTAACATGATCACCTAGAGTAGTCTGATTTTCTCCAGTGAAGTAGGGGTTGTTCTTCAAGGCTGCAATAGGAATTGGATGTTGTGCATTAAGGGCAAGTGGACTGCTGCCTGTGAAGTTGACGTAGGGGTTGTTTTGCGCCATTCTAATTGGTCTTAAAACCCTTGTTGACTGAATGAAAGGCCTACCAGGTGGAGGAGTTGAGAGAGTTCTGTTTGGTGGAGATGGAGGCCTTTGAATCCTTCTTCCTCTTTGCCTTCTTCTTGGAGATAATCGTAGGTATTCAAACAGCACCTCTTCTTCTTCAAATCTTGACCTTGTGGTGACTCTTCTCATGAGTTTTCAGGCCTGCACAACTGAAACTAGTTGATTCTTCCCCTTGAAGTCACTAGATATGTAAATAATAGCTCTTTTAAGCAAGAAATTTACAGGATATGCACATCAACTTTGCTACAATAAAATTGAGACCTCTAGGTCCCACTAGGCATGCCAAAACTATTGTTACAGGCTTACAGCACCCTTGGATGCAGATCAAGCTTCTAGGTTGATCACTCTAGCATCCAGTGTGATTACACAACATGGAAAGTTCTCTCCATGTGTGGGACTTGTGATACTTAGAGAGGAATCTCCAGATTAGAGGCTGGTTCCTCAAACTTCTCTCATTTAGATCTATATTTGCACAACTATAGAGGTTCAGATCCTAATCCTACTCTAAATTGCAAGGAGACAGGGGTAGAAATGCAAAAAATTGAAACTAACTAAAGATGGTGATGCACCAAAAGGGAGTGGTGAATATTTTTGTCATGCAAATAGACATAGACCCAAGATTACAACATAAAACATACATAGACTGATAAGATATAACTTAGGATCTAAAATGAAGCAAATAATACAAACAAAGGATTGAAACCCATTCACAAAGCTTGTATTATCATTTCCAGTGTCAAAATCACTGCATTACAACCTCAGAGAGGTAAAAACTATTACAATCCTTGGAGATATCTAATTCTTACATCAATCACTTGCTGGAGGTGAAAGAAGAAGATTACTATTGCAAAAAAGCATTCCCCCCTTTAGAAATGAGCCAAAACTGGCTTTTACATTGCATGGGTCGAGCCCAAGAGACAGAAATGTACAAAAACGTGAGAGCCCATTCCTCCTTGACTGTAAATGCATTAAAATGGCATGGGGAACCTTAAAAACCCATACCCTGCCATTTTTGACCAGTTTGGAGGAGAATGCGACCCATTCTGTATTAAATTTGGTCGCTGAAATGTCACTTCTAGCCATGAACACGTGTCAGAGCCATTTCTGACTTTTCTCTCTCCAAACTACACCAAAATTCAAGATTAGCCCTAGAATCATGTAGAGAATTTTATAAGATTTTCAATGATATAAAGAACATGCAAATCCGAGCTCTGGATCGAAAAATATGGTGATCTGAAGATTTAGGGCACAAAACAAGCAAAAATGAGTTTTGAAATTTTTTCCCGCGCTCTGCCACCTAGATGACACGTGTCAAGCACTGATTGGATGCGTAATTCTCTCTCCTACACTTACCCGTGGGTTTTCCCTTGAAATTTGACCTTTTTAATTTTTTGGAAATTTTTCCACTTTTCCCCCGTGTCCCCACCACTAGGGACACATGGCATGATCTGATTGGAGGACAGGGGCACGGGGTCATCCTTTACTTTTTAACTTTTTTCCAAAACTCTTGCCAAATTCTTCAAAGTTTCCCTGAGCTCCGCACTTCCCTACTCCTTAGGACACATGTCCTATTTTTATTTGCTCAGGCTGACCCTTCAAACCTCTCCCTTTGAACTTTTAGACGTTTTCCCTTATGACACGTGTCATGCTGCGATTCATCCACGGGCCTGCTGGCTTTTCATGTCCCTCACGTCCTCATGGCCCAGCTGTTCCAAACTACTTGGGACAAATTCCTCTAATCCACCCGAAATGGGCTTCCTTGTCCCTTTTTCAGCCGATGACACGTGGCATGATCTGATTGCTCTCGGCTTTCTCAGCTCTTCGTGTCCCTCGCATCCCTATGTCCTAACTATCTAAGTGTGAAAGTTCTCCTTTTCGGTCGATCTAGGTGGTTTGTGTCCTTCGTGTCCTCATGGCCCAGATGTCCTAACTGTTTCGCTCAGCAGTTAGTCAATTTTCCTCTGACCTTCAGCCGGTTCGCCTTTCCATGTCCCCCGCATTCTCACGGCCTGGATGTCCCTTTACTCTATGGACCACCTGGCACCCTTTCGGCTAATTCGCGCCCCGATGTCCCAACTATCCCAAGGACTACCTGGACTAGGACTTAGCCATTTTTCATGATTTTTCCTGGCCCAAGCTTGTTTTTTGCAACTTTTTCACCTTTTCTCAGAACTTTCTCTTTTCTTCTTGGACAGGGGAGTTAGAAAAAATATGAGGGGACCCTAGAAACATGATTTTTGCCCTGAATCAATCTATTTGCCTGAGACTTGAGTATTCTGATGCATGTTTCAAAATTTACCCTTGGGGTGAATTTTGGATAACATTTAGATCACAGGGTTTAGTGTTTAGTTTTTAGGGCTAAGGGTTTATTTCTCATTGTTTAGGGTTTGGCGCTAAGATTTTTTAGTTTAAGGTTAGGGTTTAGTGATTAGGGTTTAGGGCTAGGGGTTTAAGATTTAGGTTTTAGGGATCATGGTATAGGGTTTATGTTACACGGTTTATGGTTTAGCATTTAGGGTTTAAGTTTTATGGTTTAGGGTTTAGGATTTAGTGTTTAGCACTAAACAAAGGGGGTTTATGATATAGGTTTTAGTGTTTAGTTTTTACGGTTTAGGGTTTATTTTTTAGCATTTAGTGTTTACGGTTTAAGGAATTTAGGGTTTATGACCAAGGCTTTAAGGAATAGGTTTTAGGAGGTTTAGGGTTTAGGATTTAGGGATTTTTGTTTAGGGTTAATGGTTTGGGGTTTTAGGTTTTGTATTTAGGGCTAGGGGTTTAGGGTTTAGGATTTAGGGCTTATTGTTTAGGGTTAGATTTTAGGGTTTAGGGCTCAGGGTTAGGAGTTTAGGTTTAAGGGTTTAGGGTTTAGTGTTTAGTGTTCAAGGCTTAGGTATCAGTGTTAAAATTTTAGGGATTTGGGATTAGGGTTTATTTTTTATTAGTTAAGACTTAAGGTATAGGGTTTTGGTTTAGGGTTTATGGTTAAGGATTTATAGTTTAATGCTAAGGGTTTAGGTTTCAATGCTGAGGGTTTAGGGTTTAGTGTTTAGGATTAAGGGTTTAGGGTTTAAATCTCAAAGCTCATTATTTAGGGTTTAGGGTTTGTCTTAGGGTTTAGGGTTTAGGGTTTAGAGTTTAGTATTTAGTGCTAAGGTTTTAGTTTTTAGAATATAATTTTTAGGGCTCAAAGTTCAGTGTTTAGGGTTTAGAATTTAGGGATTAGGGTTTAGGGTTTAGGGTTTGGGGTTTAGGTTTTTTTGTTTAGGATTTTATGCTTTAAGGTTTAGGGTTTATGTTTTATGGTTTAGGACTCAGGGTATAAGGTATAAGGTTTAATTTTTTGGTATTTTTTAAAGGGTATAGGGTTTGGGGTTTATGGTTAAGGATTTAAAGTTTAGGGTTAATGGTTTAGGGTTTAGGGTTTATGGTTTAAATATCAACACTCATGGTTTAGGGTATAGGGTTTATGTCTTAGGGTTTATGATTTAGTGTTTATGTTTTTTTTCTCAAGTTTTAGATTTTAGGGTTTAAGGTTTAGGGTGTAGGGGTAAGGGTTTAGGGTTTAGATATTAAGGTTTATGGTTGAGGGATTAGGGTTTAGGGTTTATGGTTTAGGGATAAGGATATAGGCTGTAGGGTTTAAGGTTTATAGCTCATGATTTAGGGTTTAGGGTTTAGGTTTTAGTGTTTAGGGTTTAGGGTTTAGGTTTTAGGAATTATGTTTTAGGGTTTAGGGTTTAGGGTTTACAGTTTAATGCTAAGGTTTTACTGTTTAGGGATTAAGGGGTTTGTGGTTTATGGTTTCAGGGTTAGGTTTTTATTGTTTAGGTTTTAGTGCTCAGGGTTTAGGGTTTGGGGTAATTAATTTAAGGTTTAAAGTTTAGGATTTTTTTGTTTAGGTATTAGGGTTTAGGTTTTAGGGCTTAGGGTTTAGGGTTTAGTTTTTAGGGTTCATGGTTTAGATTTTAGAGTTTAGGGTTTAAGGTTTAGGGTTTAGGGTTTATGGTTTAAGGTTTAAGGCTAAGGGCTTATAGTTTAGGGATTAGGGGGTTTACGGTTTATGGTTTTAGGGTTTAAGTTTTATGGTTTAAGGTTTAGTGCTCAGGGTTTAAGTTTTGGGGCTAAGGATTTAGGTTTTACTTTTTAGGGTTTTATGGCTTATGGCTTAGAGTTTAGGGTTTAGGGCTCGGGTTTTAGGGTTAAGCTTTTTGAATTCAGGGTTTAGATCTCAAGGTTTAGGGTTTAGGGTTTAAGGTTTATGGTTTAGAATTTTTGGCTAATAGTTTAAGCTATAAGTTAAAGGGTTTGTGGTTTAGGGTTTAGGGTTTAGTATTTATGGGGTTTATGGTTTATGATTTAGGGTTTAGTATTTAGGATTCAGGGTTTAGGGTTTCAAGTTTAGGTTTTAGGTTTTATGGTTTAGGTTTTAGGATTTAGGGCTTGGAGTTTAGTTTTAGTGTTAAGGATTTTGGATTTAGGGGATTTAGGGTTTAAGGTTTAGTGTTTATGGTAGAGTGTTAAGGACCTAGGGTTTAGGGTTTAAGGTTTAGCATTTCAGGCTAAGGGGTTAGGGTTAATTTTTTAGGATTTAGGGTTTAAGGTTTAATATTTAGTGTTTAAAGTTTATGGTTTAATATTTAGTGTTTAGGTTTTAGGGTTTATTGTTTAGGGTTAAGGGTTTAGGTTTTACGGTGTTGGGTTTTGGGCTAATGGTTTAAGGTTTAGGGTTTAAGAGGTTTATAGTTTAAAATTTATGGTTTATGGCATTTAAAGTTTAGGATTTAGGGTTAAGGGTTTAGAGCTTAGGTCTCAGGGTTTAGGTTTTTAGGATCACGTTTTAATGTTTAGTGTTTAGGATTAACAACTAATGGTTTTGGGTTTATGGTTTATGGTTTAGGGTTTAGGGATTAGGGTTTAGGGGTAAGGTTTTAGGGTTTAGGGCTCAAGGTTTATGGTTTATGGTTTATGGTTTAGGGTTAATGATTTAGGTTTTAGATTTTAGGGTTTAATATTTAGGTTTTAGGGTTTAGTGATTAAGGTTTATTTCTCAGGGTTTAGGGTTTAGGATTTATGACTATGGGTTTAGGATTTAGGGTTAAGTGGGTTTATGGTTTAGATTTTTAGGTTTTAGGGTTTAGGGTTTAGGGTTTAAGAATTAGCATTTAGGATTTAGGGTTTAGAGCCATGGTTTTATTGCTAAGGGTTTAGAGGTAATTGTTTTAGGGTTTAGGGATCAAGCTATAGGGTATAAGGTTTAGGGTTTAGGTTTCATAGTATAGGGTTTAGGGTTTAGTTTTTACGGCTACAAGTTTTGGGTTTAGGTTGTTTAGTGTTTAGGGTTTATGGTTTATAGTTCATTTTTTTAGGATTTAGGGTTTCAAGTTAAGAGATCAAGCCTCACTTTTTAGTGTTTAGCATTTAGGTATCATGATTTAGGGTTTAGGGCTTAGTTATCAAGGTTTAGAGTTGAGGCTTTATGGTTTAGGTTTAACGTTTTAGCGATCATAGTTTAGGGATCATATTTTAGGGTTTAGTGTTTAGAATTTAGGGTTTAGGGCTTACAGTTTATTATTTAGGGTTTGTAGTTTACGGTTTATGTTTTTGTGTTTAAGTTTTAGGCTTTAGGGTTTATGGCTTAGAGTTGAGGGTTTAGGTTTTAGGGTATGGGGTTCAATTTTAAGGGTTTAGGGTTTAGTTTCTACAACTAGGGGTCTATAGTTTAGGGTTTAGGGTTTAGTGTTTAAGGTATAGGGTATAGGGTTGGGGTTTAGGATTTAGCATTTAGGGTGTTTTTAGTCTAAGGTTTAGGGTTTAGGGATTATTAGTGTTTAGGGTTTAGGGTTTAGGTATCAGGGTCTAGAGTTTAGGGTTTAGGATATAGGGTTTAGGTCTAAGGTTTTATGGGTTAGGGTTTAGGGGGTTTACGGTTTAGGGTTTAGGTATTAAGGTTTAGGTTTTAAGGATCATGGTATAGGGTTTAGGGTTTAGAGTTTAGGTGTCAGGGTTTAGGGTTTAGGATTTAGGGTTTAGAGTTTAGGGCTAATGGTTTAGTGTTTAGGGTTTAGATTTTAGGGGGTTTATGGTTTAGGGTTTACGGATTAGTTGTTTCATCTTTAGGGGATTTATGGTTTAGGGTTTAGGGTTTAGGGGCTTTAAAGTTTAGGGCTCAAGGTTGGTTTAGGGTTTAGGGTTTCAGGCTAGGGGATTAAGGACTAGGGTCTAGGGTATAGGGATAAGTGTTTAGGCTTTAGGTTTTAGGGCTTAGGGATCATAGGTTAGGGTTTAGGTTTTAGGGATTATACTTTAGGGTTTTGGGTTTAAAGTTTAGGGTTTTGGGTTTAAGGTTTAGTTTTTATGGATAAGATTTTAGGGTTTAGTGTTTATGGATAAGAGTTTAGGATTTATGGATCATATTTTAGGTTTTAGGGTTTGGGATTTTAGGTTTATAATTAAGGGTTGGGGCTTTAGGGTTGAGCCTTTGGTGCTCAAGGTTTAGGGTTTAGGGATAAAAGTTTAGAATTTAATATTAAGGTTTTAGGGTTTAGGGATAAGGTTTTAAGGAAAAGGGTTAAGGGTTTAGGGTATAGGGTATAGGGTTTAGGGTTTAGGAATCATGGTATATGGTTTAGCAATTAGGGTTTTGGTTTTAGGTTTTAGGCTATAGGTTTTATGGTATATATTTTAGGTTTTAGGGTTTAGGATTTAATGTTTAGCGGGTTTTGTTTTAGGGTTTAGGGTTTAGGTATCAAGGTTTAGGGTTTTAGGTTTAGTGTGTATGGTTTAGAATTTAGGGTTTAGGGATTAGGGATCAGGGCTCATGGTTTAGGGTTTACGGTTTACTATTTATGGCTAAAGGTTTAGATTTTATGGTTTAGGTCTTAGAGTTTAGGGTTTAGGGTTTAGGGCTAAAGGTTTAGGGTTCAAGCCTTAGGGTTCAGTATTTAGCGTTTAGGGCTAGGGATTTAGGGTTTAGGATTTAGAGTTAAGGATATATGGTTTAAGCTTTATCATTTAGGGGGATTAGGGTTTAGGTTTTAGAGTTTAGGTTTAAGGTGTTTATTTTTTAGGGGTTGGGGTTTATAGTTTAGGGTTTAGGGTTTAAGGTTTATGGATGAGGGTTTAAGGTTTAGGGTTTAGGGGTTATGGCTCATGGTTTATAGTTAAGGATTTATGTTTTACGGCTAAGGGTATATTGTTTATCATTTAGGGTTTAGAGTTTATGGTTAGGGGTTTAAGCGTTAAGCTTTTTTGCTCAGGGTTATGGCTTTAGGCTTTAGAGTTTAGGGAATCAAGATTTAGGGTTTAGGGTTTAGGGTTTAGGCCTCAGGGTTTATGTTATATGGTTTATGGTTTATGGTTTAGTTTTTAGCTTTTAGGGTTTAGGGTTGAGATATAAGGGTTTAGTGTTTAGGATTTAAGGCTAGTTTTCTAGGGCTTAAGGTTTAGGGCTTCGGATTTAGGGTTTAGGATTTAGGATTTAAGGTTTATGATTCATAGTTTACGGCTAAAGGAATGGGGTTTATTAGTTAGGGTTTAGTATTTATGGTTTAGGTTTTATGGTTTAGGGATTAAGGCTAAGGGTTTAGGGCTCAGGGTTTATTTGTTTAAGGTTTAGAGTATAGTGTTTAGGGTTTAGGGCTATGGGGTTAGGGTTTAGGGATCATGGTTTAGGATTTAGGGATAAGGGTTTATATTTTAGGGTTTACATCTAAGGGTTTAGGGTATACAGTTTAGGCTTTATGTTTTATGATTATGGGTTTAGGGCTAGGGGTTTAGGGTTTATGGTTGAGGGCTTATAGTTTATGGTATAGGATTTAGGGTTTAGGCTTTAGGGTTTAGGGATCAGGTTTAAGGGTTTAGGGTTTAGGTTTAAAGGTTTAGGGATCAGGGTAGAGGTTTTAGGGGTTTTTGCTTTAGGCTTTAGGGTTTAGGGGGTTTAGGGTTTCAGGCTTAGTATTTAAGGATTAGGGTTTAGGGGATTTATTGTTTAGGGTTTATGGTTTAGGGATTAGTGTTTAATTTTTAGGGTTTAAGGCTCAGGGTTTAGGGTTTAGTATTTAGGCCTTAGGATTTTGGGCTCAAGGTTTAGGGTTTAGGGTTTAGGGTATAACATCTAGGGGTAAGGATTTAGGGTTTTTAGTTTAATTTTTAGAGTTCAGGGCTAGGGGTTTAGGCTTTAGGATATAGGGCTCAGGGTTAAGGTTTTAGGGTTTAGGGTTTAGGGTTTAGGATTAAGGGTAGAGGGTTTCAGGTTTAGGGTTTAGAGTTTAGGATTTAGTGTTTATTATTCAGGGTTTAGGATTTAAGGTTTATGGTTTAGGGTGTAGGGTTAAGGATTTAGTTTTCAAGGTTTAGTGTTTATGGCTTAGGGTTTATGGTTTAGTATATAGGCTTTAAGATTTGGGGCTCAATGTTTAAGGTTTAGAGTTTAGGGTTTAGAGTTTTTGTCTAAGGGTTTAAGGTTTAGGGTTTAATGTTTAGGGTTTAGGGTGTATGGTTTAGTGGATATATTTGAGGGTTTAGGGTTTAGGGTTTAGGGTTTAGAGCTAAGGATTTAGTGTTTAGGTTTTAGGGATTCAATTTTAGAGCTTAAGGTTTAGGGCTCAACATTTAGGGTTTAGGGTTTAGGGTTTAGGTTTTAAGCTTTTAGGTTTAGGGTTCATGATTTAGGGTTTAGGGATAAAGGTATGGGGTTTAATATTTAGATTTTATGGTTTATGGTTTAAGGTTTATGGTTTAGGGATCAGGGTTTAGGGTTTAAGGTTTAGTGTTTAGGGTTTAGGTTTTAGGGTATAGGGATAAGGCTTTACAGTTTAGGTTTTAGGTGGTTTAGGGATTAGGATTTAGGATTTATGGTTTAGGTTGTAAGGTGTAGGGTTTAGGGCTCAATTTTTTAGGTTTTAGGTATTAGGGTTTAGGATATAGAGATAAGGTTTTATCATTTAGCATTTAGGGTTTACAGTTTAGGCTTTAGGTTTTATTATTTTGGGTTTAGGGCTAGGGTTTTAGGGTTTAGGCTTGAGTGCTCAGGGTTTAGGGATTAGGCTTTAGGGTTTAGTGCTTAGGTTTAAGGGTTACGGTTTAAGAGTTTAGGGTTTAGGTTTAAAGGTTTAGGGATCAAGGTATAGGGTTTAGGGTTTAAGGCATTTAGGGTTTTAGGCTCAGTGTTTATGGATTAGGGTTTAGGGGGTTTATAATTTAGGGTTTAGGGATCAGTGTTTAGGGTTTACTATTTAGGCCTTAAGATTTAGGGCTCAAGGTTTAGGTTTTAGGGTGTAAAGTTTAAGGGTAAGGGTTTAGGGTTTATAGTTTAGGGTTTAGATTTCAAGGCTAGGGGTTCAGTCTTTAGGATTTAGTGCTCAGGGTTGATTTTATAGTCTTTAGGGTTTAGGGTTTAGGATTAAGGGCTCATTGTTTAGGGTTTATGGTTTAGAGTTTTGTTTTTAGGGTTTAGGGTTTAGGGTTAAGGCTTTAGGGATCAAGATTTATTGTTTATAGCTTAGGTTCACGGTTTGGGTCTAAGGGTTTAAGGTTAATGATTTATTTTTTACTGTTGAGGGTTTATGTTTTAGGGGTTATGGATTAGAGTTAAGGGTTTAGGGTTTATGGTATTTACTATTTCATATTTAGGGTTTATGGTTTAGGGTTTACATCTTACGGTTCATGAATTAGGGATTTAGGGTCATGGTTTAGTGTTTAGGCTTTGCGGTTTACATCTAAGGGTTTTTTGTTTATTGTTATAGTTGAGGTTTTAGGGTGAAGGGTTTAGGGCTTAATGTTTATGGTTTAGGTTTTAGGGTTTAGGGCTCAGGTTATAGAATTTAGGGTTTAAGGTTTTGGATTTATTGTTTTTGGTTTAGGGATAAGGCTTTAGATTTTATGGTTTAGGGCCAAGGGTTTAGTGTTTAAGGATGAGCATATAATGTTTAGGGTTTAGGTTTTAGGGTTTAGGGTTTAGGGCTAATAGTTTATGTTTTAGGGTTTAGGGTTTAGGGATTAGCATCTAGTGTTTAGGGCACATGGTTTAGTGTTTATTGTTTTGGGCTAAGGGTTTAGTTCTCATGGTTTAGGGTTTGGGGCTAAGGGTTTATAGTTTACAGTTAGGTTTTATTGATTAGGGTTTAGGGCTAGGGGTTTAAGGTTTATAGATCGTTGTTTAAGATTTAGGTTTTAGGGATCATGGTATAGGGTTTAGGTCTCAGGGTTTAGGGTTTAGGATTTAATTTTTATGGTTTAGGGTTTAGGATTTAGGGTTTAGAACTAAAGGAATGGGGTTTATGATATAGGGTTTAGTGTTTATTTTTTAGGGTTTAGGTTTTAGTTTTAAGCATTTAGTATTTAGGGTTTACGTTTTAGTTTTACGCTTTACAGCCAAGGCTTTAGGGAATATTTTTAAGGGGGTTAAGATTTAGGATTTAGGGCTTATTGTTTAGGGTTTAGGGTTTATGGCTCACTGTTAAGGGTTTAGCTTTAAGGGTTTAGGGTTTAGTGTTTAGTGTTCAAGGCTTAGGTCTGTGTTCAGATTTTAGGGTTTAGGGATTAAGTTATATGTTTTATGATTTAAGACTTAACGTATAGGGTATAGGGTCTAGGGTTTAGGGATTTGGTTTTAGGGTTTAGGGTTTAGGGTTTATGGTTAAGGATTTATAGTTTAGGGCTAAGGGTTTATGGTTCAATATTGAGAGTTTAGGGTTTAGGGTTTAGGGTTTATGGTTTATGGTTTATGTCTTAGGTTTTAGGTGTTAGGTTTTAGGGTTTAGGATGTAGGGCTAAGGTTTTATTTTTTAGAATTTAGCATTTAGGCCTTAGGGCTCAGGGTTTAGGGTTTAGTGTTTAGGGTTAAGGGATTAGGGATTAGGGATTAGGGTTTAGTGATTAGGGTTTAGGGTTTAGGGTTTGGGGTTTAGGTTTTATCTTTTATAATTTATGGTTGAATGTTTAGGGTTTATCTTTTATGGTTTAGGACTTAGGGTATAAGGTATATGTTTTAGGGTTTAGGGATTTTTTTCATGGTATATGGTTTAGAGTTTATGGTTAAGGATTTGTAGTTTAGGGCTAAGGGTTTAGGGTTCAATGTTTAGGGTTTAGGGTTTAGGGTTTAGGTTTTAGGGTTTATTGTTTAAATAAAAATGTCTCGTGGTTTAGGGTTTAGGTTTTATGTCTTATGGTTTAGGATTTATTATTTAGGGTTTTGGGTTCAAGTTTTAGGTTTTAGGGTTTAAGGTTTAGGGTATATGGCTAAGGGTTTAGGGTTTAGCTATAAAGTTTTGGGGTTGAGGGATCATATTTTATGTTTTATGGTTTAGGGATAAGGATATAGGGTGTAGGGTTTATGGTTCATGGTTTAGGGTTTAGGGTTTAAGGATAGGGTTTAGGGTTTAGTATTAAGGGTTTAGGTTTTAGGAATTAGGGTTTAGGATTAAGGGATTATAGTTTAGGGTTTAATGCTAAGGGTTTATTGTTTAGGGATTAAGGGGTTTATTGTTTATTATTTCAGGGTTTAGGTTTTATTGTTTAGGTTTTAGTGTTTAGGGTTTAGGGTTCAGGAATAAGGATTTAAGGTTTATATTTTAGGGTTTTATGGATTAGGTTTTAGGGTTTAGTGTTTAGGGTTCATGATATAGATTTTAGGGTTTAGGGTTTAAGGTTTAGGGTTTAGGGTTTATGGTTTAAGGTTTAAGGCTAAGGGCTTATGATTTAGTGATTAGGGGTTTTACGGTTTATGGTTTCAAGATTTAGGTTTTATGGTTTAGGTTTTAGTGCTCACAGTTTAAGGTTAAGGGTTTAGGGTTTAGTGTTTAGTGTTCAAGGCTTAGGTATCATTGTTTAACTTTTAGGGTTTAGTGATTAGGGTTAATGTTTTATGATTTAAGACTCAAGGTATAAGGTATAGGGTATAGGGTTTAGGGATTTTGTTTTAGGGTATAGGGTATAGGGTTTATGGTTAAGGATTTAAAGTTTAGGGATAAGGGTTTATGGTTCAATGTTGAGCATTTAATGTTTAGGCTTTAGGTTTTATGGTTTAAATCTCAAGGCTCATGGTTTAGGGTTTATTGTTTATGTCTTAGGGATTAGCTGTTAGGGTTTAGGGTTGAGGATTTATGGCTAAGGTTTTGTTTTTAGAATTAAGATTTTAGGGCTTATAGCTCAGGGTTTAGGGTTTAGTGTTTTGGGTTAAGGGATTAGGTTTTAGGGTTTAGGCTTTGGAATTTGGGTTTTATGGTTTACGGTTTATAGTTTAAGGTTTAGGGTTTATGTTTTATGGTTTAGGACTCAGGGTATAAGGTATATGGTTTAGGGTTTATGGACTTTTTTTCATGTTATATGGTTTAAGTGTTATGGTTAAGGATTTTTAATTTAGGGCTAATGGTTTAGGGTTCAATGTTTAGGGTTTAGGGTTTAGTGTTTAGGGTTTAGGTTTTATAGTTTATTGTTTAAATAGTAAGGCTCATGGTTTAGGGTGTAGGGTTTATGTCTTAGGGTATAGGATTTAGTGTTTAGGGTTTTGGGCTCAAGTTTTAGGTTTTAGGGTTTAAGGTTTAGGGTATATGGCTAATGATTTACGGTTTAGCTATACAAGTTTAGGGTTGAGGGATTAGGTTTTAGGTTTTATGGTTTAGGGATAAGGATATAGGGTGTAGGGTTTATGGCTCATGGTTTAGGATTTAGGGATAGGGTTTAGGGTTTAGGGTTTATGTTTTAGGAATTGGGATTTAGGGTTTAGGGTTTAGGGTTCAGGGATTATAGTTTAGGGTTTACTATTTAGGGATTAGGGGGTTTAGGTTTTATGGTTTTAGGGTTTAGATTTTATGGTTTAGGTTTTAGTGCTCAGGGTTTAGGGTTTGGGAATAAGGATTTAAGGTTTACAATTTATGGTTTTTAGGTTTAGGTATTAGGGTTAAGGTTTTAGGGATTAGGGTTTAGGTTTTAGTGTTTAGGGTTCATGGTTTAGATTTTAGGGTTTAGGGTTTAAGGTTTAGGGTTTAGTGTTGTTGTAGGATCACATCACCCCTAGATGTAAATCAGGTTTCTAAGTTGATGTTTAGGCATCTAGTGTGATTGCACAACATGGAAACCTCTCTCGAAGTGTGGGACTTGTGAAACTGAGAGAGGAATCTCCAGATTAGAGGCTGGTTCCTCAAAACTCCTCTGATTTAGATCTATATTTTCACAGCTACAGAGGTTCAGATCCTAATCCTACTGTAAATTGTAAGGAGACAGGGATAGAAATGCAAAAATTGAAACTAACTAAAGATGGTGATACACCAAAAGGAGTGGTGAATATATTTGTCATGCAAATAGACACAAACCAAAGATTGCAACATAAAACATACATAGGCTGATAAGATATAATTTAGGATCTGAAATGAAGCAAATAATACAAATAAAGGACTGAAACCCATTCACAAAGCTTGTATTATCATTTCCAATGTCAAAACCACTGCATTACAACCTCAGAGAGGTAGAAAACCTATTATAGTCTTTGAAGATGTCTGATTCTTGCAACAATCACTTGCTGGAGGTGAAAGAAGAAGATTGTTATGCCAAAAAGTGTTCCCCCTTTGGTTATGAGCCAAATCTAGCTTTTACATTGCATGGGTCAAGCCCAGGAGAGAGAAAACATACAAAACGTGGGAGCCCATTCCTCCTTCACTGCAAATGCATAAAAAAAGAATGGGGGACCTTACAAACCCATACGCTGTCATTTTTGACCGAATTGGAGGAGAATGCGACCCATTCTGCATTAAGTTGGGTCGCTAAAATGTCACTTCTAGCCATGAACATGCGTCAGAGCCATTTCTTAACTTTCTCTCTCCAGACTACACCAAAATTCAAGATTGACCCTGGAATCATGTAGAAAATTTTATAAGTTTTCCAATGATATAAAGAACGTGCAAATCCGAGCTCTGGATCGAAAGATATGGCGATCTGAATATTCAGGGCACAAAACATGCAAAAATGGGTTTTGAAAATTTTTCCCGTGCTCCGTCACCTGGACGACACGTGTCAGGTGCTGATTGGATGATAAATTCTCTCTCCTTCCCTTATCTACGGGTTTTCCTTGAAATTTTTGAATTTTTGTAACTTTGGAAAATTTCCCATTTTTTCCCCGCGTCCCCGCCACTTGGGACGCGTGGCATGATCTGGTTGGAGGACAGGGGCGTGGGGTCATCCTTTACATTTTAGCTTTTTGGAAAAAACTTATACCAAATTCTCCAAGTCCTCCCTGAGCTCCACACTCCCCTTCTCCTTAGGACATGTGTCCTGTGTCTATTGGCTCGGGCCAACGCTCCAAACTTCACCTTTGGAAACTCGGCAAAACATTAAGTAAAAACTCACGCTTTCCTCCGCCACTCCAATCCACAAAGACACGTGGTGCGTTCTTATTCATCGGTGGCTCTTTCGGCTCCCTGCATCTTCCGCTTACTTCTGGCCTGGATGTCCCAAACTATTTGGGACACATTCCTCTGAACCGCCATATTCGGGCTTCCCTGTCCCTCTTTGAGGTGAAGACATGTGGCATGATTTGATTGGTTCTCGGCTCTTTCAGCTTTCCGTGTCCCATGTGTCCCTATGTCCCAACTGTCCTAGTGCAAAAGTTCTCTGTTTCAGCCGATCCAGGTGGTTCGCGTCCTTCACATCCTCACGGTCTAGATGTCCCACCCTGTTCTACACAGTAGTTAGCTGATTTTGTTTTTACCTTCGGCCGGTTTGCCCTTTCACGTCCTTCGTGTCCCCATGGCCTGGATGTCCCTTTGCTGCACGGACCACCTGGCAGCCTTTCAGTTGATTCGCGGCCCGACGTCCCAGCTATCCCAGTGCTGCCTGGACTAGGACTTAGCTGATTTTCGTGATTTTTTCTGCCCCAAGCTTGTTTTTTGCCACTTTTTCACCCTTTTTTAGAACTTGCTCTTTTCTCCTTAGACAGGAGAGTTAGAAAAAAGCTGAGGGGACCCCAGAAACATGATTTTTTGCCTTGAATCAATTTATTTTCCTGGGACTTTAGTATTCTGATGCATGTTATCAAATTTACCCTGGGGGGTGAATTTTGGATAACAATTTGGTGACTCAGCGGGGTTACCTTCCTGCTAGGTAGAAGATACCAGTTTCTTGAAGTAGTCCATTGGGCATGGAGTCATCATATATTCTATTTAGAACCCCAACTGACTTAGAATGTGCAAGGAGGAAGATTGAATATCCCCTGATGGAAACAAGGACTGCAAAATATCTTCATGGACAGCAAGCTGTGCCAAAGAACTTAGGGAAAACAAAACTAACCTATAGAAAAATAATGTGCACAAGCACTTGGAGGAATGAAAATCTAATCTAATATTTACAAGGTAGTGAATTTCCCTCTAGAAGTAACGCTTGAGATAGATTCTTGTTGTTGTTAGATCACAGAACCCTTGGATGTAGATCAGGCTTCTAGGTTGATCACTCTAGCATCCAGTGTGATTACACAACATGGAAACCTCTCTCCAAGTGTGGGACTTGTGAAACTGAGAGAGGAATCTCCATATTAGAGGATAGTTCCTCAAACTCCTATGATTTAGATCTATATTTGCACAACTACAGAGGTTCAGATCCTAATCCTACTCTAAATTGCAAGGAGACAGGGATAGAAATGTAAAAATTGAAACTAACTAAAGATGGTGATGCACCAAAAGGAGTGGTGAAACATTTTTGTCATGAAAATAGACACAAACCAAATATTGCAACAAAACATAACATACACAGGCTGATAAGATATAATTTAGGATCTGAAATGAAGCAAATAATACAAAGGACTGAAACTCATTCATAAAGCTTGCATTATCATTTCCAATGTCAAAAACCACTGCATTACAACCTCAGAGAGGTAGAAAACCTGTTACAGTCCTTAAAAAGGTCTGATTCTTGCAACAATCACTTGCTGGAGGTGAAAGAAGAAGATTGCTATGCCAAAAAGTGTTCCCCCTTTGAAAATGAGCCAAATCTAGCTTTTTACATTGCATGGGTCGATCCCAGGAGAGAGAAAACATACAAAACATGGGAGCCCATTCCTCATTAACTGTAAATGCATTAAATCAGCATGGAGGGCCTTACAAACCCATACCCTACCATTTTTGACCAAATTGGAGGAGAATGCGACCCATTCTGTATTAAATTTGGTCACTGAAATGTCACTTCTGGCCATGAACACATGTTAGAGCCATTTCTTAAATTTCTCTCTCTAGACTAAACTAAAATTTGAGATTGACCATAGAATCATGTAGAGAATTTTATAATCTTTCCAATGATATAAAGAACGTGCAAATCTGAGCTTTGGATCGAAAGATATGCTGAATTGAAGATTTAGGGCACAAAACAGGCAAAAATGGGTTTTGAAATTTTTTCCCACGCTCCGCCACCTGGACGACATGTGTTAGGCACTGATTGGATGAGAAATTCTCTCTCCTTCCCTTACTCGTGGGTTTTCCTTGAAAGTTTTGACTTTTTGTAATTTTGGAAATTTTCCCATTTTTTCTCCACATCCCCGCCACTTGGGACACGTGGCATGATCTGGTTGGAGGACAGGTGCGCGGGGTCATCCTTTACCTTTTAGTTTTTTGCCAAAACGCTTCCTAAATTCTCTAATTCCTCGCCGAGCTCCACACTCCCCTTCTCCTTAGGACACGTGTCCTCTTTCTATTTGCTCGGGCTAACGCTTCGAACCTCACCCTTCAAAATTTTGGACATTTTCCCTTGTGACACGTGGCGTTTCCTGATTCATTTGTGGCCCTGCCGGCTTTTTGTGTCCCTTGTGTTCCTTTGGCCCGGATGTCCCGAACTGTCTGGGAAAAATTCCTCTGATCCACCCGATTCAGGCTTCCCTATCCATCTTTGAGGCAAAGACATGTGGCGTGATTTGATTAGCTCTCAGCTCCTTCGGCTTTCCACGTCCCACGCATCCTTTGTCTTGACTGTCCCAGTGTGAAAGTTCTCTATTTTGGCCGATTCGGGTGGTTCGCATCTTTACGGCCCAAATGTCCTAGCCTATTCCACAACATTTAGTCAATTTTTTTCCTCCTTCAGCCGAATCAGCTTTCCGCGTCCCTCGCATCCCTTTTTCCCAACTGTCCCAGTGCTGTACAGACCACCTGGAGGATTTTCGGATGATTCACGCCCCGACGTCCCAACTATCCCAGTGCTACCTGGACTAGGACTTAGCCAGTTTTCATGATTTTTTCTGGCCCAAGCTTGTTTTTTGCAACTTTTCCACCCCTTTTTAGAACTTGCTCTTTTCTTCTTGGACAGGAGAGTTAGAAAAAAAATCTGAGGGGACCCTAGAAACATGATTTTTTTCCTTGAATCAATCTATTTGCCTGGGACTTGAGTATTATGATGCATGTTATCAAATTACCCTAGGGGGTGAATTTTGGATAACAATTTGGTGACTCAGCGGGGTCACCTGCCTGCTAGGTAGAAGATACCAGTTGCCTGAAGCAGTCCATTGGGCATGGAGTCATCAAATATTCTGTTTAGAACCCCAACTGACTTAGAATGTGTAAGGAGGAAGATGGAATATCACCTGATGGGAGCAAGGACTGCAAAACATCTCCATGGATAGCAAGCTGTGCCAAAGCACTTAGGGAAAACAAAACTAACCTACAGCAAAACAATGTGCACAAGCACTTAGAGGAATGAAAATCTAATCTAATATTTACAAGGTAGTGAATTTCCCTCTAGAAGCAATGCTTGAGATAGATTCCATTGACTGGAATCTGCAGTTCTTCACCATCCAATGAGGCCAATTGGAAAGCATTGTTGTTCTTGCACTTCGTGACCATGTATGGGCCACTCCAAATGGCATCAAATTTTGAATGCCTTCCCGGTTTTTCTCTATCCACATCCCATTTCAACACTAGATCTCCAACCTGAAAAGATCTATCCTTGGCCTTCCTATCAAAGGTCTTCTTGATCAAAGCTTGATCCTTTTCCATTGCTTGGGATGCCTGATTTCTGATCTCTTGCAGCTCCATCAACTCTACATACCTCACCTCCATGGGCTCAAACTCTAGCAACTCCAGCTGCTTCATGAGTTCCAATGTTGGCAACTCAAGTGACATGGGCAAGATTGCCTCTCTTCCATAGACAAGTTTGAATGGAGAGTTACCTGTGGATCTCTTGGGAGTTATCCTATCAGCCCATAAGGCTGATTTCAGTTTGGTATGCCAAGACCTCTGATTCTCGTCAAGAGTCCTCCTAATGATCCTCAACAAGTTCTTGTTTGTAGACTCGGCCTGGCCATTACCTTGAGGGTAATAGTTTGATGAAGTGCTTAGGTAGATACCATTCTTGACAGCCCACTCAGTCACCTTAGATCCAATGAATGCCAATGCATTATCAGAGATTATTGTAGCAGGTACACCAAATCTGGTTGTTATCCCCTCATAAAAGTCTAAGATGCTAGACTCATTTGCCTCTTTGAGTGCTACTGCTTCTGTCCATTTGGTGAAGTAGTCTGTGGCTGTCAAAATCCATTTGTGCCCTTGGCTTGAATTGGGATTAATGACTCCAATGAAGTCCAAACCCCATTGCATGAATGGCTGGTCAACTGAGATTGGATGTAATGGAAGGGCAGCAAGTCTCTCTTTTCCTGTGAAGAATGCACAATTCTTACACCTCTTGATCCATGCATAGCAATCACTGAAGATTTTAGGCCAATAATAACCAGCCTTCATGATTTTTAGAGCTGTCACTCTTGGTGCAAAATGACCACCAGCTGGTCCACCATGGAACTCTTCCAACACCCTTTGAATCTGATTTGTGCTAATGCATCTCAGCAGCACTCCATTCACATCTTTCTTGAACAAAACTCCATCAACAATGGCATACGGGACAGCCTGCAATCTGAAGTGTCTCCTTTGGGTCTTGTTCATCTCCGGAGGGCATAGGCCTGTGCCTAGGAAGTGTATAATGCCTTGGGTCCAGCAAGGAGTGGGGGCAGCATTGTCTTCTTCTTGATTGCCACTTGGCTCATGGCTGTCCTGGACTGTCAAAACAGCCTCTTCTTCATTGCATACTTCTTTTTGCTTCCCCAAAACCAGCTGCTCACACAATCCTTTCCCTCTTACCAGCTTGGTGATCTTGATCTCAATGTCATACTCCATGACACGGGTGATCCAACCTGCCCTTTTCTCATTCAAATCCTTGTTGAGGAGGAAGTCCTTAACCCCAGCATGTGAGACCAGCAACTGGACCTTGTTGTTTGAGACTAAATGCTTGAATTTCTTCAAGCTTCTGATTACTGCAAGTACATGCTTCTCAATAAAAGAGTACCTCACCTCATAGTCATCTAGGCTCTAGCTAAAGAAGGCAATTGGCTGCTCATCATTATCCTTGTTCTGCTGTACCAAAATGGTAGAAATAGTGTCATTACCTCCAAATGCATAGAGGATGAAATCTGGGTTGATGAGATTTGGTGCTTGAGAGATAGCTTCTTTGATTGCTTCAAAACTCTCCTTGCCCTTCTGCTGTCCACTTGAAAGCCATGCTCTTCTTTAACATTTTGGTGATGGGCTTGACAAGGGCTGCAAAATCTGGGACAAACCTCTGAACAAAGTTTATCCTTCCCAAGAAACTCTGAAGGGCTTTCTTGTGGCTTGGCAATGGTAGTGCTCTTATGGCTTCAACCCTCTCTGGATCAATTGCTAATCCTTCCTTGGAGACAATATGGCCAAGGAGCTTTCCTTCATGTGCAAGAAAGATGCACTTCTTAGGATTCAAAGACACTCCAAATCTCCTACACCTCGTGAAGACTTGTCTCAAATGAGAGAGGTGGTCTGCTGCATTTTTGGAAAAAACAGTGATATCATCAAGGTAAATCAGCACCACATTGTTAATCAAACCTTTGAATGCCATGTCCATTGCCCTTTGGAAGGTAGCACCAGCGTTGGAAAGCCCAAATGGCATTTTCCTGTATGCAAAAGTTCCCCATTTGGTTGTGAAGGCTGTCTTGAACTGGTCCTCTTCCTTCACCATAATCTGATTGTAGCCTGAGTAGCCATCAAGTAGTGAAAACCTCTCGGAGCCAGCCACAACTTGCAAGATTTTCTCCATGGAAGGGAGTGGGTAATGGTCCTTGAGAGAGGCTCTATTCAAGTCTCTGAAGTCAACACACAATCTGATCTCTCCACTCTTCTTTCTGACTGGAACTAAGTTGGCAACCCAACTAGAATGCTTGATTGGGAATATGATCCTTGACTCAATCAGCTTGTCCAATTCTTTCCTCATGAGAGGCTCCATGTGTGGATTGACTGGTCTTTGTTTCTACCTGACAGGCTTAGTATTTGGATCCAATTCGATGGTATGCTGAGCTAAGTTGGGATTGAAACCTTTCAAGTCTTCATAGCTCCAAAAAAACACGTCAGGGAACTCTTGACATAGCTGTATGAACTCATACCTTTCTTGTTCAGTTGTCATCCTTCCAATTTGCAATGGTTTGTTCTCTTCTACCAAGATGGATACTGAATCCTCTCTCTTGACCTGAATGTTTGCTTTCTCCTTTCTAAACTGATCATTGGGGTTAAAAATGGACTCCAAAGTGATAAGTCCCTTTGGGCAGCTTGTTAGTTCTCAGCTGTACCACTTGGTCACCATACTGCTGTTCCAATTTTCTTGATTCTTGGCTGAGAACTCAGCTTCTTCTTGCAAGAAATGGATGATTTGCTGGTCATTCTCAAACACTTGCCAACTGACATTGTTATCTGGCACTGAAGGCCTCACAATCACGTGGATGTTTGGCTGTACCTTGTCTTGTTGAATGCTTTCCACAATGTCAAAGGCTGCCCCTACTGCTGCAAGCCTGTCAGCAGCTTGATTCTCTTTCCTAGGAATGGATTTGATGCCAAAACCCTCAAAATCTTCCATGAGGTCCCACACCCTATTCTTGTAGCACTTGAGAAGATCATTCTTGGCAGCATGCTGTCCCTTGACCTGATTTACAATCAATTCACTGTCCCCAAAGACTTGCAAGTTCTTTATTTCTCTCTTTATTGCCCAATGCATCCCTTGCACCAAGGCTTCATATTCAGCAGTGTTATTGGAGCATGCAAACTGAAATCTAAAAGCTGAATAGTACTTTACTCCTTGAGGTGAAACAAGCATAGCTCCACCTCCTGCACCTTGTCTACTCCTTGATCCATCAAAAAACAGCTGCCATACCTCATTGTCATCTTTGTGGTTTGGCTTGGTGATGCTAGGAATAGGCTGATTTTCTTTGTGTATGCAATAGACCCCTAGCTCAGATTCTTCCACTTCTTGATAAGGATCAAATGCATGTATCTTGTTTGCCCATTCATCAAGAGTTAGATCTGGGATGCTTCCAACCTTAGTGTCAGCTTCATCAGTGCTTGGGTGATCTTCTTGATCAAATGCTGAGCAATTGGCATTAATCTGACTTGGAGTGTAAGGCTCAATGTGGAAGTTTGCAATAGGTTCAGACCTGATTGTAGCCTTAGTTCCATACCTTGTTCTGAATAGCATGTGTGACCAATCAGCAGACAAATATCCCCCAATCTTGGCTGTGAAGTCCCTTGACAAGCATAGGGCAAAGAGTGGTGGAAGGTCTATGACTGATACATCTTGTAAAACAACAACATTTGGACATGCATGCAAGGTAAGACTCAAGTTTCTAATCACTCCAACTGTTGCTACTGTTGTCCCATCCAGCTGCACTACCCCTTTGGATGTTGTTTCATACTAGAGCCCTAGCTGATCAGCTATTTGTTTAGGCATTACTGAGCTACTTGCCCCGGAGTCTATCATGCAATTGTGCACTAGCTGATTTCCAATGATCAATGAAACATAGAAAGGAGGGGGCTTCAACATTTTACCTTGCTGTCCTCCATGATTTCCCTCAGGCTGGGTAGCATTTGTAAGCACTTTGTCTTGCATCTGAACTTGCTGATTCGAAGTTGGCCAGTCCTTCATGGCAGCTTGCAACAGATCTCTTTGGCCTGGGATGGATAGGGATTCCCACATTGATATATTAACATTTGTCTTCTTCATCTGATCAATGATACTGAATGGTGATGAAGGATCTCTTTGCTGTCCCTTTGCTTGCACATTCACTCCTTGCATGTGGGCAGCAACAACTGGTATTTGAGTTGGCCTAGGGGCTGCTCTTGGCTACCCTTGTGCATTTGACAATTGGATTTTGTTTGCCAACCACTTGTGGAGCCATGGAAGGTTGTGGATTGGTTGGGGCTAATGGCTGTTCTTCACCCAAATTCCTCCTTTTTGACCTTGTGTTGGCTGCAACACCTTGAGAAACTGCCTGGTTCATGCCACAAAAATCCTCTGCTTGCCAATTTACCAATGTGGTGTCATTTGGGGCTGATTGCTGTTGGAATGTTTCTTGTTGTTGGCTGTTTCCTTGACTGCCCTCACCCTCCACACCAGTAGTTGTCACCATTAATGCTTGATTCAAAGCACCATTGAAGCACATGGATTGGTTATGAGGCTCATTGCATGGAAAACACCAATCATACTCCTGAGCAATGTTGTTTTGTGTTGGCACCAATGCCTTAGAGGCAGATATGGCATTTGGATTATAGGGCTGAAATGGTCTATTGGCAGGAGGCCTTGTTTGATTCATATTTGCAACTAGATTAGGTGGCCTTTGTGGTTGGTATGGCTGCCTATTAGGCTGAGCTTGGGGTTGATAAGAAGGTCTAAAACCTTGGGCCTGCTGCCTTTTGAGAGTAACCAGCTCATTGCCTAGGTTTTGCAATTGCTTCATGACTTCTTGAAGCTCGTTTGGGGCACTTGGAGATGAAGTGGAAGCTTCATTTGAACTCTGATTTCTAGGAGTGGGAGAAGGAGCCAAATTAGGTGCTTGATTGGTGTTTGGACTCTCTAAACTTGGAAACAATGGCATGGGAGGTCTAGGGGCAAGTTTTCCAGCTTGGATCAAACAATTTTCAGCCCTAATGGCAATGCTATAAGCCATAGGGATAGTTATGCCTCCCATGGACTGAATTAACATAGAAATATCAGAATTTAGAGCTTTGAGATAGTAGAGAAAAGCACCTTCTGCTGTTGGCCTGACTGCCACTGGAATTCTCTCCCAAGTCTTTTGAAATCTGAAGTTGAAATCAGTCAGCTGCTCATTGGGAGCTCTCTTGATGGTTGTCAGCTGCTCCAAAAGAGACAAGTTGTCTCCCTTTTCTCCAAATTGCTCATGAAGTGCTATACACAGCTGATTCCAATTTGTGATAGAACCAGCTCCAAGGCTCCTAAACCATTGCAATGCTTTACCCTTGAATGAAGATGCCAGTAACTTGACAGCCACTTGCATCTCATTGATTTCATGGATTGCACAAAGGTTAGCAATATCTTTAACATGATCACCTGGAGTAGTCTGATTTTCTCCAGTGAAGTAGGGAATGTTCTTCAAGGCTGCAATAGGAATTGGATGTTGTGCATTGAGGGCAAGTGGGCTGCTTCCTGTGAAGTTGACATAGGGGTTGTTTTGTGCCATTCTAATTGGTCTTAAAACCCTTGTTGACTGAATGAAAGGCCTACCAGGTGGAGGAGTTGAGAGAGTTCTGTTTGGTGGAGATGGAGACCTTTGAATCCTTCTTCCTCTTTACCTTCTTCTTGGAGATAATTGCAGGTATTCAAACAGCACTTCTTCTTCTCCAACTCTTGACCTTGTGGTGATTCTTCTCATGAGTTTTCAGGCCTGCACTGCAGAAACCAGTTGATTCTTCCCCTTGGAGTCGCCAGATATGCAAATAATAGCTCTTTTCAAGCAAGAAAATTGCCGCATATGCACATCAAATTTTCTATAATTAAAATGAGACCTCTAGTGTCCCACCGGGCGTGCCAAAACTGTTGTTGCAAAATCACAGCACCCCTGGATGCTGATCAGGCTTCTAGGTTGATCACTCTAGCATCCAGTGTGATTGCACAACATGGAAACCTCTCTCCAAGTGTGGGACTTGTGAAACTGAGAGAGGAATCTCCAGATTAGAGGCTGGTTCCTCAAACTCCTCTGATTTAGATCTATATTTGCACAACTACAGAGGTTCAGATCCTAATCCTACTCTAAATTGCAAGGAGACAGGGATAGAAATGCAAAAATTGAAACTAACTAAAGATGGTGATGCACCAAAAGGAGTGGTGAATATTTTGTCATGCAAATAGACACAAACCAAAGATTGCAACATAAAACATACACAGGCTGATAAGATATAATTTAGGATCTGAAATGAAGCAAATAATACAAACAAAGGACTGAAACCCATTCACAAAGCTTGCATTATCATTTCCAATGTCAAAACCACTGCATTACAACCTCAGAGAGGTAAAAAACTGTTACAGTCTTTGAAGAGGTCTGATTCTTGCAACAATCACTTGCTGGAGGTGAAAGAAGAAGTTTGCTATGCCAAAAATGTTCCCCCTTTAGAAATGAGCCAAATCTGGCTTTTACATTATATGGGTCGAGCCCAGGAGAGAGAAAATGTACAAAACGTGGGAGCCCATTCCTCATTGACTGTAAATGCATTAAAATGGCATGGGGGACCTTACAAACCCATACCCTATCATTTTTGACCAAATTGGAGGAGAATGCGACCCATTCTGCATTAAATTTGGTCGCTGAAATGTCACTTCTGGCCATGAACATGCGTCAGAGCCGTTTCTTAACTTTCTCTCTCCAGACTGAACCAAAATTCAAGATTGACCCTGGAATCATGTAGAGAATTTTATAAGCTTTCCAATGATATAAAGAATGTGCAAATCCGAGCTCTGGATCGAAAGATATGGCGATCTGAAGATTTAGGGCACAAAACAGGCAAAAATGGGTTTTGAAATTTTTTTCCCGCGCTCCGCCACCTGGACGACACGTGTCGGGCGCTGATTGGATGAGCAATTCTCTCTCCTTCCCTTACCCGTGGGTTTTCCTTGAAAGTTTTGACTTTTTTGTATGATTTTGGAAAATTTCCCATCTTTTCCCCGCGTCCCCGCCACTTGGGACACGTGGCATGATCTGGTTGGAGGACAGGGGCGCGGGGTCATCCTTTACCTTTTAGTTTTTTTCCAAAACTCTTGCCAAATTCTCTAATTCCTCCCCGAGCTCTGCACTCCCCTTCTCCTTAGGACATGTGTCCTCTTTTTATTGGCTCGGGCCAACGCTTCAAACCTTGCCCTTTGAAATTTTGGACGTTTTCCCTTGTGACACGTGGCATTCCTGATTCGTCCTCGGGCCTACCAGCTTTTTCGTCCCTCACGTCCCTTTGGCCCAGTTGTCCCAAACTGTCTGGGAAAATTCCTCCGATCCACCCGATTCGGGCTTCCCTGTCCCTCTTTGAGGTGAAGACACGTGGCGTGATTTGATTGGCTCTCGGCTCCTTCGGCTCCCGCGTCCCACGCGTCCCTTTGTCCCAACTGTCCCAGTGTGAAAGTTCTCTTTTCGGCCGATCTTCGGGTGGTTTGTCCTTCGCGTCCTCACGGCCCAGATGTCCCAACCTGTTCTACACAACAGTTAGTCAATTTTTTTCTTTTACCTTCGGCCGGTTCGCCCTTTCACGTCCCGCGCGTCCCTTTGGCCCGGATGTCCCTTTGCTCTGCGGACCACCTGGAGGCTTTTCGGCCGATTGCCCCGACGTCCCAACTGTCCCAAGGGCCGCCTGGACTAGGACTTAGCCAATTTTCATGATTTTTCCTGGCCCAAGCTTGTTTTTTGCAACTTTTTCACCCTTTTTTAGAACTTGCTCTTTTCTTCTTGGATAGGGGAGTTAGAAAAAATCCGAGGGGACCCTATGATTTTTTGCCTTGAAAATCTATTTTCCTGGGACTTGAGAATTCTAATGGTTATCATTTTTACCCTGGGGGTGAATTTTGGATAACAAAACTTGGGGTTATGAGGTAGAAGATACCAGTTTTTGAAGCAGTCCATTGGGCATGGAATCAAATATTATTTAGAACCCCAACTGACTTAGAATGTGTAAGGAGGAAGATGGATCACCTGATGGGAGCAAGGAGTATCTTCTAGCAATGCATGAAAACAAAACTAATCACAATGTGCACCACTTGGAGGAATGAAAATCTAATCTAATATTTACAAGGTAGTGAATTTCCCTCTAGAAGCAACACTTGAGATAGATTCCATTTACTAGAATCTGTAGTTCTTCACCATCCAATGAGGCCAATTAGAAAGCATTGTTGTTCTTGCACTTTGTGACCATGTATGGGCCACTCCAAATGGCATCAAATTTTGAATGCCTTCCTGGTTTTTCTCTATCCACATCCCATTTCAACACTAGATCTCCAACTTGAAAAATCTACCTTGGCCTTCCTATCAAAGGTCTTCTTGATCAAAGCTTGATCCTTTTCCATTGCTTGGGATGCCTAGATTTCTGATCTCTTGCAGCTCCATCAACTCTACATACCTCACCTCCATGGGCTCAAATTCTAGCAACTCCAGCTGTTTTCATGAGTTCCAATGTTGGCAACTCAAGTGACATGGGCAAGATTGCCTCTCTTCCATAGACAAGCTTGAATGGAGAGTTACCTGTGGATCTCTTGGGAGTTATCCTATCAGCCCATAAGGCTGATTTCAGTTTGGTATGCCAAGACCTCTGATTCTCATCAAGAGTCCTAATGATCCTCAACAAGTTCTTGTTTGTAGACTCGGCCTGGCCATTACCTTGAGGGTAATAGTTTGATGAAGTGCTTAGGTAGAACACCGTTCTTGACAGCCCATTCAGTCACCTTGGATCCAATGAATGCCAATGCATTATCAGAGATTATTGTAGCAGGTACACCAAATCTGGTTGTTATCCCCTCATAAAAGTCTAAGATGCTAGACTCATTTGCCTCTTTGAGTGCTACTGCTTCTGTCCATTTGGTGAAGTAGTCTGTGGCTGTCAAAATCCATTTGTGCCCTTGGCTTGAATTGGGATTAATGACTCCAATGAAGTCCAAACCCCATTGCATGAATGGCTGGTCAACTGAGATTGGATGTAATGGAAGGGCAGCAAGTCTCTCTTTTCCTGTGAAGAATGCACAATTCTTACACCTCTTGATCCATGCATAGCAATCCCTGAAGATCTTAGGCCAATAATAACCAGCCTTCATGATTTTTAGAGCTGTCACTCTTGGTGCAAAATGACCACCAGCTGGTCCACCATGGAACTCTTCCAACACCCTTTGAATCTGATTTGTGCTAATGCATCTCAGCAGCACTCCATTCACATCTTTCTTGAACAAAACTCCATCAACAATGGCATACGGGACAACCTGCAATCTGAAGTGTCTCCTTTGGGTCTTGTTCATCTCCGGAGGGCATAGGCCTATGCCTAGGAAGTGTATAATGCCTTGGGTCCAGCAAGGAGTGGGACAGCATTGTCTTCTTCTTGATTGCCACTTGGCTCATGGCTGTCCTGGACTGTCAAAACAGCCTCTTCTTCATTGCATACTTCTTTTTGCTTCCCCAAAACCAGCTGCTCACACAATCCTTTCCCTCTTACCAGCTTGGTGATCTTGATCTCAATGTCATACTCCATGACACGAGTGATCCAACCTGCCCTTTTCTCATTCAAATCCTTGTTGAGGAGGAAGTCCTTAACCCCAGCATGTGAGACCAGCAACTGGATCTTGTTGTTTGAGACTAAATGCTTGAATTTCTTCAAGCTTCTGATTACTGCAAGTACATGCTTCTCAATAAAAGAGTACCTCACCTCACAGTCATCTAGGCTCTGGCTGAAGAAGGCAATTGGTTCTCATCATTATCCTTGTTCTGCTGTACCAAAATGGCAGAAATAGTGTCATTACCTCCAAATGCATAGAGGATGAAATCCTTGGAGAAGTCTGGGTTGATGAGAGTTGGTGCTTGAGAGATGGCTTCTTTGATTGCTTCAAAACTCTCCTTTCCTTCTGCTGTCCACTTGAAAGCCATGCTCTTCTTTAACATTTTGGTGATGGGCTTGACAAGGGCTGCAAAATCTGGGACAAACCTCCGAACAAAGTTTATCCTTCCCAAGAAACTCTGAAGGGCTTTCTTGTGGCTTGGCAATGGTAGTGCTCTTATGGCTTCAACCCTCTCTGGATCAATTGCTAACCCCTTCCTTGGAGACAATATGGCCAAGGAGCTTTCCTTCATGTGCAAGAAAGATACACTTCTTAGAATTCAAAGACACTCCAAATCTCCTGCACCTTGTGAAGACTTGTCTCAAATGAGAGAGGTGGTCTGCTGCATTTTTGAAAAAACAGTGATATCATCAAGGGATCAGAACCACATTGTTAATCAAACCTTTGAATGCCATGTCCATTGGCCCTTTGGAAGGTAGCACTTAAGCATTGGACAACCCAAATGGCATTTTCCTGTATGCATAAGTTCCCCATTTGGTTGTGAAGGTTGTCTTGAACTGGTCCTCTTCCTTCACCATAATCTGATTGTAGCCTCAGTAGCCATCAAGTAGTGAAAACCTTTCTGATCCAGCTACAACTTGCAAATTTGCTCCATGGAAGGGAGTGGGTAATGATCCTTGAGTGAGGCTCTATTCAAGTCTCTGAAGTCAACACACAATCTGATCTCTCCACTCTTCTTTCTAACTGGAACCAGGTTGGCAACCCAACTAGAATGCTTGATTGGGAATATGATCCTTGACTCAATCAAGCTGATCCAATTCTTTCCTCATGAGAGGCTCCATGTGGGGATTGACTGGCCTTTACTTTCTACCTGACAGGCTTAGTATTTGGATCCAATTCAATGAGTATGCTGAGCCCAAATTTGGGATTGAAACCTTTCAAGTCTTCATAGCTCCAAGCAAATTGTCAGGGAACTCTTGACAACAGCTATATGAACTCATACCTTTCTTGTTCAGTTGTCATCCTTCCAATTTGCAATGGTTTTTCTTCTTCTACCAAGATGGATACTGAATCTCTCTCTTGACCTCAATGTTTGCTTTCTCCTTTCTAAACTGATCATTGGGGTTAAAAATTGATTCCAAAGTGATAATTCCCTTGGGAAGCTTGTTAGTTCTCAGCTATACCACTTGGTCACCATACTGCTGTTCCAGCTTATTCTTGATTCTTGGCAGGAGAACTCAGCTTCTTCTTGTAAGAAATGGACGATTTCTCTGGTCATTTTCAAACACTTGCCAACTAACATTGTTATCTGGCACTGAAGGCCTCAACAATCACGTTGATGTTTGGTTGTACCTTATCTCAATTGAATGCTTTCCACAACTGTCAAAGGCTGCCCCAATCTGCTGCAAGCCTGTCATTGCTTAGATTCTCTTTCCTAGGAATGGATTTGATGCCAAAACCCTAAAAATCTTCAATGAGGTCCCACACCCAATTCTTGTAGCACTTGAGAAGATCATTTTTGGTAGCCTCCCAGACCTGGTTAACAATCAATTCACTGTCCACCAAAGACTTGCAAGTTCTTAATTCCTTTCTTTATTGCCCAATGAATCCCTTCACCAAGGCTTCATATTCAGCAGTGTTATTGGAGCATGCAAACTGAAATCTAAAAGCTGAATAGTACTTTATTCCTTGAGGTGAAACAAGCATAGCTCCACCTCCTGCACCTTGTCTACTCCTTGATCCATCAAAAATCAAATCCTGCCATACCTCATTGTCATCTTTGTGGTTTGGCTTGGTGATGCTAGGAATAGGCTGATTTTCTTCATGTATGCAATAGACCCCTAGCTCAGATTCTTCCACTTATTTATAATGGATCAAAAACCCTCATGCTCTTACCTTGTTTGCCCATTCATCAAGAGTTAGATCTGGGATGCAAACCTTAGTGTCCTTCATCACTGGAAATCTTCACCACCAATTCTGAAGAAAAAGCATTATCCCAAGTTTTTATTCAATATGAAATTTGAATAAGGTTCAGAAATAGTAATTGTCACCCTTATTGGGACCATACCTCATGTTCTAATGCATCTTTTCCATAAACAAATTTTACATGTTTTAGCTGTAAGTCCCTTGACAAACAAGGCACAAGACTGTGGTCCTCATGTTATAACTGTTGATACAAAATCACAGCACCCCTGGATGTAGATCAGGCTTCTAGGTTGATCTTCAGGCATCTAGTGTGATTGCACAACATGGAAACCTCTCTCCAAGTGTGGGACTTGTGAAACGAGAAAGGAATCTCCAGAGAATGCTGGTTCCTACTCCTAAACCACCTGCCACAAGCTATTCCAGTGCAGGCAAGCTAATCTAATCCTAATCTAACCATGCCAAGGAGATAGAGAGAGAGAGAGAGAGAAGGGAAAAAAAGCAAAAGCCTACACTAAAACGGTGATACACCAGAGAAGGAGAATGTTGAACATCTATCAAAACTGCCATGGGACAAAGAGAGGTGAGCAATGGGAAGGATGGACAGATGCATCACAGGCCCAAGGATAGATTTCACACAGAAAATGTCCCAAAACTCCATGAACACAGCTCCAAACCTGCAATGAACATTCAAACATGCACAAATACCTGCAATGAAGAGAGGCAAGAAGAAAACAAGCAAAAATGAGCAAGGATGGACAGATGCATCACAAAACACGTTTTGTTGCTTCAGAAGTTTGCACAGAACATCATTCCATTAGTAAAAGGAAAAAACACCATTACAGAGCAAGGGAGGAGGTTTGAACTCCATTTTCAACCCTAGAGAAGAAAAGAAGGGAAGCAGAGCAGAAAGAATGAACAACCTCTTTTCAAAATGAGCCAAATCTGGCTTTTACATTGCATGGGTCGAGCCCAGGGGACAGAAAACACGGAAAACATGTAAGCCCATTCCTCATTGACCAAAATGCATTATTATAGCATGGGTGAATCCTTACAAACCCATACCCTCACTTTGGCCATGATTGAAGAAGAATGCGACCCATTCTGCATTAAAACTGGTTGTTGAAATGTCATTTCTGGCCATTACCACGCGTCAGAGCCTGTTTCTCAATTTTCTCTCTCTAGACTGCACCAAAATTCAAGATTGATCCCAGAATCATGTAGAAAATTTCAACAGCTTTCCATTGATATAAAGAACGTGCAAAACCGAGCTCTGGATCGAAAGATATGGAGATCTGAAGATTTAGGGCACAAAACAAGCGAAATGGATTTTGAAATATTTTCCCACGCTTTGCCACCTGGATGACACGTGGCAGGCTCTGATTGGTCACGAAAATTCTCTCTCCTCTACCTTTCAGGTGGGCTTTCCTTTTGAATTTTTTTCCTTGTGGGCCCTTTTTCCTGCTCCCCGCCACTTGTGGGACACGTGGCACTATCCCATTGGTGATAGGGGCGCGGGGCAACCTTGGCTTTTAGCCTTTTCGACCAAAACTCTTGCCAAATTCTCTAACTTCCTTCCTGAGCTCCCCTTTCCCTTGACACACAATTTTTGGCTGACTTTTCTCTTTGACCTTTGGACATTTTGGCGATTTCTGATTGGTTCTCGGCCCTGCCGGCTCTTTCGCGTCCACACACTTCGCGTCTTTTTGTCCCGGATGTCCCATGCTTGTGCAAATTTCGGCTGGTTTGAACCGGCCGACTGATTTCCCCATTTGGGCTTCCCATTTCCCTCTTTGTTCCCGAAGACATTGGCGTGCATTTTTGGCCCGATGTCCCATTTTTTCGGCCCGAACTCTTTTCGGCCGGTTCGGCCGGTACGCATTTTTGGCCCGCTTGTCCCATTTGTTTCAGACTGAACTTGCTCTTTTTCGGCCGGTTCGGCCGGTTCGCGCCTTTTTGTCCCAAATTTGTCCCTCTCAGCAGTGCTTAGCCAATTTTTCTTCCTCGGCCGGATCCGGCTTTTCGCGCCCGCCACGTACTTCTGGTCCCAGATTGTCCCTGTTGCTTTGGGCTGCCTGGAGGCTTTTCGGCCGAGCCAGCCGATCCATTTTGGCGTCCCAAATGGTCCCGATTGCCCCTAGGACTAGGACTTAGCCATTTTCATGATTTTTTCCTAGATCAACCTACTTTTTCTGCAACCTTTTTTCGCATTTTCTCAGAGCTTGCTCTTTCCTTCTTGGACAGGGAGAGTTAGAAAAATATTCTGAGGGGGACCCTAGAAACATGATTTTTGGCCCTGAATCAATCAATTTGCCTGGGACTTGAATATTCTGATGCATGTTATCAAAATTACCCAGGGGGGGTGAAATTTTGGATAACAATTTGGCGACTCAGTGGGGTCATCTGCCTGCTAGATGAAGTGGCCAGCTGCCTGAAGCATCCATTGGGCATGGAGTCATGAGTTGTAACCTGCAAACTGATCTGAACTTTGAAAAGTCCCTCCTGAGCCACTTGAAACCCATTGAACTTGGAGTTGTTCTCACCAAAATGCCACTGAAATGAACTGTGCTAGAGCAAAACCAGCAACACCAAAACTATGTACAAAACTGAAAATCATACATGCCCCAAATGGAACATGCAGAGTGTGCACAAGCACTTCTTCTACTGAAAGCAAACCTACCTACTCTACTCTAACTGGAAGCAAAGGCAAGCTAAACAAACCCTGCAACTGGTTGTGAGAAATAGCTTCCTTTCTTCAAAATTGGCAGCCATGCAATTGATTTGGCACTGATCATGGCTGTTTGGATGGATGGAAAATCAACAAGAAGCTGGTCTTCTATCCAAATCATCAAGGTATCAACTGAAAAAAATCCAATACCTCTTTTAGTTGCTCTGCATTTGGATTGGAGAGGTATGGCAGCTGATCCTTGGTACTTTGTAGCTCATCCTCATGCTCAGAAGCAAGCATGACTGGTTGTGGCTTCTCCTTTGGCTCCAATGAAGCCAAATACCTGATTGGGCAAGGTATGATCCGTTTGATATGCCCATAGCTCTGATTTTCAACTCCAAGAATGGAGTCTTCTTGTAGACCTTCTTGAATGGATGATGTGGAAGAAATGGTGGAATTCTTCTGTCCTTTCTCTTCCTCCAATGAAGAACATGGAAGATTAAAATCTTCCAATCTTGATTCCAAAGAGCTGTTATAAGATGCAGGCTGCTGCAAATGAATGCTCTCCTTCATGACAGCAGACTCTTGTGTTTGGAATGTGGATGATGAAAGAGAGAATGGTGAAAACTCAACCGGCTCTTCTCCATCAAAACAGTCCTCCAAATCTGACAGATAAACTGCCTCATTGTTGTCCTGCTGCTCGTATTCAACTTCCTCCATGGTGTCCTCTTGATCTGCAACTTGACCACCATGGTTTCCTTCACTCTCCAATATTGAGTTTGAGAGATCAAACTCCTCTTCAGTAACTAGAACTTGAGAGAGATGAAGTAGAAAGAAGAACTGAAGGTTCTCCTGTAGCCTGCTTTGTGCTCAAAGCCCCTGGATCTGCACTTTTCTCCTCCACAGCTAGAATGTGCTCCTCTTCTTTTGGATTTGGAGCAGCTTCTCCTTCCTCCAATGTTTGAAGACAATCTTGCTCTTGATTGAACTCTTCCTCTAGCATGAAGTTTGTCAAGTCAAACTCTTCAATCTGCTGCTCTAGAGGACAAGTTGGGACTGCAAGACTTCTATTGGATTCTTCTTCTGCTGCAACATGGACACTAATCAGTAACCTAACCACCATTTCCTTGACCACCACCTTCAGCCTAGCCTTCTGTAGGCTTAACCATCAAGGGGATCTTTGTCATCCCAAATTTAAGAGCCCAACTCTTCAAACTTCTGAATTTTTCTTTTTGTT
This sequence comes from Taxus chinensis, assembly GCA_019776745.2. Taxonomy (NCBI): domain Eukaryota; kingdom Viridiplantae; phylum Streptophyta; class Pinopsida; order Cupressales; family Taxaceae; genus Taxus; species Taxus chinensis. The sequence goes on from JAHRHJ020003798.1 coordinate 442,268, forward strand.
TGGCTCTTTTTCTTGTTGTCCTTGATGACTGATTTTTCTCAATTTTCTTCTTCCCAACATGGATTTGGGAATGCAAGAGGAGGGATGGGTTGAAACTCAACTGATTTGACAATTTTTTGTGGTGGTGGAGGAGGTGAAACCTCTTGTTTCTTTGGAGGAGGGGGTATTTCTGTTAGCTCTTGTGGAGGGGATGACTGTTTGGAAGGGAAAAGGAAAGAAGAATTGAGATGGGGTGGAAGACTAGGGGATGGAGAAATGGATTCAACACTTTGGACAGCAGATGGAGAGTTTGAAACTTGACACTGCTGAGATGAAACAGATTGGGAAAGAGGAAAAGAAAAGGCATGAGATGGTGTGCTTACCCATTGACAAGGTTGCTGAATACTTCTCTCATACACCTCTATTTCTTCAATCCACTTTGCAAGCAAAGGCAGCATTGCAATCATGAAGTCAAGCTTCTCCTGAGGGCTGTAATGCCTTGGAAAAGGTCCCACCCATGGACAAGGTGCTCCATAACCGATTCCAAAAGCTTTCATTTGTGCTTGAGCCCTGGACTGCACCATGTTTACCTCCATCTTTTGGATTTTCTCCAACAGACCAGCATCTTGCATCTGATGTCTTCATTATATGCATACTCTTGCTCTTGGAAAGCTCCATAGCCAAACTGACTTTGGCACTCATATAGGTATGCATACTGATCTTGAATATGATCAAAATGCTGATTTGGAGGATTTGTAAAACATGTTGGAGGTGGAATATACTGCTGTTGTTGAAATGAATTCCATGATGGAAATGAAGTCATGATTGCACAACTTCATGGAATGGAAAAGAATGAAAGAGATGGAAAGAAGGATGAATGAAAAATGGATGGAAATGAATGGAAAGGAAGGTCTGCAACTTCAGAGATGGGTTGTTGACCAGATGGAGTCACCAGATGTGTTTGCAAGTGCCTCCAAAGGCTGAAATCTTCACAGGAACACACCAACCTGCAAAAGATGAAGTGAAAGACCTCTAAGGTCCCACCGGGCATGCCAAAACTGTTAGTGCAAAATCACAGCACCCTTGGATGCAGATCAGGCTTCTAGGTTGATGTTCAGGCATCCAGTGTGATTGCACAACATGGAAACCTCTCTCCAAGCGTGGGACTTGTAAAACTGAGAGAGGAATCTCCAGAGAAGGCTGGTTCCTGCTCCTAAACTACCTGCCACAAGCTATTCCAGTGCAGGCAAGCTAATCTAATCCTAATCTAACCATGCCAAGGAGACAGAGAGAGAGAGAAAGAAAGGGAAAAACAGCAAAAGCCTACACTAAAACGGTGATACACCAGAGAAGGAGAATGTTGGACATCTATCAAAACTGCCATGGGACAAAGAGAGGTGAGCAATGGGAAGGATGGACAGATGCATCACAGGCCCAAGGATAGATTTCACACAGAAAATGTCCCAAAACTCCATGAACACAGCTCCGAACCTGCAATGAACATTCAAACATGCACAAATACCTGCAATGAAGAGAGGCAAGAAGAAAACAAGCAAAAACGAGGAAGGATGGACAGATGCATCACAAATCACGTTATGTTGCTCCAGAAGTTTACACAGAACATCATTCCATTAGTAAAAGGTAAAAAAATGCCATTACAGAGCAAGGGAGGAGGTCTGAACTCCATTTTCAACCCTAGAGAAGAAAAGAAGGGAGGGCAGAGCAGAAAGAATGAACAAACAAAAATGAGCCAAATCTGGCTTTTACATTGCATGGGTCAAGCCCAGGAGACAGAAAACATAGGAAAATGTGTAAGCCCATTCCTCATTGAATGCCAGGTGCATTAAAATGGCATGGGGATACCTTAAAACCCATACCCTATTTACATCTTTGACCGATTTGGAGGAGAATGCGACCCATTCTGCATTAAAACTTCTGGTCGCTGAAAATGTCACTTCTGGCCATTACCACGTGTCAGAGCCGTTTCTCAATTTTCTCTCTTCAGACTGCACCAAAACTCAAGATTGATCCCAGAATCATGTAGAGAATTTCACCAGCTTTCCGTTGATATAAAGAACGTGCAAATCTGAGCTCTGGATCAAAAGATATGGCGATCTGAAGATTTAGGGCACGGAACAGGTGAAAACGATTTTGAAATATTTTCCCGCGCTTGCCACCTGGATGACACGTGGCATGCTCTGATTGGACGAGAAATTCTCTCTCCATCCATCTTTCCTTTTGATGATTTTGGGCTTTCCTTTGAATTTGATCCTTGTGGGTCCCTTTTACTGGGGACACGTGGCACTATCCCATTGGTTTGGGAAAAATCAGGGCTTGAAAACTTGCCCCTTTGACTTTTGACTTTTCTCTTTTCCGAACGTGGCATGAATCTGATTTGGTTCTCGGCCCTGCCAGCTCTTTCACTTCCTTCACTATTTTCACACGGATGTCCAATGTCCTTGTGCTAATTTGGCTCAAACACATGTTCGCGTCCATTTGTCCCAATTCCCACTTCTGACTGGTTTTGTGGCACCATTTCACCAGGTTCGGCCGGTTCATCTTTTTTTGTTTGTCCCACTTTGCTTTGGACTGACTCGACATTTTCGGCCGGTTCGGCCGGTTTGCCCCTTTTCACGGCCCAGATGTCCCATGGCACCTTTAGACTGCCTGTGCTCATTTCAATCGATTCGGCCGGTTCGCCCTTTTTGTCATGATGTCCCACTTTGCTCATTTCCAATTTTTCTTCCTCTTTCGGCCGGATCGGCTTTTTCGCGCCCGCCGCGTACTTCTTGTCCCGATTTGTATAATGCTTTTGGGCCACCTGGAGGCTTTTCGGCCGATCCGGCGGTTCGCTTTTTGTCCCAAATGTCCCAGTTGCTCCCTGGACAGGACTTAGCCAAAACTTTTTCCTGGATCAACCTACTTGCCTTTCTGCAACCTTTTTGCATTTGCGGGTCTCAGAGCTTGCTCTTTTCAATCTTCAGCCTAGGGGACTTAGAAAAATTCTGAGGACCCTAGAAACATGATTTTACCTGAATCAGTCAATTTTGGGACTTTAACATTCTGATACATGTTATCAAATTTTACCCATTTGGACATGCATGCAAGGTAAGACTCAAGTTTCTAATCACTCCAACTGTTGCTAGTGTTGTCCCATTTAGCCAACTACCCCTTTGGGTTTTGTTTCATACTGGAGTCCTAGCTGATCAGCTATTTGTTTAGGGTTTACTGAGCTACTTTAGGAATCTATCATGCAATTGTGCACCAAGCTGATTTCCAATGATCAAGGAAACATAGAAAGGTTTAGGGGGCTTCAACATTTTACCTTTTATCCTCCAGGGGAAGAAATTTAGGCTGGGCAGCATTTTAAATATTTTCTCTTACATTTGAACTTGAATGATTTGAAGTTTAGTCCTTCAGGGCAGCTTAGGGTTTAGATCTCCTTTGGCCTAGGGATCAAGGATAGGGATTCCCATTTATTGATATGTTTACATTTTCAGGGTTCTTCATTTGATCAATGATACTGAATGGTTCATGGTTTAGGGAATCATTCTATTGTTGTCCCTTGGTTTAACATTCACTCCTTGCATGTGGGCCTTAGGTTTTAGGATAATTTAGGGCTCTAGGGGCCACCACTTCTTGGTCCTTCCCTAGTGCATTTCAATTGGTTTTGTTTGCCAGGGCTTACATTTGGGGTTTAGGGTTTAGGTTTAGGGATTGGTTTGGGGCTAATGGTTACTTCTTCACCCAAATTCCTTAGTTTTTGAGGGTTTGGCTGCAACACCTTGAGGGTTTTGGTTCATGCCACAAAAATTCTGCTTGCTATTTACCAGTTTAGTGTTTTAGTAGTTTTGTTGTTGGAATGTTTCTTGTTGTTGGTTGTTTTTGAGGTACCCTACCCTCCACACCAGTTTAGTTTCACCATCAATGTTTGATTCAAAGCACCATTGAAGCACATGGATTGGTTATGAGGGCTCATTGCATGGAAATGTTTAGGGTTTATAATCTTGGGTTTAATGTTGTTTAGGGTTTATTGGTTTAATGGTTTAAGGTTTAGATTTAGCATTTAGGATTATAGGGCTGAAATGGTTTATTGGCAAGAGGCCTTGTTTGATTTATATTTGCAACTGGATTAGGTGGCCTTTGGGTTTAGGGCCTGTTAGGTTTAGGCTTGGGGTTGATAAGAAGGTCTAAAATTTGGGTTGCTGCCTTTTGGAGTAACCAGCTCATTGCCTAGGTTTTGCAATTGCTTTATGATCTTGAAGCTCATTTGGGGCACTTGGAGATTAGTAGAAGCTTCATTTGAACTCTAGGTTCTAGGGTTGGGAGAAGGTTTAAATTAGGTGCTTAGGCTTTAGTGTTTGGACTCTCTAATTTGGAAACTATGGCATGGGAGGTCTAGGGGTAAAGTTTTAGCTTGGATTAAACAATTTTCAGCTTAATGGTTTAATGTTATAAGCCATAGGGATAGATTTATGCCTCCCATGGTTTATCAACATAGAAATATTTAGAATTTAGAGCTTTGAGATAGTAGAGAAAAGCACCTTCTGTTGTTGGCCTAACTGCCACTGGAATTACTCTCCCAAGTCTTTTGAAATTAGAAGTTGAAATCGGTCAGCTACTCATTGGGAGCTCTCTTGATGGTTGTCAGCTGCTCCAAAAGGAGTTTAGTTGTCTCCCTTTTCTCCAAATAGGGCTCATGAAGTGAGATACATTTTAGTTTGATTCCAGGGTTTGTGATAGAACCAGCTCCAAGGCTTCTAAACCATTTTAATGCTTTACCCTTGAATGAAGATTTCAGGATTTAACTTGACAGCCACTTGCATTCATTGATTTCATGAATTGCACAAAGGTTAGGGCAATATCTTTAACATGATCACCTGGAGTAGTCTAGGGTTTTCTCTAGTGAAGTAGGGAATGTTCTTTAAGGCTGCAATTTCAATTGGATGTTGTGCATTAAGGGTTTAGGTTTGGGCTGCTTCCTGTGAAGTTAGGGGTTAGGGGTTGTTTTTGTGCCATTCTAATTGGTTTAAAACCCTTTTGACTGAATGAAAGGCCTACCAGGTTTAGGAGTTGAGAGGTTCTGTTTGGTGGAGATGGAGACCTTTGAATCTTTCTTCCTCTTTACCTTCTTAGGGTTTAGAGATTTGCAGGTATTCAAACAATCTTCTTCTTAACTCTTGACCTTTAGTGTTTCTTCTCATGAGTTTTCAGGTTTGCACTGCTGAAACTAGTTGATTCTTCCCCTTAGAGTATGGTTTAGATGTTTAGGGTTTATGGCTCTTTTCAAGCAAGAAAATTACAGCAGATGCAGGTTTCAACTTTGCTGCAATAAAAATGAGACCTCTAGGTCCCACCGGGCGTGCCAAAACTATTTTTGTTTAGGATCACAGCACCCCTGGATGCAGGGATCAGGTTTCTAGGTTGATCACTTAGGCATCCAGTGTGATTGCACAACATGGAAACCTCTCTCCAAGTGTGGGACTTGTGAAACTGAGAGAGGAATCTCTAGATTAGAGGTTTGGTTCCTCAAACTCCTTTGTTTTAGATCTATATTTAAGCACAACTTTAGAGGTTCAGATCCTAATCTTACTCTAAATTGCAAGGAGACAGGGATAGAAATGCAAAAATTGAAACTAACTAAAGATGGTGATACACCAAAAGGAGTGGTGAAACATTTTTGTCATGCAAATAGACACAAACCAAAGATTGCAACATAAAATATACACAGGCTGATAAGATATAATTTAGGATCTGAAATGAAGCAAATAATACAAACAAAGGATTGAAACCCATTCACAAAGCTTGCATTATCATTTCCAATGTCAAAACCACTGCATTACAACCTCAGAGAGGTTAAAGGGTATTACAGTCTTTGAAGAGGTCTGATTCTTGCAGGGTTTCACTTTCTGGAGGTGAAAGAAGAAGATTGCTATGCCAAAAAGTGTTTAGGGTTTTGGTTTATGAGCCAAATTTGGCTTTTACATTGCATGGTTCAAGCCCAGGAGAGAGAAAATGTACAAACACATGGGAGCCCATTCCTCATTGTTTAACTAAAAATGCATTAAAATGGCATGGAGGACCTTACAAACCCATACCCTTAATTTTTGACTGGTTTGGAGGAGAATGCGACCCATTTATGCATTAAATTTGGTCGCTGAAATGTCAGGGTTTCTGGCCATGAACATGCGTCAGAGCCATTTCTTAACTTTATCTCTCCAAACTAAACCAAAATTCAAGATTTACCCTAGAATCATGTAGAGAATTTTATAAGCTTTCCAATGATATAAAGAACGTGCAAATCCGAGCTCTGGATCGAAAGATATGGCGATCTGAAGATTTAGGGTTTAGGCAAAAATGGGTTTTGAAATTTTTTTCCCGCGCTTAGGGTTTAGTGTTTGGATGACACGTGTCAGGCACTGATTGGATGAGAAATTCTCTCTCCTTCCCTTAGGTTTGGGTTTTCCTTGAAAGGGTTTTGACTTTTTGTAACTTTTGGAAACATTTCCATTTTTTCCCCGCGTCCCCGCCACTTGGGACACGTGGCGTGATGTTGTTGGAGGACAGGGGCGCGGGGTCATCCTTTACTTTTTAGTTTTTGGCCAAAACTTTCGCCAAATTCTCTAAGTCCTCCCCGAGCTCCACACTTTTCTCCTTAGGACATGTGTCCTGTTGTCTATTGGCTTGGGCCAACCCTTCAAACCTTGCCCTTTGAAATTTTGGCAAAACATTAATTTTACCCTTTTACATGGTTTCCATGAAGACACGTGGCACATTGATTTGTTGGGGTTCTGGAGGCTTTTCAGGTTCATCCCTTTGGCTATCCCGGATGTCCCAAACTGTTTAGGACAAATTCCTCCGATCCACCCGATTCGGGCTTCCCTATCCCTCTTTGAGGTTGAAGACACGTGGGTTATTTGATTGGCTCTCGGCTCCTTCGGCTCATCCACGCGTCCCTTTGTCCCAACTTCCCAGTAAAAAGTTCTCTAGGGCTTTTCAGGGATTCTTCAGTGGTTTCACGTCCTTCACGTTTTACGGTTTAGATGTCCCAGCCTGTTCTGCACAGCAGTTAGTCAATTTTGTTTTTACCTTTAGCCGGTTCACCCTTTCGTGTCCCGCGGTTTAATGTTTAGGGTGTCCCTTTGCTATGCGCAGACCACCTGGGGCCTTTCAGCCGATTCACGTGTTTACGTCCCAACTGTCCCAGTGCTGCCTAGGACTAGGACTTAGCTGATTTTCATGTTTTTTTCTGGCCCAAGCTTGTTTTTTGTTAACTTTTTCACCCCTTTTTAGAACTTGCTCTTTTCTTCTTGGACAAGAGAGTTAGAAAAAAGCCGAGGGGTTTAGAAACATGATTTTTTGCCTTGAATCAATCTATTTTCCTGGGACTTGAGTATTCTGATGCATGTTATCAAATTTACCCTAGGGGTGAATTTTGGATAACATTTAGGTTTAGGGGTTTAGAGGTTTAAGGGTTTAGGGTTTACAGGTTTAGGGATTAGGGGTTTAAATTTGGTTATGGTTTCAGGGTTTAGGTTTTCTAGCTTTAGTGTTTAGGTTTTAGTTGTTCATGGTTTAGGTAGTTTAGGGTTTATGGTTTAGGGCTTATGATTTAGGGTTTATGGTTTAGGGCTCAGGGTTTAGTGTTTAGGGTTTAGGGTTTAGGTTTCAATTTTAGGGTTTAGTGCTCAAGGTATTTAGGGTTTAGGGTTTAGGGTTTAGGGTTTTAGTTTAGGGTTTAGGATTAGGTCTTTGGGTTTAAGGTTTAGGATTTAGGTTTAGGGTTTAGGGTTCAAGGTTTAGGGTTTAGGGTTTGGGTTTAGGTTTAAGTTTAAGGGTTTTGGGGTTTCTGGATTTAGGGTTTAGTTTTAGGGTTTAGGGTTTAGGATTTAAGGACTTTAGGTTTAGGGTTTAGGGTTTATGATTAGGGTTTATGGTTTATGTTTTAGGGTTTAGGGTTTCAGGTTTTAGGCTAAGGGTTTCGAGTTTATGGTTTAGGTTTATTTAGGGTTTAGGGTTTAGGATTTAGGTATAGAAATTTAGGGTTCAAGGTTTAGAGTTTAGGGTTTTTGGTTTAGCGTTTAGGGTTTAGGGTTTTAGGTTCTAGGGGTTTAGGTTTAGGGTTTAGGGCTTTAAGGTTTAGGGTTTAAGTTTTATCATGTGTTTATGGGGATTTATGGTTTAGGGTTTAGGTTTAGGGTTTAGGGTTTAGGGTTTAAGTTTAGGGGTTAGGGTTTAGAGTTTATGGTTTAGGGTTTAGGGTTTATTGTTTAGGGTTTAAGGTTTATGGTTGAGGGTTTTAGGTTTAGGGTTTAGGGTTTATGGGTCATGGTTTATAGTTTAGGATTTAAGGTTTAGGGGTTAAGGGTTTAGGGTTTATAGGGTTTAGGGTTTAGGATTTTATGGTTAGGGTTTTAAGGGTTTAGGCTTTATGGTTTAACACTTTGGGGTTTTAGGATTTAGAGTTTAGGGTTCAGGATTTAGGGTTTGTGGTTTAGGGATCAAGTTTTATGGTTTATGGTTTATTGTTTATGGTTTATGGTTTAGGTTTTATGGTTTAGGGTTGAGGTATAGTAATTTAGGGTTTAAGGTTTAGGATTTAAGGGTTTTAGGGTTTTAGGTTTGGGGTTTGGGGTTTTAGGGTTTAGGGTTGGGTTTATAAGGTTTAGGGATGATTTAGGTAGGGTTTAGGGTTTAGGGTTTAAGTTATAGGGTTTAGGGTTTAGGGTTTAGGGTTTAGGGGTATTTTTTTAGGGTTTAGGGTTTAGGGTTTAGGGTTTAGGGATTAAGGTTTAGGGTTTATTACTTAGGATTTAGGGTTTAAGGTTTAGAGTTTAGGGTTTAGGATTTAGTGTTAGGGTTTAGGGTTTAGGGCTCAGGGTTTAGGGTTTAGGGTTTAGGGTTTAGTTTTCAGGGTTTAAGGGTTTAGGGTTTAGGTTTAGGGTTTGGGGATCAAGGTTTAGGGTTTTAGGGTTTAGGGGTTTTGGTTTAGGGTTTAGGGTTTAGGGTTTCAGGTTTAGGTGTTTAGGGTTTAGGATTTTTAAGGGTTTATTAGGGTTTAGGGTTTAGAATTTTGGGATTTAGGGTTTATGTTTAGGGTTTATGGTTTAAGGCTCAGGATTTAGGGTTTACGGTATTTAGAGTTTAGTATTTATTGCTCAAGTTTTAGGGTTTAAGGTTTAGGGTTTAGGTTTAAGGGTTTAGGTTTAGGTAGTTTAGGTTTTAGAGTTTAGGGTTTAGGGTTTAGGGATTTAGGGCTTAGGGTTTAGGGTTTAGGGTTTAGGATTTAGGTTTAGGGTTTTTGGGTTTAGGGTTTAGGGTTTAGGGTTTAGGGTTTAGGGTTTAGGTTTAGGGTTTAGGTTTAGGGTTTTTGTTAAGGTTTTAGGGTTAAGGGTTAACGGTTAAGGGTTTAGGGTTTAGGGTTTAGTGTTTATGGTTTAGGGTTTAGTTGTTAGGGTTTAGGGTTTAGGGTTGAGAGCTATGGGTTTAGTGTTTAGGTTATGGGGATAGGGATTTAGGGCTTAAGGTTTAGGGCTTAGGATTTAGGGTTTAGGGTTTAGGTTTTAAGGTTTTAGGGTTTAGGGGTCATGATTTAGGGTTTAGGGCCAAAGGTATGGGGTATAATATATAGGTTTTAAGGTTTAGGGTTTGTGGTTTAGTGTTTAAGGTTTAGGGTTTAGGGATCAGGGTTTAGGGTTTAAGGTTTAAGTTTTAGTGTTTAGGGTTTATTTTAGGGTTTAGGGTTTAGGATTTAGGGTTTAAGGTTTAGGGATCAAGGTTTAGGGCTTAGGGATTAGGATTTTGGGTTTAGGGTTTAGGGTTTAGCCATTTATAGTTTAGGGTTTAGGGCTCAGGGTTTAGGGTTTAGGTAGGGTTTAGGGTTTAGTGGTTTAGGGATTTAGGGTTTATAGGTTTAGGGTTTAGATATAAGGGTTTAGTGTTTATGGTTTAGGATTTAAGTTATAATATTTTGGGTTTAGGGCTATGGGTTTAGTGTTTGGGGTTGATGGATCAGCATTTAGGGTTTAGTGTTGAAGGTTAAGGGTTTAGGTTTAATATTTAAGGGTTTAGGTTTAAAGGTTTAGGGATCAATGTATATGGTTTACAGTTTAGCATTTAGGGTTTAGGGTATTTAGGGTTTTAGGCTCAGTGTTTATGGATTAGGGTTTAGGGGGTTTTAGGGTCTAGGAATCAGTGTTTAGGGTTTATGGTTTAAACCTCAGAGTTTAGGGTTTTAGTATATAGTCCTTAGGATTTAGGGCTCAAGGTTTATGTTTTAATGTTTAGATTTTAGGGGTAAGGGTTTAGGGTTTATAGTTTAGGGTTTAGATTTTAGGGTTTAGGGTTCATGCTTTATGATTTAGGGCTCAGGGTTAATGTTATAGGGTTTAGGGTTTAGGGATTAGGGATTAAGGTTTAGGGTTTAGGGTTTAAGTTTTAGGTTTAGGTTTAGGGTTTAGGTTTAGGGTTTAGGGTTTAGGGTTTAGGGTTTATGGGGTTTAAGATTTATGGATTTTAGGGTTTAGGGTTTAGGGTTTAGGGTTTAGGGGTTTAGGGTTTAGGATTTAGGGTTTTTAGGATTTGAGGGTTTAGGTTTTAGGTTTTATGGTTTAGGGTTTAGGGTTAGGGTTTATGGTGTTTAAGGGTTTACATATGTTGAGTGTTTCAAATTTTAGTTTTTAGGGTTTAGGGTTTATGGTTTATTTAGGTTTAGAGTTTAGGGTTTAGGGATTTGGGTTTAGGGTTTAGGTTTTAAGGTTGAGGGTTTATGGTTTAGGTCTAATGGTTTTGGGTTTATTTGTTATGGTTTAGGTCTTAGGTTAAGGTTTTTTTAGGGTTTAGTGTTTAGGGTTTAGGGTTTAATGTTTATAGGTTTATGGTTTAAGAATTTCAGGGTTTAGGGTTTAGGGATTAGGGTTTAGGTTTTAGGGTTTAGGGTTTATTAGTTTAATTAGGTTTAGGGTTTAGGGTTTATGAGGGTTTAATGTTTAGGGTTTAGGGGTTTAGGGTTTGGGGTTTAGGTTTTTAGGGGTTTAGGTTTAGGATTTTAGGGTTTAGGGTTTAGGGGGTTTCATGGTTTAGGGTTTAGGGTTTTTGGTTTAGGGTTTAGGGTTTAGGGTTTAGGGTTTAGGGTTTAGGGTTAAGGGTTTAGGTTTATGGTTTAGGTTTAGGGATAAGGTTTTATAATTTTAATGGGTTAGGGTTTAGTGATTTAGGGTTTAGGGCTAGGGTTTAGTGTTTAAGGGGTTTATTGTTTAAGATTTAGGTTTTAGGGTCAACGTTTTAGGGCTTAGGGTTTAGGGTTTAGGGTTTAGGTTTTATGGTTTAGGGTTTAAGGTTTAAGGGTTTAGGCTTAGGGTTTAGGGTTTAGGGTTTAGGGCTTATGTTTTAGGGTTTAGGTTTTTAGGTTTATGGTTTAAGGTTTAAGGGTTTATGGTTTAGGGTTTTTGTTTTAGGGTTTAGGATTAATAAGGTTTAGGGTTTAGGGTTTAGGGTTTAGGTTTTAAAGGTTAGGGTTTAGGGTTTAGGGTTTAGGGTTTATGGTTTAGGAATAAAATTTTAGGGTTTAGGGTTTAGGGTTTATAGGGTTTAGGGTTAAGGGTTAATGTTTAAGGATTTAGGGTTTAGGTTTTAGGGTTTAGGGTTTAGGGTTTAGGGTTTTGGTTCAAGGGTTTAGGGTTTTAGTTTAGGGTTTAGGGTTTAGGGTTTAGGGTTTAGAGTTTAAAGGTTTAGGGTTTAGGGATTAAGGTTTAGGGTTTAGGGTTTAGGGTTTAGGGTTTAATTTTTAGAGTTTAGGGTTTATGGTTTAGGGTTTAGGGTTTAGGCTTTTAGGGTTTAGGGAGATTTAGGGTTTAGGTTTAGGGTTTAGGGTTTAGGTTTTAGGGTTTAGGGTTTAGGGTTTAGGGTTTAGGGTTTTTGGGTTAAGGTTTTAGGGTTTAGGGCTAGGGCTTACGGTTTAGGGTTTAGGGTTTAGGGTTTAGGGTTTTAGGGTTTAGGTTTTAGGGTTTAGGGTTTAGGGTTTAGGGTTTAGGGTTTAGGGTTTAGTGTTTAGGGTTTTTAGGTTTTAGGGTTTAGGTTTTAGGGTTTAGGGTTTTAGGGTTTTTATGTTTAGGTTTAGGGTTTAGGAGTTTAGGGTTTAGGGTTTAAGGTTTAGGGTTTTAGGGTTTAGGGTTTAGGGTTTAAAATAAGGGTTTAGGGTTTAGGGTTGGGGTTTAGGTTTATGGGTTAAGGGTTTAGGGGTTTATGGTTTAGGGTTTAGGATTTTGGTGCTATGGTTTAGGGTTTAGGGTTTAGGGTTTAAGGTTTAGGGTTTAGGGTTTAGGGTTTAGGGATTTAGGGTTTAGGGTTTAGGGTTTAGGCTAAAGTTTTTAGTTTAGGGTTTAGGTTTAGGGTTTAGGGTTTAGGGATTTAGGGTTTAGGGTTTAGGGTTTAGGGTTTAGGGTTTAGGGTTTAGGATTTAGGATTTAGGTTTAGGGTTTAGATTTTAGGGTTTAGGGTTTATGGTTTAGGTTTAGGGTTTAGGTTTATAGGGTTTAAGGGTTTAGGGTTTAGGGTTTAGGGTTTAGGGTTTATGGTTTAGGGTTTAGGGTTTAGGTTGTTTATTTTTTAGGGTTTAGGGTTTAGAGTTTATGGTTTAGGGTTTAGGGTTTATTGTTTAGGGTTTAAGGTTTATGGTTGAGGGTTTTAGGTTTAGGGTTTAGGGTTTAGGTCATGGTTTATAGTTTAGGATTTAAGGTTTAGGTTTAGGGTTTAGGGTTTTATTACGGTTTAGGATTTAGGTTTAGGGTTTAGGGTTTTAAGGTTTAAGTTTAGTGTTTTAGGTTTATGGTTTTAGGATTTAGAGTTTAGGGTTCAGGATTTAGGGTTTGGGAATAGGTGTCAAGGGTTTAGGGTTTAGGGTTTAGGGTTTATGGTTTAGGTTTTATGGTTTAGGGTTGAGGTATAAGGGTTTAGTGTTTAGGATTTAAGGTTAGGGTTTTAGGACTCAAGGTTTAGGGTTCCAGGTTTAGGGTTTAAGGTTTAGTGATAAGGGTTTAGGGTTTAGGGTTTAAGTTGTAGGGTTTAGGATTTAGGGTTTAGGGCTAAGGTTTTTGGGTTTATTTTTTAGGGTTTAGGGTTTAGGGTTTAGGGTTTAGGGTTTATGGTTTAGGGATTAAGGTTTAGGGTTTATTACTTAGGATTTAGGGTTTAAGGTTTAGAGTTTAGGGTTTAGTGTTCAGGGTTTAGGGTTTAGGGTTTAGGGCTTAGGGTTTAGGGTTTAGGATTTAGGGTTTAAGGATCAAGTTTAAGGGTTTAGGGTTTAGGTTTAAAGGTTTAGGGTTTAGGTTTTAGAGGTTTTAGGTTTTAGGATTTATGGTTTTAGGGTTTAGGGTTTCGGGTTTCAGGTTTAGGGTTTAGGGTTAGGTTTAGGGGATTTAGGTTTTAGTTTAGGGTTTAGGGTTTAGGGATTAATTAGGGTTTAGGGTTTATGGTTTATGGCTCAGGGTTTAGGGTTTAGTATTTAGGGTTTAGGGTTTAGGGTTTATGGTTTAGGGTTTAAGGTTTAGCATTTAGGGTTTAGGGTTTAGGTCTAGTGGTTTAGTTTTTAGGGTTTAGGGTTTAGGGTTTAGGGATTTAGTGTTTAGGGTTTAGGGTTTAGGTTTAGGGTTTAGGGTTTAGGGTTTAGGGTTTATGATTTAGGGTTTATGGTTTAGGGTTTAGATTTTAGGGTTTAGGTTTTTTGTCTAAGGGTTTAAGGTTTAGGGTTTAATGTTTAGGGTTTAGGGTGTATAGTTTAGAGGATATTTTTTAGGGTTTAGGGTTTAGGGTTGAGAGTTTATGGGTTTAGGGTTTATGGTTTATGGGTTTAGGGTTATGGTTTAGGGCTTAAGGTTTAGGGCTTAGGATTTAGGGTTTAGGGTTTAGGTTTAAGGTTTCAGGGTTTAGGGGTTAGGTTTAGGGTTTAGGGTTCAAAGGTTTAGGGTTTAGGTTTAGGTTTTAAGGTTTAGGGTTTATGGTTTAGTGTTATGGGTTTAGGGTTTAGGTTTCAGGGTTTAGGGTTTAGGGTTTAAGTTTTAGTGTTTAGGGTTTAGGGTTTAGGGATAAGGCTTTAGAGTTTAGGTTTTAGAGGGCTTAGGGATTAGGCTTTAGGGTTTAGGGTTTATGGTTTAAGGTTTATAGTTTAGGGATTAGTATTTAGGGTTCAGGGTTTAGGTATTAGGGTTTAGGATTTAGGGTTTAGGTTTAGGGTTTTAGGGTTTAGGGATTAGGGTTTAGGTTTATGGTTTAGGGCTTAAGGTTTAGGGTTTATGGTTCAAGGTTTAGGGTTGAGGATTTAGTGTTTAGGGTTTATGGTTTAGGGTTTAGGGTTTAGTGTTTAGGGTTTAGGGTTTAGGTTTAGGATTTAGGGTTTAGGTTTAGGTTTAGGGGTTAAGGGTTTAGGGTTTAGGGTTTAGGGTTTAGCATTTAGGGTTTAGGGTATTTAGGGTTTTAGGCTCAAAGGGTTTAGGGTTTATGGTTTAGGGGGTTTATAATTTAGGGTTTAGGGTTCAGGGTTTAGGGTTTAGGGTTTAAGGGTTTAGAGTTTAGGGTTTAGGGTTTAGGGTAGGGTTTAGGGATTTAGGGCTTAGGGTTTATTGTTCAGGGTTTAGATTTTAGGTTTAAGGGTTTAGGGTTTATAGTTTAGGGTTTAGGTTTTAGGGTTAGGGGTTTTATGCTTTAGGATTTAGGGTTTAGGGTTTAGGGTTATAGGTTTATAGTTTAGGGTTTAGGATTTAGGATTTGGTTTAGGGTTTAGGGTTTAGGGTTTAGGGTTTAGGTTTTAGGGTTTAGGGTTTCATGGTTTAGGGTTTAGGGTTAAGGGTTTAGGGTTTATTTGTTTAGGATTAGGGTTTAGGGTTTAGGGTCTAAGGGGTTTAAGGGTTAAGGATTTAGGGTTTAGGATTTGAGGGTTTATGTTTTAGGAGTTATGGATTAGGGTTTAGGGTTCAGGGTTTATGGTATTTACTGTTTTAGATTTAGGGTTTAGGGTTTATGGTTTATGTCTTATGGTTTAGGCTTTAGGGATTTGGGTTTAGGGTTTAGTGTTTAGGGTTTATGGTTTAGGTCTAATGGTTTTGGGTTTATTTGTTATGGTTTAGGTCTTAGGAAGAAGTTTTTAGTGTTTAGTGTTTAGGGTTTAGGGCTCAATTTTTAGGATTTATGGTTTAAGAATTTGGATTTAGGGTTTAGGGATAAGGGTTTAGGTTTTAGGGTTTAGGGCCAAGGGTATTGTAATTAGGTTTTAGGGTTTAGGGTTTAGGGATGAGGGTATAATGTTTAGGGTTTAGGGTTTAGGGTTTAGGGTTTAGGGTTTAAGGTTTGATTTAGGTTTAGGGTTTAGGGTTTAGGGTTTAGGGTTTATAATTTAGGGTTTAGGTTTTAGGGTTTAGGGTTTAAGTTTTAGGGTTTAGGGTTAAGGTTTAGTGTTTAGGTTTAGGGTTTAAGAGTTTAGTTTTAGGGTTTAGGATTTAGGGATAAGGGTTTAGGGTTTACAGTTTAGGGTTTAGGATTAGGGTTTAGGGTTAAGGGTTTAGTGTTTAGGGTTTCATGGTTTAAGATTTAGGGTTTAGGGTTAAGGGCTATAGAGTTTAGGTCTTAGGGTTTAGGGTTTAATTTATGGTTTAGGGTTTAGGGTTTAGGATTTAGGGAGGGGATTAGGGTTTAGGGTTTAGGGTTTAGGGTTTGGGGTTTAGGTTTTTATGTTTAGGGTTTAAGGTTTAGGGTTTATGTTTTAGGAGTTTAGGATCTTGTTTAGGGTATAGGGATTTAGGGTTTAGGGTTTAGGGTTTAGGGTTTAGGGTTTAGGGTTTAGGGTTTAAGGTTTAAGGATTTATAGTTTAGGGTTAAAATTTTAGGGTTTAGGCTTTATGGTTTATGGTTTAGGGTTTAAATCTCATGGTTTAGGATTTAGGGTTTATGTATTAGGGTTTAGGGTTTAGGATTTATGGTTTTAGGGTTTCAAGGTTTAGGGTTTAGGGTTTAGGGTTTAGGGTTTAGGGTTAAGGGTTTAGGGTTTAGGTTTCAAGGTTTAGGGTTTAGGGTTTAGGGTTTAGGGTTTAGGTCTCGGGGTTTAGGTTTTAGGGTTTAGAGTTTAGTCTCAGGGTTTAGGGTTTAGGTTTAGGGTTTAGGGTTTAGGGTTTATAAGGTTTTGTTTAGGGTTTAGGTTTAGGGTTTAGGGTTTAGGGTTTAGGGTTTAGGGTTGACGTTTAGGTTTATTGTTTAGGGTTTAGGGTTATAGGGTTTATGGTTTAGTGTTTAGGGTTTAGGGCTCACAATTTATGGTTTAGGGTTTAGGGTTTAGTGTTTAGGCTTTAGGGTTTAGGGATTAGGTTTAGGGTTTATGGTTTAGGGATTATAGTTTAGGTTAAGGGTAGGGTTTAGGGTTAAAATTTTAGGGTTTTAGTTTAGGGTTTAGGGTTTAGGGTTTATGGTTTAGGATTCATGGTTTTAGGATTTAGGGTTTAGGGTTTAGGGTTTAGGTTTAGGGTTTAGGGCTTAGGGTTTAGTTTAGTGTTTAGGGTTTTGGGCTCAATTTTTAGGTTTTATAGTTTAAGGTTTAGGGTATAGGACTAAGGGTTTAGGGTTTAGCTATAAAGGTTTAGGGTTGAGGGATTAGGGTTTAGGGTTTATGGCTCATAGTTTAGGGTTTAGGGTTTAATTTTTAGAGTTTAGGGTTTAGGATTTAGGGTTTTGGGTTTAGGTTTTAGGTTTTAGGAATTAGGGTTTAGGCGTTAGGGTTTAAGGTTTAGGTTTTAGGAATTAGGGTTTAGGGTTCAGGGTTTAGGGTTTAGGGTTTAGGGTTTAGAGTTTAGGATATAGGGTTTAGGGTTAAGGGTTTAGGGTTTAGGGTTTAGGGTTTAGGGTTTATGGTTTAGGGTTTAGGTTTTATGGTTTAGGTTTTAGTGTTTAGGGTTTAGGGTTTGGGGATAAGGATTTAAGGTTTACATTTTAGGGTTTTTAGGTTTAGGTATTAGGGTTTAGGTTTTAGGGGTTAGGGTTTTTTTTTAGTGTTTAGGTTTGAGGGTTTATATTTTAGGGTTTATGGTTTAAGGTTTAGGTTTTAGGGTTTATGGTTTAAGGTTTAAAACTAAGGGCTTACAGTTTAGGGATTATGGGGTTTAAGGTTTATGGTTTTAGGGTTTAGGGTTTAGTGCTCAGGGTTTAGGGTTTGGTGCTAAGGATTTAGGGTGTACGGTTTAGGGTTTTATGGTTTATGGATTAGGGTTTAGCGTTTAGGGCTTAATGTTTAGGGTTTAGGTTTTTGAATTCTAGGTTTAGGTCTTAAGCTTTATGGTTTAGGGTTTAGGGTTTATGGTTTAGGGTTTAGGATTTAGGGATAAACATTTAAGCTATAAGGTATAGGGTTTAGGGTTTAGGGTTTAGGAATCATGGTTTAGGGTTTAGTATTTATAGGGTTTAGGGTTTAGGGTTTAGGTTTTAGCATTTAGGATTCAGGGTTTAGGGTTTAGGGTTTAGGGTTTAGGGCTTAGATTTTATGTTTTAGTGTTAAGGGTTTTTGGTTTAGGGGCTTTAGGGTTTAGGGTTTAGTGTTTATGGTAGAGGGTTAAGGATTGACGATTTAAGGTTTAGGGTTTAGGGTTTAGTGTTTCAGGTTTAGGGTTAGGGGTTAGGTTTTAGGTTTAGGGTTTAATGGTTTAGGGTTTTAGGGTTTAGGGTTTAATATTTAGTATTTAGGTTATAGGGTTCAGGGTTTAGGGTTAAGGGTTTAGGTTTTAGGGTTTTGGGTTTAGGGGTAAGGGTTATAGGTTTTTGGTTTAAGAGGTTTATGGTTTAAAATTTATGCTTTACGGAATTTAAAGTTTAGGATTTAGGGTTAAGGGTTAACGACTTAGGGTTTTGGGTTTACGGTTTAGGGTTTAGGGTTTAGGGTTTAGGGCTCAGGGTTTATGTTTTAGGGTTTAGGGCTTAAGGTTTAGGGTTTAGGGTTTAGGGTTTAGGGTTAATGGTTTAGGTTTTAGACTTTAGGGTTTAAGATTTAGGTTTTAGGGTTTAGTGATTAGGGTTTATTTCTCAGGGTTTAGGGTTTAGGATTTATGACTATGGGTTTTAGGCTTTAGTTTTAAGTGGGTTTATGCTTTAGAGGTTTTGGGTTTAGGGTTTAGGGTTTAGGGTTTAGGATTTAGGGTTTAGGAATTAGCATTTAGGATATAGGGTTTAGAGTGAACGTTTTAACTCTTAGGGTTTAGAGGTAAGGGTTTTATGGTTTAGGGATCATAGGGTATAAGGTTTAATGTATAAGGTTTCACAGTATAGGGTTTAGGGTTTCATTTTTATGGCTACATGTTTAGGGTTTAGGTTGTTTAGTTTTTACGGTTTATGGTCTATGGTTTATTGTTTAGGATTTAGGGTTTCAAGCTAAGGGATCAAGGCTCATTTTGTAGTGTTTAGGGTTTATGGTTTAGGGATCATGGTTTAGGGTTTATGGTTTCAGGAAAAGGTTTTAGTTATCAAGGTTTAGAGTTGAGGGTTTATGGTTTAGGTTTAAGGGTTTATTTATAATAGTTTAGGGTTTAGGGATCATATTTTAGGGTTTAGGGTTTAGCATTTAGGGTTTAGAGCTCAAAGTTTAGGGTTTAGGGTTGAAGCTTAAGGGTTTAGTATTTATGGTTTAGGTTTTCGCGTTTATTGTTAAGGTTTTATAGTTTACGGTTTATATTCTAGTGTTTAGGGTTTAGGATTTAGGGTTTAGGGTATAGGCTTCAGTATTTAGGGTTTAGGGTTTAGGATTTATAGTTTATTTTTTAGTTCTCATGGTTTAGGGTTTAGGGTCTACAGTTATGGGTTTACAGTTTAAGGTTTAGGGTTTATGGTATAGGGTTTAGGTGTTATGGTTTAGGGTTTAGGGCTAATGTTATAGGGTATAGGGTATAGGGCATAGGGTATAGGCTATAGGGTATAAGGTTTAGGGTTTATGTATAGGGTTTAATGTTTATGGCTTGGGGTTTAGGATTTAGCATTTAGGTTTTTTTTAGTCTAAGGTTTGGGGTTTAGGGATGATTATTGTTTAGGTTTTAGGGTTTAGGCATCATTTTCTAGGGTTTGGGGTTTAGGATATAGGGTTTAGGTCTAATGTTTTATGGGTTAGGGTTTAGGGGGTTTATGGTTTATGGTTTATGGATTAAGGTTTAGGATTTAGGGATCATGGTATAGGGTTTAGGGTTTAGAGTTTAGGTGTCAGGGTTTAGGCTTTAGGATTTAGGGTTTATATTTTAGGTATAAGGGGTTAGTGTTTATGGTATAGGGTTTAGGGGGTGTATGGTTTAGGGTTTAGGGTTTAGGGTTTAGGTTTAGGGTTTAGGGTTTAGTGTATAGGGTTTAACATTTATGATTTAGGGTTTAGGGTTTATAGTTTAGGTTTTTGGGATAGGATTTTATAATTTAGGGTTTAGTGCTAAAGGTTTATGGTTTATGGTTTAGGGATCAAGGTTTAGGGTTTAGGATTTTTGGTTTAGGGTTTAGTGTTTACAGATCAGGGTTTAGGGTTTACTCTTTACGGTTTACAGTTTAGGGTTTAGGGTTTATGGTTTAGGATTTTTGGTTTAGGGTTTAGGGTTCAAAGTTTAGGGTTTAGGGTTTAGTGTTTAGGGTTTAGGGATTTAGGGTTTAGGGTTTCAGGTTTAGTTTAGGGTTTATGATTTAGGGTTTAGGGTTTAGGGTTTATGGTTTAGGGTTATTAGGGTTTAGGGTTTATTATTTAGGGTTTTTAGTTTAGGTTTAGGGTTTATGTTTTAGGGTTTAGGTTTAGGGTTTATTTAGGGTTTAGGGTTTAGGGATTTGTTTTCATAGTATATGGTTTAGGGTTTATGGTTTAGGGTTTAGTAGTTTAGGGCTAGGGGTTTAGGGTTCAACGTTTAGGGTTTATGGTTTAGTCTTTAGGGTTTAGGGTTTAGGGTTTATGTCTTAGGGTTTAGGATTTAGTTAGGGTTTAGCTTTTAGGGCTCAGGGTTTTAGGTTTTAGGGTTTAAGGTTTAGGGTATAGGGCTAAGGGTTTAGGTTTATGGCTTTAAAGGTTTAGGGTTTAGGGATTAGGGTTTAGGTTTTATGGTTTAGGTTTAAGGGTTTATTTAAGGTTTAGGGTTTAGGGTTTAGGGTTTCATAGTTTAGATTTTAGAGTTTAGGGTTTAGGTTCTAGGAATTAGGGTTTAGGGTTTAGGTTTTAGGAATTAGGGTTTAGTGTTTAGGGTTTAGGGTTTATGTCTCATAGTTTAGGTTTTAGAGTTTAGGGTTTAGGTTCTAGGAATTAGGGTTTAGGGTTTAGGTTTTAGGGTTTAGGGTTTAGGGTTTAGGGTTTAGGGTTTAGGGTTTAGGGTTTAATGCTAAGTGTTTATGGTTTAGGGATTAGGGAGTTTATGGTTTATGGTTTGAGGGTTTAGGTTTTATGGGTTTAGGGTTTAGTTTTAGGGTTTAGGGTTTAAGGTTTATAAGGATTTAAGGTTTATAGTTTATGGTTTTTCAGGTTTAGGTTTAGGGTTTAGGTTTTAGGGCTTAAGGTTTAGGGATTAGGGTTTAGGGTTTGTGGTTTAGATTCTAGGGTTTAGGGTTTAAGGTTTAGGTTTTAGATTTTATGGTTTAAGGTTTAAAGGTAAGGGCTTATGGTTTAAGGATTAGGGGGTTTAAGGTTTAGGTTTTAGGGTTTAGGGTTTATGGTTTAGGGTTTAGGTTTACAGTTTAGGGTTTAGTGTTTATGGATCTAGGGTTTAGGGTTTATGGTTTAGTTTTTAGGGTTTAGGGTTTTCAAATTTAGGTTTAGTTGGTCTCATAGATTTATGGTTTAGGGTTTATGTTTTAGGTTTTAGGGTTTAGGTTTTAGGGTTTATGTTTTAGGGTTTAAGGTTTAGGGCTATAGGGTATTAGGGTTTAGGGTTTAGGGTTTAGGGTTTCAGGGTTTAGGGTTTAGTAAAATAGGTTTTAGGGTTTATGGGGTTTAAATTTAGGGTTTAGTGTTTTTAGGGTTTAGGGTTTAGGGTTTCATATAGGGTTTAGGGTTAGGGTTTAGGGTTTATGGTTCAATAATTTATGGTTTAGGGTTTAGTATTTAGTGTTTAGGGTTAGGGTTTAGGACTCAAGGTTTAAGGGTTTAGGGTTTAGGGTTTAGGGTTTAAGGTTTAGGGTTTAGGGATTAAAGTTTAGGGCTTATTTTTTAGGTTTAAGGTTTAGTTATAGGGTTTATGGTTTAGGGTTTAATATTTAGGTATTTATAAGGTTTATGTTAAGGGTTTAGGTTTTTTGGGTTTAGGGTTTAGGCTTTAGGGTTTAGGGTTGGGGGTTGGGGTTTATGGTTTAGGGTTTATGGTTTAAGGCATTTAGGGTTTAGGATTTTAGGGTTTGGGGTTTAGTGCTCAGGGTTTAGATTTTACGATTAGGTTTAGGGTTTAGGGTTTAGGTTATCAGGGTTTAAGGTTTTGGGTTTAGGTTTATAATTTATGGTTTAGGGTTTAGGGATAGGGTATTAGGGTTTAGGGTTTATGGATTTATGATTTAGGGTTTAGGGTTTAGGTTTTAATTTTAAGGTTTAGTTTTAGGGTTTAGGGTTTAGGGTTTAGGGTTTATTTCTCAAGGTTTATGGCTTAGGGTTATGATTTAGGGTTTAGGGTTACGATTTATGGTTTAAGTGGGTTTAGGGTTTAGTTATTAGTGTTTAGGGTTTAGGGTTTAGGTTTAGTGCTAAGGGTTTAGGGTTTAGATTTAGTGTTTAGGCTCAGGGTTTAGGATTTAGGGTTTAGGGGTTAGGGTTTTAGGGTTTAGGGTTTATTGGTTTAGGGTTTATGGTACATGGTTTAGGTTTCAGGGTTTAGTTTTTTAGTTTAGGTGTTTAGGGTTTAGATTTTAGGATTTATGGTTTATGGTTTAGGGTTTAGGGTTTAGGGTTTAGGGTTTAGGTTTCAGGGTTTAAGGTTTAGGGCTAAGGGACTTTAAAGTTTAGGGTTTACGGTTTAGGTTTTTAGGATTTAGGGTTTAGGGTTTAGGGATTAGGGTTTAGGATTTTAGGTTTAGATGTTTAGGGTTTATGGTTTAGGTGTTTAGGTTTTAGTGGTTTAAGAGTTTAGGGTTTAGGGTTTAAGGTTTAGGGTTTAGGGTATTAGTTTAGGGTTTAGAATTTATGGTTTAGGGTTTAGGGTTTAGGTTTAGTGTTTAGGATTTAGGGTTTAGGGTTTAATGTTTAGGGTTTAGGGTTTAGGGTTTAGGAGTTTAGGGTTTAGTGTTTAGGGTTTAGGGTTTAGGGTCTATGGCTTAAGAGTTTAGGGTTTAGGGTATATGGTTTAGGGTTTAGGATTTATAGTTTATTTTTTAGTTCTTAGGGTTTAGCATTTATTGTTTTGAGTTTAGGATTACAGGGTTTAGGGTTTAGGGTTTATGGTTTATATTTTAGGGTTTAAGGGTTTATTTGGGGTTTAGGGTTTAGGTTCTTAGGGTTTAGGATATAGGGTTTAGGGTTTATGGTTTATGGCTTTAAAATTTTAGGTTTTTTAGGATTTAGGGTTTAGGGTTTAGGATTTAGGGTTTAGGGTTTAGGGATTAGGGCTTAGGGTTTAGGGTTTAGTTTTTAGGGATTTATTTAATTTTTAGGGTTTAGGGTTTATGGTTTAGGGTTTAGGGTTTAGGTTTAGGGTTTACAATCAAGGTTTAGGGTTTAGGGTTTAGGTTTAGGGTTTAGGGTTTAGGGTTTAGGGTTTAGGAGTTTACAGTTTAGGGTTTATGGTTTAGGTTTAGGGTTTAGGGTTTAGGTTTAGGGATTTAGGGTTTAGGGTTTAGGTTTAGGGTTTATGGTTTAAGGATAAAATTTAGGGTTAGGCTTTGGGGTTTACGATTCAAGGTTTAGGGTTTAGGGTTTAGGGTTTATGGTTTATGTTTTAGGGTTTATGTTTAGAGTTTAGGGTTTAGGGTTTATGGTTTAGGGTTTAGGGTTTAGGATTTAGGGTTTATGGTTTAGGGTTTAGGTTTTAGGGTCTCAGGGTTTAAGGATTAGGGTTTAGGGATTATAGTTTATGGTTTAGGGCTCATAGGGTTTAGGGTTTAGGGCTAAAGTGTTTAGGGTTTATGGGGCTTAGGGATTCAAGGTTTAAGTTTTTAGGGTTTATGGTTTAGGTTTAGGGTTTAGTTTTCAAATTTAGGGTTTAGGATTTAGGGTTTAGAGTTTAGGTTTAAGGTTTTAGGGATTTAGGGTTCTAGGTTTTTTTTAAAGTTTAGGGTTTAGGTTTTAGGGATTAGAGGTTTAGGGTTTAGGATTTAGTGGTTTAGGGTTTAGGACTTAGGGTTTAGCTTTTATGGTTTAGGGTTAAGGGTTTAGGGTTTAAATTTATGGTTTAGGGGGGCTAAATTTTAGGTTTATGGGGTTTAAGATTTAGGGTTTAGGTTTAGTGGTTTAGGGTTTAGGGTTTAGGGTTTAAGCTTTAAGGGTTTACTGTTATCCAAAATGGTTCCCCTTGGTCATTTTGTGGCTAACTCCCTTTATTCTTCGGTTCTCTTGGGTTTTACGATCATAATTGTTTTGGATTAGGCACTCAAGGTTTTAGAAATGGCACCAAGATAGAGTTTTTTTTTAGCTTTCTAGAAAGGTAAAGTTTTCCTCCTAACTCCATGTATTTTTGAAGTTATGGCTCACAATTTAGAGTTTTGTGGGAAATTTTCCAGGGTTTATGCCTGGGCCAATAAGATAGGGTTGTAGGGTTTATGGTTTATGGCTAAAGTTTTAGGAGGTAAACATGGAAGTTTTACCAAGTGTTTGGCAAGGATTTTTCAAAAGGAATTATTTTAGGGCATAGGGTTGGCCCATGGTCCAATGGGATGCTACCACGTGTCCAAGGGGAGAGAGGGTTCAATTACGAAATTTTTCCTAATGGTTGAGGTTCAGGATTTAGCCAGGGCCCACATCCAATCATGGGTTATTGTTTGTGTCCTTAGGCCAAATGAGTGGCGGAGGGTGGAGGTTTAGGTATTGGTGTTTAATTTTCAAAGCAAAAGGGAATAATTTTTTCCCCTAAGGCCCGCATTTAGCAATGTTTTAAGGCCACATGTTTTAGGGTGTAGTGGAGCTTCAGGCCACAATTCATTGGGTTTTTATTTTAAAGGGTTTAATATTTAGAGAAATAGGGTTTAGCCCCCAAGGGTTTAGGCATCTAAGGAGCTCAGGGTGTTAAGGTTTAGGTCTAAGGGAAAAGTTTAGGGATTTTTCAAAGGGTTTGAAAGGTGTGAAAGGGTTTGGCCCAAAGGCCCGCCAAAGTCAGAAAGGTGTCACCTCAAGTTTTTATAATGGGTTTATGTCCCAAGTGTAAAAAAATCAAAAGAAAAGTCCAAAGGTTTATTTTTACCACGTGTCCATGTGGAGATAGAAGAAGGAAAGCCCATAGAGTGAAAGGAAAATCCGGCATGGCCTATAGGATTTATCCACGTGTCAAGTTTAGGGTTTAGGGTGGTAAAAGAGATTATGCAGTTTAGATGGTTTAATATTTATTATTCAAGGTTCACATAGTGCCACGTGTTTAGGTCATTTTTATTAGAGAATTTTTGGAAAATTTTCCAATGGCCAAAACGGTGGAAAATAATGGAAGCCTACATCCAATTAGGCATTACATGGCACCAGGAGTTTTAGAGTGTGGGATTTTTTAGGGGTAAAGGTTTCCCAAATGGTTTTTACGAAAAAGTGGGAAAATTTCAAATTTTGGCCCGCCTATCCCATTTTGGGCTGTTTTCCCCTAAATTCTCAAATCCCATAACTTTCGATCCAGAGCATAGTTTTTTGTTCTTTTATCAGGCACATGGTCAAAACTTATCTAATGACACCATTGGATAGAGCTTGTATTTTGATGGATTTTCAAGAAAGGAAAGTTGTTCCTCTAACTCCATGGTATTTTTGAAGTTATGGCTCGGAGGAGTTTTAATGAAGAATGGCTCGCATTTTTTCCCAACAGTGAAAAATAGCCAATGGAATGGACCACATGTCCAAGGATGTCCATTTTTGTGTTTATGGAAAAATTTCAGTGGTGGAGGAAGATTTTTCCCGGTTTCTCTCTCCCTCCAATGTAAATGAGATGCTGCTCACATTTTGAAGGGTTGGAAATTTGAAAAATTTGCAGGTCCCTTTTTCGCGCATGGTGATTTTGGAGAATATTAGACCTCTTCGCGCCCAACATATTTTGCGCCACGTGTCCTATGTAATGCATGGTGTTTTTCGATAGGGCGAATGAGAAGTTGCAAGCTCTGGTGAATGAGTTTCAATCCAAATTTCAAAGTGGAGTTTTTGGCTTCACTTCCCCCTCCTTTCATTACATGTTTCGACACATGTCACCGGTGCCCATGAAAGGTGAAGCGTGTGTTGCATTTCTAAATTTTCCCAAAGTGTTGGTGTAAAAGTAAAAAATTTCACGGCGGGCTCCTTTGGTGAATGAAATCACCGTTATTAGCAGTGGGAATTAGTTTTAGTTTTTTACATTTCTATCTCTATCCCTTTGGAATTTAGAGTAGGATCTTAGGAATTCAAAACCTCTATAACTTGTAAGTGATACACCTGATAGAGGAGTTAAGGAACCAGCCTCTAATCTAGAGATTCCTTTTCCATTTGACAAGTCCCACACTTGGGGAAGGATTCAATGTTGTGTAATCACACTAGATGCTTAATGATCAAACTAGAAATATGATCAACATCCACGGGGTGCTGCTGATTTACAACAATAGTTTTGGCACACCTGATGGGACACTTAGAGGTCTTCATCTTCATTGCAACAAAATTGATGTGCATTTGTTACAAGTTTCTTGCTTTAAAAGAGCCTATAAATTACACATCTGCGACTCCAAGGAAGAAGAATCAGTTGGTTTTAGTAGTGCAGACCTGAAAACTCATGAGAAGAATCACTACAAGGTCAAGAACTAGAGAAGAAGAGGTGTTTTTTTGAATATCTACAGTTATCTCCAAGAAGAAGGCAAAGAGGGAGGAGAATTCAAAGGTCTCCATCTCCACCAAACAAGAACTCTATCAACTCCTCCACCTGGTAGGCCTTTCATTCAATCAACAAGGGTTCTAAGGTAAATCAGAATGGCACAACACAACCCCTATGTCAATTTCACTGGTAGCAGCCCACTTGCTCTCAATGCACAGAATCCAATCCCATTTGCAGCATTGAAGAACATTCCATACTTTACTGGAGAAAATCAAACCACTCCTGGTGATCATGTCAAGGATATTGCTAATATTTGTGCAATCCATGAGATTAATGAGATGCAAGTTGCTGTCAAATTGCTAGCATCTTCATTCAAAGGGAAAGCTTTGTAATGGTTCAGGAGTCTTGCCTCAGGTTCTATTCAAAATTGGAACCAGATATGTATATCCCTCCATGAGTAGTTTGAAGAAAAGGGAGATAACTTGTCCCTTTTAGAGTAGTTGACAACCATCAAGAGAGCTCCCAATGAGCAGCTAACTAATTTCAATTTTAGATTTCAAAGGACTTGGGAGAGAATTCCAGTGGCAGTCAGGCCAACAGCAGAAGGTGCTTTCCTTATATTACCTTAAAGCTTTAAATTCTGATATTTCTATGTTAATTCAATCCATGGGAGGCAGAACTATCCCTATTGGTTATAGCATAGCCATTAGAGCTGAAAATTGTTTGATTCAAGTTGGAAAGCTAGCTCCTAGGCCTCCAATGCCATTGTTTCCAAGTTTAGATAGCCCAAGTACTAGTCAAGTTCCTAATTTAGCTCCTATTCCCACTCCTAGAAACTAGAATTCAAGTGAAGCTTCTACTTCATCTTCTAGTGCCTCAAATAAACTTCAAGAAGTCATGAAGTAGCTATAAAATTTAGGTAATGAGCTGGTTACACTCAAGAGGCAGCAAGCCCAAAGTTTTAGACCTTCATTTCCAACCTCAAGCTCAGCCTAACAGGAAGCCATATCAAGCCTAAAGACCACCCAATCTAGCTGCAAATCCAAATCAAGCAAGGCCTCCTACCAATAGACCATTTCAGCCCTATAATCCCAATGCTACATCTACCTCTAAAGCATTAGTGCCAGTACAAAACAATATAGCTCAAGAGTATGATTGGTGTTTCCCATGCAATGAACCTCACAACCAATCTTTGTGTTTCAACGGTGCCTTAAATCAAGCATTAATGGTGACAACAACTGGTGTGGAGGGTGAAGGGTCAAGAAATAACCAACAAGAAACATTCCAGTAGCAGTTAGCTCCAAATGATACCACACTTGTAAACTGGCAGGAAGAATATTTTTGTGGCATGAATCAAATGGTTTCCCAAAGTGTTGCAGGCAACACAAGGTCAAAGAGGAGAAATTTGGGTGAAGAACAACCATTAGCTCCAAGCAATCCACAATCTTCTATCACTCCACAAACTATTGGCAAACAAAATTCAGTTCCAAACACGCAAGGACTGCCTAAAATAGCTCTAAGCCAACCCAAATGCAAGAATCTATTGTACCCATGTGCAAGGAATGAATGTGCAGGCCAAGGGACAGCAGAGAGATGCTTCATCTCCATTCAACATCATTGATCAGATGAAGAAGACAAATGTAAACATATCAATGTGGGAATCACTATCCATCCTAGGCCAAAGAGATTTGCTACAAGCTACCGTGAAAGACTGGTCAGCTTTGAATCAGTAGGTCTAAATGTAAGAGAAGGTGCTCACAAAAGCTGACCAACCTAGAGGGGAATCATGGAGGATAGCAAGGTAAAATGTTGAAGCCCCCTCCATTCTATGTTTCATTGATCATTAGAAATCAACTAGTACACAATTGCATGATTGATTCCAGGGCAAGTAGTTCAGTAATGCCCAAGCAAATAGCTGATCAGTTGGGGCTCCAGTATGAAACCATATCCAAAGGGGTAGTGCAATTGGATGGGACAGAAGTAACAATAGTTGGAGTGATAAAAAACTTGAGTCTTACCTTGCATGCATGCCCCAATGTTTTTGTTTTGTAAAGATGTCTCAATAATAGACCTTCCACCACTCTTTGCCCTATGTTTGTCAAGGGATTTCATAGCCAAGATTAGAGGTTACTTATCTACTAATTGGTCACATATGCTGTTCAGAATGAGATATGAAACCAAGGCTAAAATCAGATCTGAACTTATTGTAAACTTTCACATTGAGCCTTACACTCCAAGCCAAATCAATACCAATTGTTCAGCGTTTGATCAAGAGGATTATCCAAGCACTGATGAAGCTGATACCAAAGTTGGAAGTATCCCAAATATAAATCTTGATGAATGGGTGAAACAAGGTACATGCTTTTGATCCTTATCAACAAATAGAAGAATTTGAGTTAGGAGTCTATTGCATCCATGAAGAAAATCAGCCTATTCCTAGCATCACCAAGCCAGACCACAAGGATGACAATGAGGTATGGCAGTTGTTTTTTTATGGTTCAAGAAGTAGAAAAGGTGAAGGAGGAGGAGTTATGATGGTTTCACCTCAAGGAGTTAAGTATTATTCAACTTTTAGATTTCAGTTTACATGCTCTAATAACAGTGCTGAATACGAAGCCTTGATACAAGGATTGCATTGGTCAATCAAGAGAGGAACAAAGAACTTGCAAGTATTTGGTGACAGTGAGTTAATTTTCAACCAAGTTAAGGGGCAGCATGATGTCAAGAATGATCTACTCAAGTGTCTACAAAAATAGGGTGTGGGACCTCATTGAAGATTTTGAGGGTTTTGGCATAAAATTCATTCCTAGAAAAGAAAACCAAGTTGCTGATAGGATTGCAGCAGTTGGGGCAGCCTTTGACGTTGTTGAAAGTATTCAGAAAGGACAATGTATAGCCAAACATCCATGTTATTATGAGGTCTTCAGTGCCAGACAACAATGTAAGTTGGCAAGTGTTTGAGAATGATCAACAAATCATCCATTTCTTACAAGAAGAGGTTGAGTTCTCAGCTAAAAATTAGGAAAAGTTGGAGCAGTAGTATGGTGACCAAGTGGTACAGCTGAGAACCAACAAACTACCAAAGGGACTTATTACTTTGGAGTCCATTTTCAATCCTAATGATTAGTTTAGGAAGGAGAAAGCAAACATCCAAGTCAAGGGAGAAGATTCAGTGTCCATCTCAGTGGAAGAAGGCAAATCACTCCAAGTTGGTAAAGTGACAACTAAGAAAGAAAGGTATGAGTTCATATAGCTTTTTCAATAATTCCTTGATGTGTTTGCTTGGAGCTATGAAGATTTTAAAGGTTTCAATCTGGAGTTAGCTCAACACACCATTGAATTAGATCTAAGTACTAAACCCATCAGGAAAAAACAAAGGCCAGTCAATCCACACATGGAGCCTCTCATGAGAAAAGAATTGAATAAGTTGATAGAGTCAAGAATCATATTCCCTATCAAGCATTCTAGTTGGGTGGCCAACTTGGTTCTAGTTAGAAAGAAGAGTGGGGAAATCAGATTGTTTGTTGACTTCAGAGATTTGAATAGAGCATCTCTCAAGGATCATTATCCACTTCCTTCTATGGAGCAAATTTTACAAGTTGTTGCTGGCTCTGAGAGGTTTTCATTACTTGATGGCTATTCAGGGTATAATCAGATTATGGTGAAGGAAGAATATCAGTTCAAGACAACCTTTACAACCAAATGGGGAACTTATGCATATAGGAAAATGCCATTTGGGCTGTCCAATGCTGGAGCTACCTTCCAAAGAGCAATGGACATAGTGTTCAAGGATTTGATTAACAACATGGTGCTGATATATCTTGATGATATCACTATTTTTTCAAAAAATGCAACAGACCATCTCTTTCATTTGAGACAAGTGTTCCAAAGGTGCAGAAGATTTGGAGTATCCTTGAATCCTAAAAAGTGTATTTTTCTAGCCCATGAAGGAAAACTCCTTGGCCACATTATCTCCAAAGAAGGATTAGAAATTGATCAGAAAGAGTTGAAGCCATAAGAGCGCTACCATTGCCAAGCCACAAGAAGGCCCTTCAAAGTTTCTTGGGGAGAATAAATTTTGTTCGAGATTTGTCCCAAATTTTGTAGCCCTAGTCAAGCCTATCACCAGGATGTTAAAGAAAAGCATGGCTTTCAAATGGACATCAGAAGGCAAGGAAAGTTTTGAAGCAATAAAAGAAGCCATCTCTCAAGCCCCAACTCTCATTAACTCGGATTTCTCCAAGGATTTCATCCTTCTATGCATTTGGGGGTGGTGATACTATTTCTACAATTTTGGTACAGCATAACAAAGATAACGATGAGTAGCCAATTACTTTCTTTAGCCAAATCTTGGAGGACTATGAGGTGAGATATTCTTTCATTGAGAAGCATGTTCTTGTAGTAATCAGGATCCTGAAGAAATACAAGCATCTATTTTCAAGCAACAAGGTTCAATTACTAGTTTCTCATGTGGGAGTTAAGGACTTCCTCCTCAACAAAAACCTGAATGAAAAGAGAGCAGGTTGGATTACTCGTGTCATGGAGTATGACATAGATATCAAAGTCACCAAGTTGGTCAGAGAAAAAGGATTGTGTGAGCAACTGATCTTGAATAAATCTAAGGAAGCATGCAATGAGAAGGAGGTTGTTTTGGCATTGCAAGACAGCCATGAGCAAGGAAGCACTCAAGAGGAAAATAATGGTGTCCTCACTCCTTGCTGGACCCAAGACATAATTCACTTCCTAAGCACATGTCTATGCCATCTAGAGATGAACAAGACCAAAAGAAGACACTTCATATTGCAGGCTAGACCATATACCCTTGTTGATGGTGTTTTGTTTAAGAGGGATGTGAATGGAGTGCTACTGAGATGCATTGGTACAAATCAGATTCACATGGTGTTGGAAGAGTTCCATGGTGGATCAGTTAGTGGTCATTTTGCACCGAAAGTGACAGCTCTAAAGATCATGAGGGCTGGCTATTATTGGCCCAAGATTTTCAGTGATTGTTATGCATGGATCAAGAGGTGTAAGAATTGTGCATTCTTCAAGGGTAAGGAGAGACTAGCTACCCTTCCATTGCATCAAATTTTAGTTGACCAGCCATTCATGCAATGGGGTTTGGAATTCATTGGAGTCATTAATCCAAATTCAAGCCAAGGACACAAATGGATTCTAACAACAATAGATTACTTCACCAAGTGGACTAAAGTAGTAGCACTCAAGGAAGCAAATGAATCTAGCATCCTGGACTTCTATGAGGGAATAGTAACCAGATTTGGCATACCTACTACAATAATATCAGATAATGCATTGGCATTCATTGGGTCCAAGGTGACTAAATGGGCTGTCAAGAATGGGGTCTACCTAAGCACTTCATCAACTTATTACCCTCAGGGTAATGGCCAAACTGAATCTACAAACAAGAACTTGTTAAGGATCATTAGGAGGACTCTTGATGAAAATCAGAGGTCTTGGCATACCAAATTGAAATTAGCCTTATGGGCTGATAGGATAACTCCCAAGAGATCTACAGGTAATTCTCCATTCAGGCTTGTTTATGGAAGAGAGGCAATTTTTCCCATGTCACTTGAGTTGCCAACATTGGAACTCATGAAACAGTTGGAGTTGTTGGTGTTTGGGCCCATGGAGGTTAGATATGTAGAATTGATGGAGCTCCAAGAAATCAGAAATCAGGCATCCCAAATAATGGAGAAGGATCAAGCTTTGATCAAGAGGACCTTTGATAGGAAGGCCAAGGATAGATCTTTCCAAGTTGGAGATCTAGTGTCAAAATGGGATGTAGACATAGCAAAATAGGGAAGACATTCAAAATTTGATGCCATTTGGAGTGGCCCATACAGGGTCACAAAGTGTAAGGACAACAATACCTTCCAATTGACATCACTAGATGGTGAAGAATTGTAGATTCCAGTCAATGGAATCCATCTAAAGCATTGCTACTTGAGGAAATTCTCCAGCTTGTACATATTATCTTAGGTTTTCATTCCTCCAAGT
Organism: Taxus chinensis; assembly: GCA_019776745.2. NCBI lineage: Eukaryota > Viridiplantae > Streptophyta > Pinopsida > Cupressales > Taxaceae > Taxus > Taxus chinensis. The sequence goes on from JAHRHJ020003798.1 coordinate 474,181, forward strand.
GCTTATGCACATTGTTTTGTTGTATATTAGCTTTGATTTCCCTAAGTGCTTTGGCACAAGCTTGCTGTTCCAAGAAATGTGTTTTACAGGCCTTGCCCCAATCAGATGGTGTTCTACCTTCCATCTTCCTCCTTGCAGTGTTCTAATTAGTTGGGGTACTAAGTAAATAATTTGATGACCCCATGCCCAATGGATTGCTTCAGGTAACTGGTAACTTCATCCAGTAGGTAGATGACCCCTCTGAGTCACCAAAATTGTTATCCAAAATGGTCCCCTTGCACATTTTGTGGCTAACTCTCTTCATTCTTCCCTCCCTTGTGCCTTAGTCATAATTTTTTTCTTTTCAGGCACTCAAAACTTCTGGAAATGGCACCATTAGATAAAGATTTTTCTCAGCTTTCCAAAAAGGTAAATGTTTTCCTCCTAACTCCATTTTTTTTTAAGTTATGGATCGGAAGAGATATTGTGGGAAATTTTCCCCTGAAAGGCCCGCGGCCAATAAGATAACTGCCACATGGCACCAGACTGGCGGAAGACAGAGGTAAACTTGGAATTTTTACCAAGTGTTCGGAAAGTTTTCAGAAAGAAATTTCCACCCCAATGGCCCACCGGTGAATTGGATGCTACCACGTGTCCTTAGGCCAAGGAGATGGTGGAGGAAAAATAGAAAATTTGACTAAGTGTTGGTGCCATGGAAAAATCTCCAGGAAAGACCCACACCCAATCACGTAATTTTTTTCCCCAAGACCCATAGCCAATGAGGACAGGCCACGTGTCCCTAGGGCGTTGGAGCTTCGATCACCGGGAAACATTGAGAATTTTTCCCAAAGGATAACATAGAGAGAAATGTTCACCCACAAGGCCCGCATCAAATGGGAGCTTGCCACGTGTCCCAGGATCAATAGAATGTGAGGAAAAGTTGGGAATTTTTCCTAAAGAAAAATCAAGAAAAATTTCAAAGGAAAGGCTCACCCCCCAATACGTGAGCCAATGGGATCGTGCCACATGTCCAGTGGCGACAAAAAGTGCAAGATAGGAAAATGGCAGGGAAAGCCCACCTCTAATAGGGTTTTGCCATGTCTCTAAATCAGAAAGGATGGTCAAAAGTGATGGAGTAGATAGAGGGAAAAATCTTGCATCCAATCACATCGTGCCATGTGTCCTCAAGCCATCGGCCCGACAGAGAATTTTTAGAAAATTTTCCAATGCCCAAAATTGTGGAAAATGAAGTGCAGAAGGCCCACACCCAATCAGCACATGCCATGCGGCACCAGGAGTGGTGGAGCGTGGGGATTTTTTGGGAAATTTTCCAAAATGCAAAAATTTGTAAAATTTCAAAATTTTGGTGCGCCAACCCATTTTGGCCCTACTTTTCCCTAAATTTTCAAACGACCATAACTTTCGATCCATAGCTCGGTTTTTCATGTTCTTTATATCAATAGAAAGCTGGTGAAATTATCTATATGATTATATGCTAAATTTTGTATTTTGATGGATTTTAGAGATAAAATTGAAAAAAACCTCTAGCACATGGTAATCAACATAAATGATGTTTCAACCACCATTTTTAATGAAGAATGGTTGGCATTCTCTCCCAGCATGGTGAAAAATGTTAGGGAATGGACTTGTAAGGATGCCCATCCTATTTTATTACATTTTGGTCAGTTTTTGGAGCTCCTCTCATGTTTTCCCGTATTTCTCTCTCCTGGGCTCATTTTTATACTGTAAAAGCCAAATTTGGCTCATTTTTTGAAGGGTTGGACATTTTTCATGTATTGCAGGCTCCCTTTTCACCTTGAAAAGTGATTTTGTGGAATATCAAACCTATTAAAATACTGTAACCTATTTTCTACCTTTCAGATGTTGTAATGCATGTGTTTTTGATATTGAAAATGACAATGTAAGCCTTATGAATGAGTTTTCAATCCTCTGTTTGTGTTGTTTTGCTTCATTTCTAACCTTGCATTACATTTTATCAGTTTTTGTATGATGTTTGTTACATTTCTATGACCTGTGTCTGTTTTCAAAAGTAAATAATGTTCACCATTCCTTTGGTGCATCACCTTATTAGAATTAGTTTCATTTTTTTACATTCTCTATCTCTGTCCCCTTGGAATTTAGAGTAGGATCTTGAATTCAAAACCTTTGCAACTTACAAGTAATACACCTGATCAGAGGAGTTGAGGAACCAACCTTTAATCTGGAGATTGTTTTCCCATTTTTCCAAGTCCCACACTTGGGGAAAAGATTTAATGTTGTGTAATCACACTAGATGTCCAAGTGTCAAACTAAAAATCTGATCAACATCCAGGGGTGTTGCTGATTTGCATCAACAATTAGGGTTTAGGGTTTAGGGTTTAGGGTTTACTATTTAGGGGTAAAGGTTTAGAGTTTACGGTTTAGGTCTTAGGGTTTATGGTTTAGGGTTTAGGACTAGAGTTTTAGGGTTTAAGGGTTTAGGGTTTAGGGTTTAGCATTTAGAGCCATGGATTTAGGGTTTAGGGTTTAGATCTTAAAGTTTATGGTTTATGATTTACCTTTAAGGGTTTATGGTTTAAGGTTTATCATTTAGGGGGATTATGGTTTAGAGTTTAAGGTTTAGGGTGTTTTTTTTTGGGTTAGGGTTTAGAGTTTAGGGTATACGGTTTACGGTTTACTATTTAGGGTTTAAGGTTTAGGGTTTAGGGTTTATGGCTCATGGTTTACAGTTTAGGATTTAGGTTTTAGGGCTAAGGGTATAGGGTTTATTGTTTAGGGTTTAGATTTTATGGTTAGGGTTTTAAGCTTTATGATTTAACATTCATGGTTATGGTTTATGGGATTTATAGTTTATGGTAAGGGATTTAGGGTTTAGGGTTTAGGGTTTATGGTTTATTGTTTATGGTTTATGGTTTAGGGTTTAGGGTATAGGCTTTATGGTTTAGGGTTGAGGTATAAGGGTTTAGTGTTTAGGATTTAAGGTTAGGATTTTAGGGCTCAAGGTTTAGGTTTCAGGATTTAGGGTTTCGGGCTAGGGGTTTAGGGTTTAAGTTTTAGCGTTTAGGGTTTAGGGTTTATGGTTTAGGAATTAAGGTTTAGGGTTTAGGGATAAGGCTTTAGATATTAGGTTTTAGCGTATTTAGAGTTTAGGGTTTAGGGATCAGGGATTAGGGTTTAGGGATTAGGGTTTAGGATTTAGGGCTAAGGGTTTATCCTTTTGGGTTTAGGGCTAAGGGTTTAGGGTTTAAATTTTAGGATTTAGGTTTTATTATTATGTTTTTAGTGCTAGGGTTTTAGGGTTTACGGTTGAGGGCTCAAATTTTAGGGTTTAGGGTTTAGGATTTAGGGTTTTTTTCTTTAGGTTTTAGAGTTTAGGGGTTTTAGGGTTTTATGCTAAGTGTTTAGGGATTATATATTAGGAGATTTATTTTTTGTGTTTAGGGTTTAGGGATTACTGTTTAGGGTTTATGGTTTAAGGCTCGGGGTTTAGGGTTTAGTATTTAGGCCTTATGATTTAGAGCTCAAGGTTTAAGGTTTAGAGTTTATTGTTTAGCATTTAGGGGTAAGGGTTTAGGGTTTGCAGTTTAGGTTTTAGAGTTAAGGGCTAGGGGTTTAGGATTTAGGATTTAAGGCTCAGGGTTATGGTTTTATGGTTTAGGGTTTATGGTTTACGGTTTAGGGTTTACGATTAAGGGCTCAAGGTTTAGGGTTTAAGGTTTAGAGTTTAGGGTTTAGGGTTTAGTATTTAAGGTTTAAGGTTTAGGGTCTAGGTTTTAGGGTTAAGGATTTAGGTTTCAAGGTTTAGTGTTTATGGATTAGGGTTTAAGGTTTAGTATTTAGGCCTTAAGATTTAGGGCTCAAGGTTTAGGGTTTAGGGCTTAGGATTTGAAATTTAGGGGAAAGGGTAGTGGGTTTACAGTTTAGGGTTTAGAGTTTAGGGTTTAGGGTTTATGTCTAAGGGTTTCAAATTTAGGGTTTAATGTTTAGGGTTTAGGGTTTATGGTTTAGGGGATATGGTTTAGGGTTTAGGGTTTAGGGTTTAGGGTTGAGAGATAAGGGTTTAGTGTTTAGGTTTTATTTATAGTATTTTAGGGCTTAAGGTTTAGGGCTCATGATTTAGGGTTTAGAGTTTAGAACTTAGGGTTTAGGGTTTAGAGTTTAGAATTTAGGGTTTAATATTTTGGGTTTAGGGTTCATAATTTAAGGTTTCAGGCTAAAGGTAGGGGGCTTATTACTTAGGTTTTATGGTTTATGGTTTAGGATTTAAGGTTTAGGGTTTAGGGATTAGGTTTTAGAGTTTAAGGTTTTAGGTTTAGGGCTAAGGCTTTAGAGTTTAGGTTTTAGGGGTTTTCAGGATTAGGCTTTAGACTTTAGGGTTTATGGTGTAAGGTTTAGTGTTTAGGTCTCAGGGTTTAGGTTTTAGGTATTAGGGTTTAGGATATAGGGATAAGGGTTTATTGTTTAGGGTTTAGGGCTAAGGCTTTAGGTCTTATGATTTAGGATTTATGTTTTATTAATTTATGGTTATGGTTTAGGGGTAGGGGTTTAGGGGTTAGGTGTTAGGGTTAGGGTTTAGGGTTTAGGGTTTAGGGTTTACTGCTCAGGTTTAAGGGTTTATGTTTAATATTTTAGGATTTAGGTTTAAAGGTTTAGGGATCAAGGTATAGGGTTTAAGGTTTAGGATTTAGGGTTTACAGCATTTAGGGTTTTAGGATTTTTGTTTAGGGATAAGGGTTTAGGGGTTTTATAATTTATGGTTTATGGATTAGTGTTTAGGGTTGCTGGTTTAAGGCTCAAAGTTTAGGGTTTATTGTTTAACACTCAGAGTTTAGGGTTTTGTATTTAGGCCTTAGGATTTAGGGCTGAAGGTTTAGGTTTTAGGGTTTAGAGTTTAGGGTTTAAAGGTTTAGGGTTTATAGTTTAGGGTTTAGATTTCAGGGCTAGGGATTTAGACTTTAGGCTTTAGGCCTTAGGGTTTATGGTATAGTGTTTAGTGTTTAGGGTTTAGGGTTTAGGATTTAGGGCTTATTGTTTAAGGTTTAGGGTTTAGAGTTTAGGGTTTAAGGTTTAGGGTTTAGGGTTTAGGTTTAAGGGTTTAGGGATCAAGATTTAGTGTTTATGGCTTACGGTTTATGGTTTGGGTTTAATGGTTTAAGGTTAAGTATTTAATTTTTAGGGTTTAGGGTTTATGGTTTAGGGTTAATGGTTTAGGGTTTAGGGTTTAGGGTTTAGGGTTTAGGGTTTATGGTATTTACTATTTCATATTTAGGCTTTATGGTTTATGGTTTACATCTTATAGTTTAGGATTTAGGGATTTGGGTTCAGGGTTTAGTGTTTAGGGTTTATAGTTTAGGTCTAAGGGTTTTGGGTTTATTGTTTATGGTTTAGGTTTTAGGGTGAAGGGTTTAGGGTTTAGTGTTTAGGGTTTAGGTTTTAGGGTTTATGGCTCAGGTTTTAGGATTTAGAGTTGAAGGTTTTGGATTTAGGGTTTAGGGTTTAGGGATAAGGGCTTATGGTTTAGTGTTTAGGGCCTATTTTTAGTAATTAGGGTTTAGGGTTTAGGGTTTATAGTTTAGGGTTTAGGGATGAGGGTATAATCTTTAGGGTTTAGGGTTTGGGGTTTACGGCTTATGTTTTAGGGTTTAGGGAACAATTTTTAGTGTTTATATTTTATTGATAAGGGTTTAGTTGTCATGGTTTAGGGTTTAGGGTTTAGGGCTCAGGTTTTATAGTTTACGGTTTAGGGTTTAGGGTTTAGGTGTTTAGGGTTTACAGATCATGGTTTAAGATTTAGGTTTTAGGGATCATGGTATATGGTTTAGGCCTCAGAGTTTAGGGTTTAGAGTTTAAGTTTTATGGCTTAGGGTTTAGGTTTTATAGTTTAGCACTAATTGAAGGGGGTTTATGATATAGGGTTTAGTGTTTAGTGTTTAGGATTTAGGGTTTATTTTTTAGCATTTAGTTTTTAGGGTTTAAGGCGTTTATGATTTTATAGTTTACGGGAAAGGATTTAGGGAATAGGGTTTTAGGTGGTTTAGGGTTTAGGATTTAGGGATTGTTGTTTAGGGTTTGTGGTTTAGAGAATAGGACTCGAGGTTAAGGGTTTAGGGTTTAGTGTTTAGTGTCCAAGGCTTATGTCTTTGGGTTCAGCCTTTATGGTTTAGGGATTAGGGTTTTTGTTTTATGATTTAAGACTCATTAGGGTTTAGGGTATACGGTTTAGGGTTTAGGGTTAAGGATTTATAATTTAGGGCTAAGGGTTTAGGGTTTAACGTTGAGGATTTAGGGTTTAGTGTTTAGAGATTAGGGATTAGGGTTTAAATCTCAAGTCTCATGGTTTAGGGTTTATGGTTTATGTCTTAGGGTTTAGGTTTTAGGGTTTAGGATTTAGGGCTAAGGTTGTAGTTTTTAGAATTGATCTTTTAAGGCTCAGGTCTCAGGGTTCAAGGTTTAGGGTTTATGGTTTAGGGATTAGGGATTAAGTTTTAGGGTTTAGGGTTTAGGGTTTATGTTTTATTGTTTAGGGTTTAGGGTTTATGTTTTAAAGTTTATGACCAAGGCTTTAGGGAATAAGTTTTAGGGGGTTTAGGGTTTAGGATTTAGGGCTTTTTCTTTAGGTTTTACGTTTTAGGGTTTAGGGTTTTATCTTTAGGGCTTGAGGTTTAGGGTTTAGGATTTAGGGATTATTGTTTAGGGTTTATGGCACAAGTTTAAGGGTTTAGGGTTTAGTGTTTAGTGTTCAAAACATAGATCTCAGTGTTCAACTTTTAGGATTTAGGGATTAGGGTTTATGTTTTATGATCTAAGACTCAAGGTATAGGGTATAGGGTTTATAGTTTAGGGATTTTTTTTAGGGTATAGGGTTTAGGGTTTATGGTTAAGGATTTAGAATTTAGAGTTAAGGGTTTAGGGTTCAACATTGAGGGTTTAGGATTTAGTGTTTAGGGATTTAAATCTCAAGGCTTATGGTTTAGGGTTTATGGTTTATGTCTTAGGGTTTAGGTTTTAGGGTTTAGGATTTAGGATTTAGGGCTAAGGCTTTAGTTTTTAGAATTCATCTTTTAGGGATTGGAGATCAGGGTTAAGGGTTTAGGGTTTAGGGTTTAGGGATTAGAGTTTAGGGTTTAGGTTTTATGGTTGAGGGTTTATGGTTTAAGGTTTAGGGTTTATGTTTTATGTGTTAAGACTCATGGTATAAGGTATAGGGTTTAGGGGATTTTTTTCAGGGTATAGGGTTAAGTGTTTATGGTTAAGGATTAATAGTTTAGGGCTAATGGTTTAGGGTTCAACATTTAGGGTTTAGGGTTTAGTGCTTAAGGTTTAAGGTTTAGGGTTTATGGTTTAAATCTTAAGGCTCATGGTTTAGGGTTTAGGGTTTATGTCCTAGGGTTTAGGATTTATTGTTTATGGTTTTGGGATCAAGTTTTAGGTTTTAGGGTTTAAGGTTTAGGGTGTAGGGCTAAGGGTTGAGGGTTTATCTATAAAGGTTTAGGGTTGAGGGATTAGGCTTTGGGTTTTATTGTTTAGGGATAAGAATATAGGGTGTAGGGTTTAGGGTTTATGGCTCATGGTTTAGGGTTTAGAGTCTAAGGGTTTAGGGTTTAGGGTTTAGGGTTTAATGATAAGGGTTTATAGTTGAGGGATTAGGGTGTTTATGGTTTAGGTTTTAGTGCTCAATGTTTACAGTTTAGGTCTAAGGATTTAAGGTTTATAGTTTAGGGTTTATAGGTCTAGCTATTAGGGTTTAGGTTTTACGGCTTAGTGTTTAGGGTTTAGTGTTTAGGGTTCATGGTTTAGATTTTAGGGATTAGCGTTTAAGTTTTATGGTTTAGGGATAAGGATATAGTGGGGTTTAGGGTTTATTTCTCATGGTTTAGGGTTTAGGGTTTAGTGTTTAGGTTTCTTGGTTTAGATTTTAGGGTTTAGGGTTTAATGTTTAGGGTTTAGGGTTTATGGTTTAAGGGTTAAGGCTAAGGGCTTGTGGTTTAGAGATTAGGGGGTTTACGGTTTGTGGTTTTAGGGTTTAGGGTTTGGGGCTAATGATTTAGTGTTTATGGTTTAGGTTTTTACAGTTTATGGCTAAGGGTTTAGGGTTTACGGTTTATGTTTCTAAATTTTGGGTTTAGGTCTTAAGGTTTATGGTTTAGGGTTTAGGGTTTATGGTTTAGGGTTTATAGTTTAGGATTTAGGGTTTATGGTTTAGGATATAAGGTATAAGGTTTAGGGTTTAGGGTTTATTATTTATTAGGTTTATGGTTTATAGTTTAGGATTTAGGGTTTAGGGTTTAGGGTTTAGGATTTAGGGATTAGGATTTAGGGCTTGGAGTTTAGGTTTTAGTGTTAATGGTTTTGGATTTAGGGGCTTTAGGGTTTAGGGTTTAGTTTTTATGGTAGAGGGTTAATAACTCAGGGTGTAGGGTTTAAGGTTTTGGGTTTTGGGTTTCAGACTAAGGGGGTTAGGCTTAATTTTTTAGGTTTTAGGGTTTAATATTTAGTGTTGGTGTAAATCAGCAGCACCCCTAGATGTTGATCAGGATTTTAGTTTGACAGGTTTATCTAGTATGTTTAGGTTTAGGGTTTGAGGGCTTAGGGTTTAAGTTTGGGACTTAGGGTAAAAATGGAACCTGAGGCAAGGACTATTGGGTTTTTGGGTTTAGGGTTTAGGGTTTATGATTTATGCCAATAGGGTTTAGAAACTTACACATCTTTACGGTTTCATGGATTGTGCAAATATTTAGGGTTTATCCTTGACATGATCAAATTTTAGGGTTTAGTGGTTTAATTAGGTCTCCAGGGTTTAAAGTTTAGGGAATGTTCTTCAATTTAGGGCTAGGATTGGATTCTGTGTTTATTTAGAGTTTAAGTCAGGGTTTATTTCTTAGTGAAATTTTTATAGGGGTTTATGTGCCATTTGTTTAGGGTTTAGGTTTAGGGTTGTAAGGTTGAATGAAAGGGTACTAAGTTTAGGAGTTTAGGGTTTATTTGGTGGAGATGGAGACCTTTGAATTCTCCTCCCTCTTTTACCTTCTTCTAGGGTTTAAGGTTTAGCTACTCAAACAACACCTCTTCTTCTCTAACTCTTAGACCTTTGGTGATTTTTCTCATGGGTTTAGTGTCTAGCACTGCTGGAAACCAACTGATTCTTCTTTTGGAGTTTAGATGTGATAATTTAGGGTTTCTTTTAAGCAAGAAGGTTTAGGGTTTATGCACATCAGTTTAGGGTTGTAATGAAGTTTGAAGACCTTTAAGGTCCCAGGGTTTAGGGTGTGCCAAAAATATTGGTGCAAATCATCAGTACCCCTGGATGTTGATTAGATTTCTAGTTTGACACTTTGGAAATCCAGTGTGATTGTACAACATTGAATCTTTTCCCCAAGTGTGGGACTTGTAAAAATGGAAAAATAATCTCCTTGTTAGAGGATGGTTCCTCAACTCTTCTAATCAGGTGTATTACTTGCAAGTTGTAGAGGTTTTGAATTCAAGATCCTACTCTAAATTCCAAGGGGACAAAGATAGACAATGTAAAAAACTGAAACTAATGCTAATAAGGTGATGCACCAAAGGAGTGGTGAGTATTTTTTACTTATGTAGATTAACATAGATCATAGAAATGTAAAAAAACATCATGCACAACCTGATAAAATGTAATGAAAGGTTAGAAATGAAGCAAACAACACAAACAAAGGATTGGAACTCATTCACAGAGCTTGCATTGTCATTTCCAATATCAAAAACACATGCATTACAACATCTGAGAGGCAAAAAAAAGGTTACAGTATTTGATTAGGTCTCATATTCCACAAAATCACTTTCCAAGGTGAAAAGGGAGCCTGTAATGCATGAAAAATGTCCAACCCCTCAAAAATGAGCCAAATCTAGCTTTTACAATGCAAAAAACTGAGCCTAGGAGAGAGAAACATGGGAAAACATGAGAGAGCTTCAACCACTGACCAAAAATGTAATAAAATAGCATGAGAATCCTTACAGGTCGATCCCTTGACATTTTTCACCATGTTGGGAGAGAATGCGAGCCATTCTTCATTAAAAATGGCGGTCGAAATGTCATTTATGTTCATTACCATGTGCCCAAGGTGTTTTTCAATTTTATCTCTCCAAAATCCATAAAAATACAAAATTGATGTCATAATATTATATAGAATTTCACCAGATTTCTATTGATATAAAGAACACGAAAAACTGAGCTCTGGATTGAAAGTTATGGCCATTTGAAAATTTAGGGCAAAACAGGGCAAAAACAGGTTGGCAGGCCAAAAAATTGAAATTTTTCCCACTTTTTGCAGTTGGGAAAATTTCCCAAAAAATCCTCATGTTCCACTGCTCCTGGTGCCATGTGGCATGTTCTGATTGGATGCGGGCCTTCTGCGCTTCATTTTCCACTGTTTTGGCCATTGGAAAATTTTCCAAAAATTCTCCACTGGGTCGATGACCTGAGGATGCATGGCAAGATGTGATTCACCGCGGGCATTTCCTCTTAAATTTTTCATTGTTGTTTAACCATTTTCCATCGTTGGATATGTGGTAGAACCCTTTTAGATGTGGGCTTTCTCGCTTCAAATTTTTTTGTATTTTTCTTTGGGAAAATTCCTAACTTTTCCCCACATTCTGCCAGTCCTGGGACACATGGCGGGCTCCCATTAGACGCAGGCCCTGGGGGCTAACCTCTCTTTTTGTGCTTACCTTTGGGAAAATTTACCAATCTCCCCCTGCATTCCACCGGTCTAACCCCCCGGGGACATGTGGTGAGCTCTGACTGGTCGGCGGAGCGGAGGGCCAAATATTTTTCCTTTCCTCTCACCAAAACACTTCACCAAATTTTTAAATCTTCCTATGCGGTCCACCAGTCCTGGGACACGTGGCATCATCTGATTCACGGGGCTAGGCCTTTCCTTGGAGATTTTTTACTTTGGTAAAAAATTAACACTTAGTCAAATTTTCAATTTTAACTTTGCCCTCTGCCACTCCTTTCCTCTAGAGACATGTGGCACAATGTGACTAGATGCAGGTCTGGCATCAAAATTTTTTTCTTGTATTGACCCTTAGGATTTTTTGTTTAATTTCTCCTTGCCTGGACATGTGGTAGCATCCAATTCATTGGTGGACCTTCAGGATGAAATATTCCTTTTGAAAACTTGCTGAATCACTTGGTAAAAATTCCAAGTTTACCTCCGCCCTCCGCCCTCCAAGGACACGTGGCCTCATCTTATTGGTTGCAAGCCTTTCAGGGGTAAATTTCCCACAAAATCTCTGTCGAGCCATAACTTCAAAAATACATGGAGTTAGGAGGAAAAATTTACCTTTCTGGAAAGTTGAGAAAAATCTCTATCCAATGGTGTCATTTCCAGAAGGTCTTGAGTGCCTAAAAATCAAAAATTATAACTGAGGAACAAGAGAGGGAAGAATGAAGGGAGCTAGCCACAAAATGAGTAAGGGGCTCATTTGGGATGACAATTTTGGTGACTTAGAGGGGTCATGTGCCTGCTAGATGAAGTTACCAGTTTCCTGAAATAGTCCATTGGGCATGGAGTCATTAAGTTCTCTGCTTGGTACCCTAACTAATTAGAACATTGCATGGAGGAAGATGGAAGGTAGAACACCATATGATTGGAGAAAAGCCTGTAAAACACATTTCCTGGGACAACAAGCTTGTGCCAAAGCACTTAGGGAAAGCAAAGCTAATCTACAACAAAAAAATGTGCATAAGCACTTGGAGGAATGAAAACCTAAGCTAATGTGTACAAGGTGGAGAATTCCCTTCAGTAGCAATGCTTTAGATGCATTCCATTGACTGGAATCTATAATTCTTTTCCATCTAATGAAGACAATTGGAAAGCATTGTTGTCCTTACACTTTGTGACCATGTATGGGCCACTCCAAATATAATCAAATTTTGAATGCCTCCCCGATTTTGCTCTGTCTTCATCCCATTTTAACACTAGATCTCCAACTTGGAAAGATTTATCCTTGGCCTTCCTATCAAAGGTCTTCTTGATCAAAGCTTGATCCTTCTCCATTGCTTGGGATGCCTGATATCTAATTTCTTAGAGCTCCATCAATTCTACATATCTAACCTCTATGGGCCCAAACTCCAACAACTTCAACTATTTCATGAGTTCTAATGTTGGTAACTCAAGTGACATGGGTAAAATTACCTCTCTTCCATAAACAATCCTGAATGGAGAATCACCTGTAGATCTCTTGGGAGTTATCCTATCAGCTGATAAGGATGATTTCAATTTGGTATGCCAAGACCTCTAATTTTCATCAAGAGTCCTCCTAATGATCCTTAACAAGTTCTTGTTTGTAGACTCAGCTTGGCCATTACCTTGAGGGTAATAATTTGATGAAGTGCTTAGGTATATCCCATTCTTGACATAGCCCATTCAGTTACCTTAGACCCAATGAATGCCAATGCATTATCTAATATTATTGTAGTAGGTACACCAAATCTTGTTGCTATTCCCTCATAGAAAGTCTAGGATGCTAGATTCATTTGCTTCTTTGAGTCATGCTACTACTTCAGTCCACTTGGTGAAGTAATCTGTTGCTGTCAGAATCCACTTGTGGCCAGAACTGGCTTGAATTTGGATTAATGACTCCAATGAAGTCCAAACCCCATTGCATGAATGGCTGGTCACTGAAATTGGATGCAATGGAAGGGAAGCTAGCCTCTCCTTACCCTGTAAAGAATGCACAATTCTTGCACCTCTTGATCCATGCATAACAATCACTGAAAATTTTAGGCCAATAATAGCCAGCCTTCATGATCTTTAGAGCTAGATCACTCTTGGTTCAAAATGACCACCAGCTGAAAATCCACCATGGAACTCTTCCAACACCCTATGAATCTGATTTGTCTACCAATGCATCTCAGCAGCACTCCATTCACATGTCCTTTTGAACAAAACACCATCAATAAGAACATATGGGATAGCCTGCAATCTGAAGTGTCTTCTTTTGGTCTTGTTCATCTTTGGAGGGCATAGTTCCCTATGCTTAGGAAGTGCATCTAATGTCTTGGGTCCAGCAAGGAGTGAGGACACCATTGTTTTTTCTTGAGTGCTTCCTTGCATGGTTGCTATCTTGCAACGCTCAAAACAACCTCCTTCTCAGTTTTGCATGCTTCCTTAGTGTTCACCGTTTCAAGACCAACTGCTCACACAATCCTTTTCCTCTTACCAACTTGGTGATCTTTGATCTCAATGTCATACTCCATGACACGAGTGATCCAACCTGCCTCTTCTCATTCAGGTGTTTGTTGAGGAGGAAGTCCTTAACTCCCACATGAGAGACCAGCAATTGAACCTTGTTGTTTGCAAGACTAGATGCTTGAATTTCTTCAAGCTCCTGATTACTGCATCCAGCACATGCTTTTTAATAAAAGAATATCTCACCTCATAGTCCTCCAGGCTTTGGCTGAAGAAAGTAATTGGCTACTCATCATTGTCTTTGTTCGGCTGTGCCAAAATTACAGAAATAGTATCATCACCCCCAAATGCATAGAGGATGAAATCCTTGGAGAAATCTGGGTTAATGAGAGTTGGTGCTTGAGAGATGGCTTCTTTGATTGCTTCAAAACTCTCCTTGCCTTCTTCTGTCCATTTGAAAGCCATGCTTTTCTTTAACATCTTGGTGATAGGCCTTGACAAGGGCTGTAAAATTTGGGACAAACCTCCGAACAAAGTTTATTCTCCCCAAGAAACTCTGAAGGGCCTTCTTGTGGCTTGGCAATGGTAGTGCTCTTATGGCTTCAACCCTTTCTGGATCAATTGCTAATCCTTCTTTGGAGACAATGTGGCCAAGGAGCTTTCCTTCATGTGCTAGAAAAATACACTTTTTAGGATTCAAGGATACTCCAAATCTTCTACACCTTTGAAACACTTGTCTCAAATGAAAAAGATGGTCTGCTGCATTTTTTGAAAAAATAGTGATATCATCAAGATATATCAGCACCATGTTGTTAATCAAACCTTTGAATGCCATGTCCATTGCTCTTTGGAAAGTAGCTCCAGCGTTGGACAACCCAAATGGCATTTTCCTGTATGCATAAGTTCCCCATTTGGTTGTAAAGGCTATCTTGAACTGATCCTCTTCCTTCACCATAATCTGATTGTACCCTGAGTAGCCATCAAGTAATGAAAACCTCTTAGAGCCAGCAATAACTTGTAAAATTTGCTCCATGGAAGGAAGTGGATAATGATCCTTGAGAGAAGCTCTATTCAAATCTCTGAAGTCAACACACAATCTGATTTATCCACTCTTCTTTCTGACCGGAACCAAGTTGGCAACCCTACTAGAATGCTTAATAGGGAATATGATTCTTGACTCAATCAACTTATTCAATTCTTTTCTCATGAGAGGCTCCATGTGTGGATTGACTGGCCTGTTTTTTTCCTGATGGGCTTAGTACTTGGATCCAATTCAATGGTGTGTTGAGCTAACTTGGGATTGAAACCTTTCAAATCTTCATAGCTCCAAGCAAACACATCAGGGAATTCTTGACATAGCTGTATGAACTCATACCTTTCTTGTTCAGTTGTCATCTTTACCAATTTGCAGTGATTGTTCTTCTTCCACCAAGATGGATACTGAATCTTCTCTCTTGACTTGGATGTTTTGCTTTCTCCTTCCTAAACTGATCATTAGGATTGAAAATGGACTCCAAAGTAATAAGTCCCTTTGGTAGTTTGTTGGTTCTCAGCTGTACCACTTGGTCACCATATTGTTGTTCCAACTTTTCTTGATTTTTAGCTGAGAACTCAGCCTCTTCTTGCAAGAAATGGATGATTTGCTGATCATTTTCAAACACTTGCCAACTTAAATTGTTATCTGGCACTGAAGGCCTCACAATCACATGGATGGTTGGCTGTACCTTGTCTTTTTGAATGCTTTCAACAACGTCAAAGGCTTTCCCCAACTGCTGCAAGCCTGTCAGCAGCTTGGTTCTCTTTTCTAGGAATGGATTTGATGCCAAATCCCTCAAAATCTTCAATGAGATCCCACACCCTGTTCTTGTAGCACTTGAGTAGATCATTCTTGGATAGCATGCTGCCCCTTAACTTGATTGACAATCAACTCACTGTCACCAAAGACTTGCAAGTTCTTTATTCTTCTCTTGATTGACCAATGCGATCCTTGTATCAAGGCTTCATATTCAGCAATGTTATTAGAGCATGCAAACTGAAATCTAAAGGCTGAATAATACTTAACTCCTTGAGGTGAAATAAGCATAGCTCCACCTCCTGCACCTTGTCTACTCCTTGATCCATCAAAAAACAACTGCCATACCTCATTGTCATCCTTGTGGTTTGGCTTGGTGATGCTAGGAATAGGCTGATTTTCTTCATGCATGCAATAGACTCCTAGCTCAGATTCTTCTATTTCTTGATAAGGATCAAAAGCATGCACCTTGTTTGCCCATTCATCAAGAGTCAAATCTGGGATACTTCCAACCTTGGTGTCAGCTTCATCAGTGCTTGGATGATCTTCTTGATCAAACGCTGAACAATTGGTATTGATTTTGACTTGGAGTGTGAGGCTCAATGTGAAAGTTTGCAATAGGTTCAGATCTGATTGTGGCCTTGGTTCCATACCTTGTTCTGAACAACATGTGTGACCAATCAATAGATAAGTACCCTCCAATCTTAGCTGTGAAATCCCTTGACAAACATAGGGCAAAGAGTGGTGGAAGATCTATTACTAAGATACATCTTGTAAAACAACAACATTGGGGACATGCATGTAAAGTAAGACTCACATTTTTTATCACTCCAACTGTTGTTACTACTGTCCCATCCAATTGCACTACCCCTTTGGATATGAATTCATACTGAAGCCCCAACTGATCAGCTATTTTCTTGGGCATTACTGAACTACTTACCCTGGAATCAATCATGCAATTGTGTACTAATTGGTTTCCAATGATAAATGAAACATAGAATGGAGGGGGCTTCAACATTTTACCTTGCTGTCCTCCATGATTCCCTTCAGGCTGAGGTAGCATTGGTGAGCACCTTCTCTTGCATTTGGACTTGCTGATTTGAAGTTGACCAATCCTTCATGGCAGCTTGTAGCAAGATCTCTTTGGCCTGGGATGGATAGTGATTCCCACATTGATATGTTTACATTTGTCTTCTTCATTTGATCAATGATGTTAAATGGAGATGAACCATCTCTCTTTACTGTCCCTTGGCCTGCACATTCATTCCTTGCACATGGGTAGCAACAACTGGCATTTGAGTTGGCCTAGGAGGCTGTTTTGGGCTGTCCTTGCACATTTGGAACTGCATTTTGCTTGCCAATAATTTGTGGAGTGATGGAAGGTTGTGGATCACTTGGAGCTTAATGGTTGTTCTTCACCAAATTTCTCCTCTTTTGACCTTGTGTTGGCTGCAACACTTTAGAGGATGTGTTTGATTCATGCCACAAAAATATTCTGCCTGCCAATTTACAAGTGTGGTGTCATTTGGAGCTGATTGTTGTTGGAATGTTTCTTGTTGTTGGTTATTTCCTTGACTGCCTTCACCCTCCACACCAGTTTTGTCACCATTAATGCTTGATTCAAAGCACCATTGAAGCACATAGATTGGTTGTGAGGTTCATTGCATGGAAACACCAATCATACTCTTGAGCTATGTTGTTTTACACTGGCACTAATGCTTTAGAGGCAGATGTAACATTGGATTATAGGGCTGAAAATGGTCTATTGGCAGGAGGTCTTGTTTGATTTTGATTTTACAGCTGGATTGGGTGGTCTTTGAGGCTGGTATGGCTACCTGTTAGGCTGAGCTTGAGGCTGATAAGAAGGTCTAAAACCTTGAGCTTGCTGCCTCTTGAGTGTAACCAGCTCATTTCCTAAATTTTGCAATTGCTTCATGACTTCTTGAAGCTCATTTGAGGCACTAGAAGATGAAGTAGAAGCTTCATTTGAACTCTGATTTCTAGGAGTGGGAATAGGAGCTAAATGTAGGTGCTTGACTAGTACTTGGGCTCTCTAAACTTGGATATAATGGCATAGGAGGCCTAGGAGCTAGTTTACCAGCTTGAATCAAATAATTTTCAGCTCTAATGGCAATGCTATAAGCTGGGATAGTTGTTACCCTCCCATGGATTGAATTAACATAGAAATATCAGAATTTAAAGCTTTAAGGTAAGTATAGAAAAGCACCTTCTACTGTTGGCCTTACTGCCAATGGAATTCTATCCCAAGTCTTTGAAATCTTGAAGTTGAAGTCAGTCAACTGCTCATTGGGAGCTCTCTTGATGGTTGTTCAGCTGCTCCAAAAGGGACAAGTTATCTCCCTTCTCTCCAAATTGCTCATGGAGGGCTATACATAGCTGGTTCCAATTTGTGGATAGAACCTGAGGCAAGGCTCCTGAACCATTGCAAAGCTTTCCCTTTGAATGAAGATGCCAGCAATTTGACAGCAACTTGCATCTCATTAATCTCATGGATTGCACAAACATTAGCAATGTCCTTGACATGATCACCAGGAGTGGTCTGATTTTCTCCAGTAAAGTATGGAATGTTCTTCAATGCTGCAACTGGGATTGGATTTTGTGCATTGAGAGCAAGTGGGCTGCTACCAGTGAAATTGACATAGGGGTTTAGTGGTTGTGCCATTCTGATTGGCCTTAGAACCCTTGTTGATTGAATGAAAGGCCTACCAGGTGGAGGAGTTGATAGAGTTCTGTTTGGTGGAGATGGAGACCTTTGAATCCTTCTTCCTCTTCACCTTCTTCTTGGAGATAACTGTAGATACTCAAACAAAACCCTTCTTCTCCAACTCTTGACCTGTGTGGTGATTCTTCTCATGAATTTTCAGGTCTGCACTGCTGAAACCAGTTGATTCTTCTTCCTTGGAGTCACCAGATGTGTAATTTAGGGCTCTTTTAAAGCAAGAAACTTACAACAAATGCACATCAATTTTGTTGCAATGAAGATGAAGACCTCTAAGGTCCCACCGGGCATGCCAAAACTATTAGTGCAAATCACAGCACCCCTAGATGTTGATCAGATTTCTAGTTTGATCACTTTGGACATCCAGTGTGATTGCACAACATTGAATATTTTCCCCAAGTGTGGGACTTGTAAAAATGGAAAAGGAATCTCCAGATTAGAGGCTGGTTCCTCAACTCCTCTGTTCAGGTGTATGCACTTGCAAGTTGCAGAGGTTTAAATTCAAATCCTACTCTAAATTCCAAGGAGACAGAGATAGAGAATGCAAAAAATGAAACTAATGCTAATGGAGGTGATGCACCAAAGGAGTGGTGAACATTTTTTACTTCTAAAGATAAACACAGATCATAGAAATGCAACAAAACACCATGCACAAACTGAAAAATGTAATGAAAGATTAGAAATGAAGCAAAACAACATAAACAGAGGATTGGAAATCATTCACAGAGCTTGCATTATCATTTCCAACTCAAAATCAGTTGCATTACAACATGGCCAAGAGGTAAAAAAAGTTTACAGTCTTATGAATGGGAGGTCTGAAAACTCCACAAAATCTCACTTGCATGAAGGTGAAAAGGGAGGGCAATGCAGAGAAAAATGTCCAACCTTTAAAATGAGCCAAATCTATCTTTTATAGTTGATGCAATGGGAGAGCCCAGGAGAGAGAAACGGCAAGAAAACATGGAGAGATTCAACCACCAACCAGAAATTCATTTAAATCAACATGGGAATCCTATACAAGTCCATCCCCTGACATTTTTTCAGCCATGCTGGAGAGAATGTGAGCCATTCTTCATTAAAAATGGTGGTTGAAAGTCATTTTCTGCTTCATTATTAATCGTGCCAGAAGGTGTTTTTCAATTTTATCTCCCTCAAAATAAATTAAAATACAAAATTTACCTAAGAATCTTATAGAGAATTTAACTAGCTTTCCATTGATATAGAGAACGCAAAAAAATGAGCTCTGGATCAAAAGTTATGGCCATTTAAACATTTAGGGCAAAACAAGGCTAAAACGGGTTGGCGGGCCAAAAATTTGAAATTTTTACACTTTTTACATTTGGAAAATTTGCCAAAAATTCCCTGCACTCTACCTACTCCTAGTGCCCATGTGGCATGTTCTGATTGGGCACGAGCCTTCTAGTGCTTCATTTTCCACCATTTTGGCCATTGGAAAATTTTCCAAAAAATCCCACGTCGAAACCGATGAGATTTGAGGACACGTGTTGCAGACTCACAGCACCCCTGGATGCAGATCAGGCTTCTAGGTTGATCACTCTAGCATCCAGTGTGATTGCACAACATGGAAACCTCTCTCCAAGTGTGGGGACTTGTGAAACTGAGAGAGGAATCTCCAGATTAGAGGCTGGTTCCTCAAACTCCTCTGATCTAGATCTATATTTTGCAAAACTACAGAGGTTTGAAACCTAATCCTACTCTAAAATCCAAGGAGACAGAGATAGAAAGTGCAAAAAATGAAACTAAACTAACAGGTGATACACCAAAGGAGGAGTGGTGAACACTTCTTGTTCTGCAGATAGACACAGATCATAAAAAATGCAACATAAAACATCATGCACAAGCTGATAAGATGTAATCAGAGGTCTGAAATGAAACAAACAACACAAACAGAGGACTGAAAACTGATCACAGAGCCTGTATTGTCATTTCCACTGTCAAAATCCTTGTATTACAACATCAAAAAGGTAGAAAACCTGTTACAATTTTAGAAGAGGTCTGATACTTGCAAAAATCACTTGTTACCAGTGAAAGAAGAAGCTTGCTATCCAAAGAAATGTTCCCCCCCTCAGAAATGAGCCAAATCTGGCTTTTACATTGCATGGGTCGAGCCCAGGGGACAGAAAACGTACAAAACATGGGAGCCCATCCCTCCTTGACTGCAGATGCATTAAAATGGCATGGGGGACCTTACAAACCCATACCCTATCATTTTGACTGGATTACAGGAGAATGCGACCCATTCTGCATTAAATCTGGTCGCTGGAATGTCACTTCTGGCCATGAACACGTGTCAGAGCCGTTTCTCAATTTTCTCTCTCTAGACTACACCAAAACTCGAGATTAACCCTAGAATCATGTAGAGAATTTCATAAGCTTTCCGTTGATATAAAGAACGTGCAAATCTGAGCTCTGGATCGAAAGATATGTCGATCTGAAGATTTAGGGCACAAAACAGGTGAAAATGCGTTTTGAAATTTCTTCCCGCGCTCTGCCACCTGGATGACACGTGGCATGCATTGATTGGTCGCGTGATTCTCTCTCCTTCTCTGCTTCATTGGACACGTGTCCTCCTTTTATTGGCTCGGGTCAGTGCTTGAAACCTCACCCTTTGACTTTTGGACTTTCCTCCTTGTGACACGTGTCATGATTTGGTTGGTCCGCGGGTCTGCCGGCTCTTCGCGCCCTTCGCGTCCATTTGTCCCGAATGTCCCAGTGCTGCGCGGGACAAAAACTTCTGATCCACCCGAAATGGGCTTCCATGTCCCTTTTCTACCTGTGACACGTGGCGTGATCTGATTGGCTTTCGGCTCCTCCGGCTTTCCGCGTCCCGCGCGTCCCTTTGTCCCACTTGTCCTTGTGCTGAAGTTTCCCGTTTCGGCCGAACCGGCCGGTTCACGTCCTTCACGTCCATTTGTCCCAAATGTCCCAGTGCTGCGTGGGACAAATTCTTCCGAACCACCCGAAATGGCTTCCTTTGCTCTCGGCCGCTTCGCCTTTTCACGTCCTTTCGCGTCCTCGCGGCCCAGATGTCCCAACTGCTTAGTACGAAAGTTCTCCATTTCGGCTGATCCGGGTGGTTCGCGTCCTCAAGGCCCAAATGTCCCGAGCAGTTAGTCGATTTTCTTCTCCTTCGGCCGAACCGGCTTTCTGCATCCCTCGCGTCCCGACGGCCCGATTGTCCCTATGCTAAAATTTTCCTTTTCGGCCGAACCGGCCGGTTCGCGCCCTTCGCGTACATTTGTTCCACTTGTCCCAGTGCTTCGCGGGCCGCCTGGAGGCGTTTCGGCCGAACCGCGCCTTGGTGTCCCGAATGTCCCAACTGTTCCTAGGACAAGGACTTAGCCGATTTTCACAATTTTTCCTGGCCCAAGCTTATTTTCTGCAACTTTTTCACATTTTCTCAGAGCTTGCTCTTTTCAACCTGGACAGGAGAGTTAGAAAAATTTCTGAGGGGACCCTAGAAACATGATTTTTGCCCTGAATCCATCCATTTTCCTGGGACTCGAGAATTCTGATGTATGTTATCAAATCAACCCTGGGGGTGGATTTGGATAACAATTTGGTGACTCAGCGGGGATACCTGCCTGCTAGGTAGAAGATACCAGTTGCCTGAAGCAGTCCATTGGGCATGGAGTCATCAAATATTCTGTTTAGAACCTCAACTGACTCAGAATGTGCAAGGAGGAAGATGGAATGTCTCCTGATAAAAGCAAGGACTGCAAAACATCTCCATGAATAGCAAGCTGTGCCAAAGCACTTAGGGAAAACAAAACTAACCTACAGCAAAACAATGTGCACAAGCACTTGGAGGAAAGAAAATCTAATCTAATATTTACAGAGGTAGTGAACTTCCCTCTAGAAGCAACGCTTGAGATAGATTCCATTGACTGGAATCTGCAGTTCTTCACCCTCCAGTGAGGCTAATTGGAAAGCATTGTTGTTCTTGCACTTTGTGACCACGTATGGGCCACTCCAAATGGCATCAAATTTTGAATGCCTTCCCGGTTTTGCTCTGTCCACATCCCATTTCAACACTAGATCTCCAACTTGAAAAGATCTATCCTTGGCCTTTCTATCAAAGGTCTTCTTGATCAAAGCTTGATCCTTTTCCATTGCTTGGGATGCCTGATTTCTGATCTCTTGCAGCTCCATCAACTCTGCATACCTCACCTCCATGGGCTCAAATTCCAGCAACTCCAGCTGCTTCATGAGTTCCAATGTTGGCAACTCAAGTGACATGGGCAAGATTGCCTCTCTTCCATAGACAAGCCTGAATGGAGAGTTACCTGTGGATCTTTTGGGAGTGATCCTATCAGCCCATAAGGCTGATTTCAGCTTGGTATGCCAAGACCTCTGATTCTCATCAAGAGTCCTCCTAATGATCCTCAACAAATTCTTGTTTGTAGACTCGGCCTGGCCATTACCCTGAGGGTAATAGTTCGATGAAGTGCTTAGGTAAATACCGTTCTTGACAGCCCACTCAGTCACCCTAGATCCAATGAATGCCAATGCATTATCAGAGATTATTGTAGCAGGTACACCGAATCTGGTTGTTATCCCCTCATAAAAGTCTAAGATGCTAGACTCATTTGCCTCTTTGAGTGCTACTGCTTCTGTCCATTTGGTGAAGTAGTCTGTGGCTGTCAAAATCCATTTGTGCCCTTGGCTTGAATTGGGATTAATGACTCCGATGAAGTCCAAACCCCATTGCATGAATGGCTGGTCAACTGAGATTGGATGCAATGGAAGGGCAGCAAGTCTCTCTTTTCCTGTGAAGAATGCACAATTCTTACACCTCTTGATCCATGCATAGCAATCACTGAAGATTTTAGGCCAATAATAACCAGCCTTCATGATTTTTAGAGCTGTCACTCTTGGTGCAAAATGGCCACCAGCTGGTCCACCATGAAACTCTTCCAACACCTTTTGAATCTGACCTGTGCTAATGCATCTCAGCAGCACTCCATTCACATCTCTCTTGAACAAAACTCCATCAACAATGGCATATGGAACAGCCTGCAACCTGAAGTGTCTCCTTTGGGTCTTGTTCATCTCTGGAGGGCATAGGCCTGTGCCTAGGAAGTGCATAATATCTTGGGTCCAGCAAGGAGTGGGGGAAGCATTGTCTTCTTCATGATTGCCACTTGGCTCATGGCTGTCCTGGACTGTCAAAACAGTTTCTTCTTTGTTGCATACTTCTTTTTGCTTCCCCAAAACCAGCTGCTCACACAAGTCCTTTCCCTCTTACCAGCTTGGTGATCTTGATATTAATGTCATATTCCATGACACGGGTGATCCAACCTGCCCTTTTCTCATTCAAATCCTTGTTGAGGAGGAAGTCCTTAACTCCGGCATGTGAGACCAGCAACTGGACCTTGTTGTTTGAGATTAAATGCTTGAATTTTTTCAAGCTTCTGATTACTGCAAGCACATGCTTCTCAATAAAAGAGTACCTCACCTCATAGTCATCTAGGCTCTGGCTGAAAAAGGCAATCGGCTGCTCATCATTATCTTTGTTCTGCTGTACTAGAATGGCAGAAATAGTGTCATCACCTCCAAATGCATAGAGGATGAAATCCTTGGAGAAGTCTGGGTTGATGAGAGTTGGTGCCTGAGAGATAGCTTCTTTGATTGCTTCAAAACTCTCCTTGCCTTCTGCTGTCCACTTAAAAGCCATGCTCTTCTTTAACATTTTGGTGATGGGCTTGACAAGGGCTGCAAAATCTGGGATAAACCTGTGGACAAAATTGATCCTTCCCAAGAAGCTTTGAAGAGCCTTCTTGTGACTTGGCAATGGTAGTGCTCTTATGGCTTCAACCCTCTCTAGATCAATTGCCAGTCCCTCTTTCGAGACAATATGGCCAAGGAGCTTTCCTTCGTGTGCAAGAAAGATGCACTTCTTGGGATTCAAAGACACTCCGAACTTTCTACACCTCTGAAACACTTGCCTGAGGTGAAAGAGATGGTCTGCTGCATTCTTTGAGAAGACAGTGATATCATCAAGATATATCAAAACTATTTTATTGATTAACCCCTTGAATGCCATGTCCATTGCCCTTTGAAAGGTAGCACCAGTGTTGGACAGCCCAAATGGCATCTTCTTGTAAGCATATGTGCCCCATTTAGTTGTGAAGGCTGTCTTGAATTGGTCTTCTCCCTTCACCATAATCTGATTATAGCCTGAGTAGCCATCAAGTAGTGAAAACCTTTCTGAACCAGCCACCACCTGCAATATCTGCTCCATGGAAGGGAGTGGATAATGATCCTTGAGAGAGGCTCTATTCAAATCTCTGAAGTCGACACACAACCTGATCTCTCCATTTTTCTTTCTGACTGGGACTAAGTTGGAGACCCAGCTTGAGTGTTTGATGGGGAAGATGATACTGGCCTCAATAAGCTTGCTTAACTCTTTTCTCATTAGAGGTTCAATATGGGGATTCACTGGCCTTTGCTTTTGCCTGACAGGCTTGGATTCCGGATCCAGCTCAATAGTATGTTGTGCCAACTCTGGGTTGAAACCTCTCAGATCTTTGTAAGTCCAAGCAAAAACATCTGGGAATTCTTGACAAAGCTGAACAAAATCAGATTTCTCTTGTGAGGTACTTACTTTGCCAATCTGCAATGTTTTGCTTTCTCCCACTAAAATAGGCTCTGAATCTTCACCCTTTACTTGAATGTTCGCTTTCTCCTTCCGGAACTGATCATTCGGGTTGAAGATTGACTCCAAGGTTATGAGGCCTTTTGGTAACTTGTTGGTTCTCAGCTGCACCACTTGGTCACCATACTGCTGATGCAGCTTGTCTTGATTCCTGGCAGAGAACTCAGCTTCTTCTTGTAGGAAATTGACAATTTGCTGATCATTCTCGAAGACTTGCCAACTTGTATTGTTGTCTGGAACAGCTGGTCTCACAACCAATTTGATATGAGGCTGAGATTTCTCACTTTTGATACTTTCCACAGCATCAAATGCAGCCCCAATTGCTGCCAGTCTGTCAGCGGCTTCATTCTTCTTCCTGGGTATGGACACGATGTTGAAAGCTTCGAAATCCTCAATGAGGTCCCATACCCTATTCTTGTAGTTCTTCAGCAGGTCATTCTTTGTAGCATGTTGTCCCCTGACTTGATTGACGATCAGCTCACTATCCCCGAACACCTGCAAGTTATTTATGCCCCTTTTCCCAGCCCAATGAAGTCCATGAATCAAGGCCTCATATTCAGCTGTGTTGTTTGAACAAGAAAACTGGAAACGAAAAGCTGAATAATATTTGATGCCTTGAGGTGAAACAAGCATAGCTCCTCCTCCTGCACCTTGCCTACTCCTTGATCCATCGAAAAATAATTTCCATACCTCATTGTCATCCTTATGGTTTGGTTTGGTGATGCTAGGAATAGGCTGGTTTTCTTCATGTATGCAATAGACTCCTAGTTCAGATTCTTCTACTTCTTGGTAGGGATCAAAAGCATGTATCTTGCTTGCCCATTCATCAAGAGTCAAATCTGGAATGCTTCCAACTTTGGTGTCGGCTTCATCTGTGTTTGGATAATCTTCTTGATCAAATGCTGAACAGTTGGCATTGATTTGGCTTGGAGTATGAGGCTCAATATGAAAGTTTGCAATTGGTTTGGATCTGATTGTGACCTTAGTACCATATCTTGTTCTGAACAACATGTGTGACCAATCAGCAGATAAGTAGCCTCCAATTTTGGCTGTGAAATCCCTTGATAAACATAGGGCAAAGAGTGGTGGCAAATCTATCACTGACACATCTTGTAAAATGGTAACGTTGGGGCATGTATGCAAGGTAAGATTCAAACCTTTAATTACTCCCACGGTTTCTACTGCTGTCCCATCCAATTGCACTACCCCTTTAGATATTACTTCATATTGGAGACCCAGCTGATCAGCTATTTGCTTGGGCATCACTGAGCTACTTGCCCCAGAATCAATCATGCAATTGTGTACTAGTTTATCCCCAATGATTAATGAAACATAGAAAGGAGGGGGCTTCAACATTTTACCTTGCTGTCTTCCATGATTTCCTTCAGGCTGGGCAGCATTTGTGAGTACCTTCTCTTGCATTTGGACCTGTTGGTTCGAAGTTGACCAGTCCTTCATGGCAGCTTGTAGCAAATCTCTTTGTCCTGGGATGGATAGGGATTCCCACATTGATATATTGACGTTAGTCTTCTTCATCTGTTCAATGATACTGAACGGGGATGAAGTATCCTTTTGTTGTCCCTTGGTTTGCACATTTACTCCTTGCACGTGGGCAGCAACAGCTGGCATTTGAGTTGGCCTAGGGGCTGTTCTTGGCTGCCCTTGTGTATTTGAAACTGGACTTTGCTTGCCAATCATTTGTGGAGCCGTGGAAGGTTGTGGATTGGCTGGGGCTAATGGCTGTTCTTCACCCAGATTCCTCCTCTTTGACCTTGTGTTGGCTGCAACACCTTGAGAAACTACCTGATTCATGCCACAGAAATCTTCTGCTTGCCAGTTCACCAATGTGGTGTCATTTGGGGCTGATTGCTGTTGGAATATTTCTGGTTGTTGGCTGTTTCCTTGACTGCCCTCACCCTCCACACCAGTAGTTGTCACCATCAATGCTTGATTGAGAGCACCGTTGAAACACATGGATTTGTTATGAGGCTCGTTGCATGGAAAGCACCAATCATATTCCTGAGCAATGTTGTTCTGTGTTGGCACTAATGCCTTAGAGGCAGATATGGCATTTGGATTATAGGGCTGGAATGGTCTATTGGCAGGAGGCCTTACTTGGCTTTGATTTTGATTCATATTTGCAGCTGGATTAGGTGGTCTTTGTGGTTGGTATGGCTGCCTATTAGGCTGAGCTTGGGGTTGATAAGAAGGTCTGAAACCTTGGGCTTGTTGTCTTTTGATAGTAACCAGCTCATTTCCCAAATTTTGCAACTGTTTCATGACCTCTTGGAGTTCATTTGAAGCACTAGAGGATGAAGTAGAAGTTTCACTTGAACTTTGATTTCTAGGGGTGGGAACAGGAGCCAAAGTGGGTGCTTGACTAGTGCTTGGATTTTCTAAGTTTGGATACAAGGGCATGGGAGGCCTAGGAGCCAGTTTACCAGCTTGAATAAGACAGTTTTCGGCTCTAATGGCAATGCTATAAGCAGCAGGTAAGGTTGTGCCTCCCATAGATTGAATTAACATAGAAATATCAGAATTCAAAGCTTTAAGGTAATATAGAAAAGCACCTTCTGCTGTTGGCCTGACTGCCACTGGAATCCTATCCCAAGACCTTTGAAATCTGAAGTTGAAGTCAGTCAGCTGCTCGTTGGGGGCTCTCTTGATAGTTGTCAGCTGCTCCAAAAGAGACAAGTTGTCTCCCTTCTCTCCAAATTGCTCATGAAGTGCAATACACAGCTGATTCCAGTTTGTGATAGAACCAGCTCCAAGGCTCCTAAACCATTGCAATGCTTTACCCTTGAATGAAGATGCCAGTAACTTGACAGCCACTTGCATTTCATTGATTTCATGGATTGCACAAAGGTTAGCAATATCTTTAACATGATCACCTGGAGTAGTCTGATTTTCTCCAGTGAAGTAGGGAATGTTTTTCAAGGCTGCAATAGGAACTGGATGTTGTGCATTGAGAGCAAGTGGGCTGCTACCTGTGAAGTTGACGTAGGGGTTGTTCTGAGCCATTCTGATTGGTCTTAAAACCCTTGTTGACTGAATGAAAGGCCTGTCAGGTGGAGGAGTTGAGAGAGTTCTGTTTGGTGGAGATGGAGACCTTTGAATCCTTCTTCCTCTTTGCCTTCTTCTTGGAGATAACTGCAGGTATTCAAACAACACTTCTTCTTCTCCAACTCTTGACCTTGTGGTGATTCTTCTCATGAGTTTTCAGGCCTGCACTGCTGAAACCAGTTGATTCTTTCCCTGGGAGTCGCCAGATATGCAAATAATAGCTCTTATAAGCAAGAAAACTGCAGCAGATGCATATCAACTTTGCTGCAATAAAAATGAGACCTCTGGTCCCACCAGGCGTGCCAAAACTGTTGTTGCAGACTCACAGCACCCCTGGATGCAGATCAGGCTTCTAGGTTGATCACTCTAGCATCCAGTGTGATTGCACAACATGGAAACCTCTCTCCAAGTGTGGGGACTTGTGAAACTGAGAGAGGAATCTCCAGATTAGAGGCTGGTTCCTCAAACTCCTCTGATCTAGATCTATATTTTTGCAAAACTACAGAGGTTTGAAACCTAATCCTACTCTAAAATCCAAGGAGACAGAGATAGAAAGTGCAAAAAATGAAACTAAACTAACAGGTGATACACCAAAGGAGGAGTGGTGAATACTTCTTTTTCTACAGATAGACACAGATCATAAAAATGCAACATAAAACATCATGCACAAGCTGATAAGATGTAATCAGAGGTCTGAAATGAAACAAACAACACAAACAGAGGACTGAAAACTGATCACAGGGCCTGTATTGTCATTTCCACTGTCAAAATCCTTGTATTACAACATCAAAAAGGTAAAAAACCTGTTACGATTTTAGAAGAGGTCTGATACTTGCAAAAATCACTTGTTACTAGTGAAAGAAGAAGCTTGCTATCCAAAGAAATGTTCCCCCCTCAGAAATGAGCCAAATCTGGCTTTTACATTGCATGGGTCGAGCCCAGGGGACAGAAAACGTACAAAACATGGGAGCCCATCCCTCCTTGACTGCAGATGCATTAAAATGGCATGGGGGACCTTACAAACCCATACCCTATCATTTTGACTGGATTACAGGAGAATGCGACCCATTCTGCATTAAATCTGGTCGCTGGAATGTCACTTCTGGCCATGAACACGCGTCAGAGCCGTTTCTCAATTTTCTCTCTCTAGACTACACCAAAACTTGAGATTAACCCTAGAATCATGTAGAGAATTTCATAAGCTTTCCGTTGATATAAAGAACGTGCAAATCCGAGCTCTGGATCGAAAGATATGTCGATCTGAAGATTTAGGGCACAAAACAGGTGAAAATGCGTTTTGAAATTTCTTCCCGCGCTCTGCCACCTGGATGACACGTGGCATGCATTGATTGGTCACGTGATTCTCTCTCCTTCTCTACTTCATTGGACATGTGTCCTCCTTTTATTGGCTTGGGTCAGTGCTTGAAACCTCACCCTTTGACTTTTGGACTTTCCTCCTTGTGACACGTGTCATGATTTGGTTGGTCCGCGGGTCTGCCGGCTCTTCGCGCCCTTCGCGTCCATTTGTCCCGAATGTCCCAGTGCTGCGCGGGACAAAAACTTCTGATCCACCTGAAATGGGCTTCCATGTCCCTTTTCTACCTGTGACACGTGGCGTGATCTGATTGGCTTTCGGCTCCTTCGGCTTTCCGCGTCCCGCACGTCCCTTTGTCCCACTTGTCCTTGTGCTGAAGTTTCCCGTTTCGGCCGAACCGGCCGGTTCGCGTCCTTCGCGTCCATTTGTCCCAAATGTCCCAGTGCTGTCTGGGAAAAATTCTTCTGAACCACCCGAAATGGCTTCCTTTGCTCTCGGCCGCTTCGCCTTTTCGCGTCCTTCGCGTCCTCGCGGCCCAGATGTCCCAACTGCTTAGTACGAAAGTTCTCCATTTCGGCCGATCCGGGCGGTTCGCGTCCTCAAGGCCCAAATGTCCCGAGCAGTTAGTCGATTTTCTTCTCCTTCGGCCGAACCGGCCTTCCGCGTCCCTCGCGTCCCGACGGCCCGATTGTCCCTGTGCTAAAATTTTCCTTTTCGGCCGAACCGGCCGGTTCGCGCCCTTCGCGTACATTTGTTCCACTTGTCCCAGTGCTTCGCGGGCCGCCTGGAGGCGTTTCGGCCGAACCGCGCCTTGGTGTCCCGAATGTCCCAACTGTTCCTAGGACAAGGACTTAGCCGATTTTCACAATTTTTCCTGGCCCAAGCTTATTTTCTGCAACTTTTTCACATTTTCTCAGAGCTTGCTCTTTTCAACCTGGACAGGAGAGTTAGAAAAATTTCTGAGGGGACCCTAGAAACATGATTTTTGCCCTGAATCCATCCATTTGCCTGGGACTCGAGAATTCTGATGTATGTTATCAAATCAACCCTGGGGGTGGATTTGGATAACACCGCCAGTCCTGGGACACATTGCATCATTTGATTCACCCAGGCCTTTTTGGAGATTTTTTATGGCACCAACACTTAGTCAAATTTTCCATTTTAATTCCACCCTCCACCACTCCTTTCCTCTAGAGACACGTGGCACAATGTGACTGGATGCGGGCCTGGCATCAAAAATTTTTACTTGTATCGACCCTTAGGATGTTTTTTTTAATTTCTACCCACTTGGACACATGGCAACATCCAATTCATTGGTGGGACTTCGGGGTGAAATATTCCTTTTGAAAACTTACCGAATCACTTAGTAAAAATTCCAAGTTAACATCCACCCTCCGCCCTCCAAGGACACATGGCCTCATCTTATTACCTGCGGACCTTTCAGGGGAAATTTTCCCACAAAATCTCCACCGAGCCATAACTTCAAAAATACACGGAGTTAGGAGAAAAACTTTACGTTTCTGGAAAGATGAGAAAAATCTCTATCCAATGGTGCCATTTCCAGAAGGTCTTGAGTGCCTGAAAAGAAAAAATTATAATTGAGGCACAAGAGAGGGAAGAATGAAGGGAGTTATCCATAAAATGAGCAAGGGGCTCATTTTTGATAAAATTTAGTGTTTATGGTTCAGGGTTTTAATATTTAGTGTTTAGGTTTTAGGGTTTAGGGTTTTGGTTTTAGGGCTAAGGGTTTAAGATTTATGGTTTAAGAGGTTTATGGTTTAAAATTTATGGTTTATAACATTTAAAGTTTAGGATTTAGGGTTAAGGGTTTGGATATTAGGGCTCATAGTTTAGGTTTTTAGGATTAGGTTTTAGTGTTTAGGGTTTAGGGTTAACGGCTCATGTTTTTGGGTTTACGGTTTATGGTTTAGGTTTTAGGGCTTAGGGATTATGATTTAGGGGTAAGGGTTTAGGCTTTAGGGTTTAGGGCTCATGGTTTAGCATTTAGGGTTTAGGGTTTAGGGCTCAAGGTTTATGTTTTAGGGTTTAGGACTCAAGGTTTAGGGTTTACGGTTTATGGTTTATGGTTTATGGTTTAGGTTTTAGATTTTAGTGTTTAAGATTTAGGTTTTAGACTTTAGTGATTAGGGTTTAGGATTTATGACTATGGGTTTAGCCTTTAGGGTTAAGTAGTTTTATGGTTTAGAGTTTTTGGGTTTAGGGTTTAGGGTTTAGGATTTATGGTTTAGGGTTTAGGACTTAGCATTAAGGATTTAGGGTTTAGAGCTAAGGTTTTAGTGATAAGGGTTTAGAGGTAAGGGTTTTAGGGTTTAGGGATCAAGGTATAGGGTATAAGGTTTAGGTTTAGGTTTCACAGTATAGGGTTTAGGGTTTAGTTTTTATGGTTACAAGTTTAGGGTTTAGGTTGTTTAGTGTTTACATTTTAGGGTCTATTGTTCATTATTTAGGGTTTAGGGTTTCAAGTTGAGGGCTCAAGGCTCATTTTTTAGTGTTTAGGGTTTAGGATTTAGGGATCATGGTTTAGGGTTTAGAGTTTAGGGAGAAGGGTTTAGTTATGAAGGTTTAGAGTTGAAGGTTTATGGTTTAGGTCTAAGGGTTTAGGGATCATATTTTAGGGTTTAGGGTTTAGCATTTAGGGTTTAGGGTTTACATTTTAGGGTTTAGGGTTAATGCTTAAGGGTTTAGGTTTTAGTGTTTATTGTTTAGGGTTTATAATTTACAGTTTATGTTTTAGTGTTTAGGGTTTAGGCTTTAGGGTTTATGGCTAAGAGTTTAGGGTTTATGGTTTAGGGTATTGGGTATAGGGTCCAATTTTTAGGGTTTAGGGTTTAGGATTTACATTTTATTTTTAGTTCTCAGGGTTTAGGGTTTAGGTTTCATAGCTACGGGTTTACATTTTAGGATTTACGGTATAGGGTTTAGCGTTTAGGGTTTAGGGTTTAGGGTGTATGGTTAAGGGGGTTTATGATTTATTTTTTAATTTTTAGGATCTATGATTTAGGGCTCAGTGTTTAGGGTTTAGGGTTTAGGGCTTAGGGCTTATGGTTTTGGAGTTAAGTCTCAAGGTTGATAGTTTATAGGTTTAGAATTTAGGGATTAGGGATTATGGTTTATGGTGTAGGGTTTAGGGCTCATGGTTTAGTGTTTACGACTTAGAGTTTATGGTTTAGGGTTTAGGGTTTAGGTTCAAGGGTTTAGGAATAGGGGTATAAGATTTAGGGTTTATGTCTCTTCGTTTAGAGATTATGGGGTTTATGGTTTATTTTTTGTGTTTTATGCTTTAAGGTTTAGGGTTTAGGGCTTATGGTTTAGGGGTTAGTGTTTAGGGTGTAGGGTTAAAGGTTTAATGTTGAGGTATAAGGGTGAGGTTTATGGTTTAGGGGGTTTATGATTTAGGGTTTACGGTTTAGGGTCTAGTGTTTCATATTTTGGGATAAGGGCTCTATGATTATGGTTTAGGGTTTAGTATTTAGGGTTTAGGGTTTAGGGTTTACATATATGGTTTAAGGCTTAGGGTTTAGGGTTTGGGGTTTCAGCATAATGGTTTACAATTTAAGGTTTATGGCATTTACAGTTTAGCTTTTAGGGTTTAAGGATTCGGTGTTTAGGTTTTCAGGTTCAAGTTTTTGTGTTTAGGGTTTAGGGTTAAGGGCTATGGTATAGGGTTTTAGGATTTATGGTTTTAGGGTTTATGGTTTTAAGTTTAGGGTTTATGGTTTAGGGTTTATGGTTTAGGGTTTAGGGGTAAAGGATTTAGGGTTTAGGGCTCAGATGTTTATGGTTTATTGTTTAGGACTCATGTTTTAGGGTTTAGGGTTTATGGATCAATCATTTAGGATTTAGGGTTTATGGTTTAGGGCTAAGGGTTTATGGTTTATTAGGGTACAAGGTTTTTAGAGGTTTATTTTTTATGGTTAAGGGTTTAGGGTTTAGGGTTTAGGTGGTTTATGTTGAAATGGGTTTAGGGTTTAGGTATTGGATTGGGTTTAGGGTTTAGATGTTTTAGGTTTAGGTCTTAGGGCTTAGGGTTTATGGTTTAGGGTTTAGCGTTTATGGTTTAGGGTTTAGGTTTTAGTGGGTTCAAGGTGTTTAGGATTTAGGGTTTGGGGTTTAAGTTTTAGGGTTTAGGGCTAACTATTTAGGGTGTAGGGTGTAGGGTTTAGGGTTTAGGGATTATCTTTTAGGGTTTATGTTTTATAGGTTTAGGGTTTAAGGTTTCAGGAGGTTTTAGGGTTTAGGGTTAATGGGTTTAGGCTTTTAGGGTTTAGGTTTAGGTTTTTAGGGTTTATGTAAATTAGGAATTATGGTTTAGGGTTGAGGGTTTAGCATTTTAAGTTAAGGGCTCAAGTCTTCGTGTTTAGTGTTTAGCATTTAGGGCTCAAGGTTTTCAGGGTTTAGGGTTTAGTGTTTAGGGTTTAGGGTTTAGGTTTTAGATTTAAGGGTTTAGGTATCATGGTTTATGTTTTAGGGTTTACAACTAGGTTTTTATGATTTAGGGTTTAAATTTTTAGGTATAGGTTATAGGGTGTATGGTTTAAGGGGGTTACAATTTAATGTTTAATTTTTAGGGTTTATGATTTAGGGCTCAATGTTTAGGGTTTAGGGTTTAGGTTTTAGGTTTAAGTTTTTAGTGTATAGGATTTAAGGTTTAGGGTTTAGGGTTTATGGTTTAGGTTTTAGGTTTTAGGTATTTATGTTTAGGATTTAAGTCTTAGGTTTGATGGTTTATGGGTTTAGGATTTAGGGTTTAGGGATAAGGATGGGTTTTTGGGTTTATGGGTTTTATGATTTAGGTTTTAGAGTTTTGGGATAAGTTCTAGGTTTAGTATTTATGTTTTATGGTTTTGGGTTTAGTATTTAGATTTTAGAGTTTAGGGCTAAGGTTTTAGGGTTTAGGTTTTGTGATTTATGGCTAGGGTTTTAGGGTTTAGAGTATAGGGCTCAGGATTTAGGGTTGAGGGTTTAGGATTTAGGGTTTTGGACTAAGGTTTTATTTTTTAGGTGTTAGGGATTATTGTTTTAGGGTAAAGGGTTTAGGGTTTAGGGCTTAGTGTTTACTATTTAGGTTTTTGAGTTTAGGGTTTAGGACTCATATTTTAGAGTTTAGGACTAAGAGTTTAGTTATTAGGATGTTCAAGGTTTAGGGTTTAGGGTTTAAGGCTTAGAGTTTAGGGTTTTAGGGTTTAGGATTTAGGGTTAAGGGTTTAAGGTTTAGGAATAAGGGTTTATGGTTCAGGGTTTAGGGCTAAGTGTTTAGGGTTTACGATTTAGGCTTTAGGATTTTTTGATTTACGGTTTAGTATTTAGTTATCAGTGTTTAGGGTTTAGGATTTAGGGTTTAATGATTAGGGTTAATAGTTTAGTTTTAAGGGTTTAGGGTTTAGGTTTTAGTGTTTAGGGATCAGGGTTTAGGGTTTGAGTTTTATGATTTAGGGTTTAGGGTTTAGGAGGTTTACTGTTAAATTTTTTATCATTTAGGATTTAAATTTTAGTGTTTAGTGTTTAGGGTTTATGTTTTAGGGTTTAGGATTTAGTGCTTAGGGTTTAGGGTTTAGGGCTCAGGATTTAAGGTTTAGGGATTAGGGTTTATGGTTCAGGGTTTAGGGTTTATTGTTTAGTGCTCAAGGTTTAGGTTTTTAGGGTTTTAGGTTTAGGTCTAAGGGTTTAGGTTTTAGGTTTTAGGGATTATTGTTAAGGTTTTAGGGTATATGGCTCAGGTAATATTGTTTAGGGCTTATCATTTAGGGTTTAGGGACCAAGGTATAGGCTATAGGGTTTAGGGATCAAAGTATAGGTTATAAGATTTATCATGTATGGTTTAAAGTTTAGGGTTTATGGTTTAATTTTTATTGTTTATGACTTAGGGTATAGTGTATAGGGTATATGGTTTAGGATTTAGGGATTTGGTTTTAGGTTTTAGGGTTTAGGTTTTACACTTTAGGGCTAAGGGATTAGGGTTCAACTTTAAGGGTTGAGGGTTTAGTGTTTAGGGTTTAGGGTTTAAATCTCAAGCGATCATGGTTTAGGGTTTAGATTTTATGTCTTAGGGATTATGATTTAGTTTTTAGGGTTTAGGGCTCAAGGTTTAGGGTTCATGGTTTAAGTTTTAGAGTTTAGTGCTAAGGGTTTAGGGTTTAGGTATTAAGGTTTTAGGGTTTAGGGATTAGGGTTTAGGGATTAGGTTTTAGGGTTTATGGTTTAGGGATAAGGATATAGGGTATAGGTTTTAGGGTTTAGGTTTTCATGGTTTAGGGTTTAGGGTTTAGTGTTTAGTGTTTAGGTTTGGGTTTAGGTTTTACGGTTTAACTTTAATGTTTAGGGTTTAGGGTTTACAGATTTAGGGTTTAAGGCTAAGGGTTTATGGTTTAGGGTTTAGGGAGTTTAGGATTTATGATTTAAGGGTTTATGTTTTAGGGTTTAGGGTTGAGTGCTCAGGGTTTAGGGTTTGGGGCTAAGGATTTAGGGTTTATGGTTTAGGGGTTTATGGTTTAAGGATTATAGTTTAGGGTTTAGTGCTCAAGGTTTAGGGTTTAGGTTTTTGAGTTATGGGTTCAAGTCTCAAATTTTATGGTTTAGGGTTTATGGTTTATGGTTTAGGATATAGGGATAATAGTTTAAGCTATAAGGTATAGGGTTTAGGGTTTATTGTTTAGGGTTTAGGGCTCAGGGTTTAGGGTTTAGTATCAAAGGGGTTTAGGGTTTTGGGTTTTGGGTTTTGGGATTAATATTTAGGCTTTAGGATTTAGTGCTTAGAGTTTAGGGTTTATTTCTTAGGGTTTAGGATTTACGGGGTTTAGGGTTTAAGGTTTAGTGTTTCAGGTAGAGGGTTAAGGACTCAAGGTTTAGGGTTTAGGGTTTTGGACTAAGGATTTAGGGTTAATATTTTAGGGTTTATGGTTTAGGGTTTAAGATTTAGTATTTAATATTTAGGGTTTAGTATTAGTGTTTAGAGTTTAGGGCTCAGGGTTTAGGGTTAATGGTTTAGGTTTTAGAGTTTAGGGTTTTGGGTATAGGGTTTAGTGTTTAGGGTTTACGGCTTAGTATTTAGGTTTTTGGGTTTAATGTTTAGGGATTATTTTTTGGGGCTGAGGGTTTAGGGTTTATGTTTTAGGGGTAAGGGTTTAGTGTTTACAGTTTAGGGTTTTAAATTTAAGGGTTTATATTTTAGGGCTAGGGGTTTATGATTTAGGCCTTAGGGCTCACAGTTAAGGTTTTAGGGTTTAGGATTTATGTTTAAGGATTTTTAGGGTATAGGGTATAGGGTTTAGGCTTTAGGCTTTAGGGTTTAGTATATAGGTCTTAGGGTTTAGTGTTTATGGTTTAATTTTTAGGGTTTATAGTTAAGGGTTTAACATTTAGGGTTTAGTATTTAGGGTTAAGGGTTTAGGGTTCAGCGTTTAGGGGTTCGGGCTTAATATTTTGGGTTTAGGGTTAATGGTATAGTTTTTTAGGGATTATGGAATTTGGAGTTTAGATTTTAGGGTTAAGGGTTTAGGGTTTAGGGCTCAGGGTTTAGGTTTTCAAGTTTAGTGTTTAGGGTTTAGGGTTAAGGGTTCAGGATTTTTTGTTTATGGTTTTTTGTTTAGGGTTTAGGGTTTAGGGGTAAGGGTATAGGGTTTAGGTTTAATGGTTTAGGTTTCAGGGCTTGGGGTTTAACATTTTAGGTGTAGGGTTTAAGGATCAGGGTTTAGTTTTTAGGGTTTAGGGTTCAAGTTTTAGAGTTTAGGGTTTAGGTTTTAGGGCTAATGGTTTAGGTTTTAGATTTTATGGTTTAAGGTTTAGGGTTTATGGTTAAGGGTTTAGGGTTTAGAGTTTATTTGTCAGGGTTTAGGATTTAAGGTTATGGGTTTAGGGTTTAGGGTTAAGTGGTTTTATGGTTTAGAGTTTTGTGGTTTATTCTTTAGGGTTTAGGTTATAGGATTTAAGTTTTAGAGTTTAGGGTTTAGGTTTTAGGGCTCAAAGTTTAGGATTTAGGGTTTAGAGTTTTTAAGGGTTTAGGTTTAGGGTTTAATGGTTAAGATTTTAGGGTTTACGGTATCAGGGTTTATGGTATAAGGTTTAGGTTTAGGTGTCAAGCTATAGGGTTTATGGTGTAGGGGTTACGGTTAAGGGCTTGTGGTTTAGGGTTTTAGGTTTAGTGTTTAGTGTTTAGGGTTTAGGGTTAAGGGATCATGGTTTTGGGTTTAAAGTTTATGGTTTATGGTTTAGGCTTTAGGATTTTGAATTTAAGGATTGGGGTTTAGGATTTTAGGCATAAGAGTATAGGTTTTAGGGTTTAGGGTTTAGGGCTCGAGGTTTAGCATTTAGGATTTAGGGCTCAGGGTTTAGGTTTTAAGGTTTAGGGCTAAAGGTTTAGTGTTTATGGTTTATGGTTTAGGGTTAATGGTTTAGGTTTTAGTGTTTAGGGTATAAGGTTTAGGGTTTAGAGTTAAGGTATCACGGTTTAGTGTTTAGAGTGTAGGGTTTATTTCTTAGGGTTTATGGTTTAGGATTTATAGTTATGGGTTTATGGATTAGGGTTAAGTGGGTTTACATTGTAGGGTTTTGGGGTTTAGGGTTTAGGGTTTAGGTTTTAGGGTTTAGGGTTTAGTATTTAGGGTTTACGGTTTAGTTCTAAGGGTTTAGAGGCTAAGGGTTCATTTTTTAGGGTTTAGGGATCAGGGTATAGGGTATAAGGTTTAGGGTTTAGGTTTTAGAGTATAGGGTATAGGGTTTAGTTTTTATTGCTACGAGTTTAGGGTTTAGTGTTTAGGGGGTTTAAGGTTCAGGGTTTAGCATTTAGTGTTTAGGGTTCATTTTTTAGGGTTTAGGGTTTCATGTTAAGGGCTCAAGGCTAATTGTTTAGCTATTAGGGTTTAGGGTTTAGGGATCATGGTTTAGGGTTTAGGGTTTAGTGTTTAGGGTTTAGGGTTTAGGGCTCAAAGTTTAGGGTTGAAGCATAAGGGTTTAGGGTTTATAGTTTAGGGTTTAAGGTTTATTGTTTAGGTTTTATAGTTTACAGTTTATGGTTTAGGGTTTAGGTTTAGGGTTTATGGCTTAGAGTTTAGGGTTTAGGGTTGAGGCTAAGGGTTTAGGGTTTAGTGTTTAGGGTTTAGGGTTTACGATTTACAGTTTAGGGTTTATAGTTTAGATTTTAGGGTTTAGGGGTTTAGGTTTTATTTTAGGGTTTAGGGTATAGGGTTTAGGTTTTATGGTTTAGAGAGTTTACGTTTTAATGTTTAATTTTTAGGTTTTATGATTTAGGGCTCATGGTTTAGGGTTTAGGGATAAGGGTTTAGGGTATATGATTCAAGGTTTAGGGTTTAGGGTTTAGGGTTTTAGGGTTTAGGGATTAGGGCTTAGGGTTTAGAAGTTAAGTCTCAGGGTTGATGGTTTATGAGTTTAGGGTTTATGGTTTAGGGTGAAGGGTTTAGGGCTCATGGTCTACTGTCTAGGGCTTAGGGTTTAGGGTTTAGGTTTAAGGTTTTAGGGTTTAGGGACAGGGATAAGGTTCAAGGTTTAAATTTTAGGGTTTATAGTTTAGGGATAGGTTTATAAGGTTAAGGGTTTATAGTTTAGGGTTTAGGTCTCATAGTTTATGGTTTAGGGTGTTTACGATTGAGGGTTTATAGTTTAGTATTTATGTTTTATGGTTTAGGGTCAGTGTTTAAGGATTTGGGTTTATCGTTTAGGGTTTAGGGTTTAGGGTTTAGGGTTTAGGGTTTAGGGTTTAGGGTTTAGGGATAAGAGTGGGGTTTAGGGTTTAGGGGGTTTATTATTTAGGGTTTAGTGTTTAGGATTTAGTGATAAGGGCTAAGGAGTTATGGTTTAGAATTTAGGGATAAGGGCTAAGGAGTTATGGTTTAGAATTTAGGGATAAGGTTTTAAGGTTTAGGGTTTATTGTTTAAGGATAAGGTTTTAGGGTTTACAGCTTAGGGCTCAGGATTTATGGTTGAGGGGTTATGGTTTAGCATTTAGGGCTTAGGGTTTAGTGTTTAGGGGTTAGGGTTTTAGGGTTTAGGGTTTAGGGTTATAAGGTAAAGGGTTTAGGGTTTAGGCATTAGTGTTTGTTATTTAGAGTTTAAGGTTTAGGGTTCAAGACTCAGGTTTTAGTGTTTAGGACTCGTGGTTTAGGTAT
Organism: Taxus chinensis; assembly: GCA_019776745.2. Lineage (NCBI taxonomy): Eukaryota > Viridiplantae > Streptophyta > Pinopsida > Cupressales > Taxaceae > Taxus > Taxus chinensis. Next base: position 513,054 of record JAHRHJ020003798.1, read on the forward strand.
TAGGTTATTTAATGTTTAGGGTGTATGGTTTAGAGCTCATGGTTTATGGTTTATGGTTTAGGATTTAGGGCTAAGGGTTTATGGTTTAGGGTTTAGGGCTAAGTGTTTAGGGTTTATAGTTTAGGCTTTAGGATTTTGGGTTTTGGGTTTAGGGTTAGGGTTTATGGTTTAGAATTTAGGGCTTGGTGTTTAGGGTTTAGGATACTAAGGTTTAAGGGTTTAGGGTTTGGGTTTTAGGGTTTAGGGATTAAGGTATAGGATTTAGGTTTTGAGTTTTAGGATTTATGGTTTAGGGTTTAGGGGGTTTAGGGTTTAGTGTTTATCATTTAGGATTTATAGTTTAGAGTTTATGGTTTAGGGGTGAGGGTTTAGGGTTTATGTTTTAGGGTTTTGGATTTAGCTCTTAGGGTTTATAGTTTAGGAATTATGGTTTAAGGTTTAGGGTTTTAGGGTTTAGGGTTTAAGTTCTCAAGGTTTTAGGGTTTAGTGTTTATGGCTAAGGAATAAGGGTTTAGGTTTATTGTTAAGGGTTTATTGTTTATTGTTTATGGTTCAAGGTTTATTGTTCAGGGCTTAAGGATTAAATTTTATCATTTAGGGTTTAGGGATCAGGGTATAGGGTATAAGGTGTATGACATAAGGAGTGGGGCTCATTGTTTAGTTTGTAGGAATCAGATTTAATGGTTTATGTTTTATGGCTTAGGGGGTTAAGGGATTAAGGATTAGGATTTAAGGTTTAGGGTTTAGGGCTAATGGTTTAAGGTTTATGGGTTTCAGTCTCTTAGTTTAGCTTTTATATTTTTGGGTTTAGGTTTTAATTTTTAGAGTTTAGGTTTTAGGCCTTACAGTTTAGGGTTTAGGGTTTAGAGTTTAGGGTTTATGTTATAGGGTTTAGGGTTTCAAGTCTAGGATTTAGGGTTTATGTTTTAGGTGTTAGGAATCAGGGTATAAGGTATAGGGTTTAGGATTTATGACTTTTGTTTCAGGGTTTAGTGTTTAGGGTTAAGGGTTTAGGGTTTAGGGGTAAGGGTTTAAGGTTAAGTGTTTAATGTTTAGGGATTAGTGTCTAGGGTTTATGGTTAGAGTTTATGGTTTAAATATTAGTCAAAGTTTAGGGTTTAGGGTTTAAATCTCAAGGATCAAATTTTAGGATTTAGGGTTTATGGATTAAGGTTTAGGGTTTAGATATCTAGGTTTATAGTTTAGGGTTTAAGGTTTAGGGTTTAGGGCTATGGGTTTAGGGTTTAGGGTTTATTGTTTATGCTTTACAATTTAGGGTTTAGGGTTTATCATTTATGGTTTATGGTTTATAGTATATGGTTTATCGTTTATGGTTTATGGTTTAAGGCTAAAGGTTTAGGGTTGAGAGTTTATGGTTTAGGGATTAGGATTTTAGGTTTTAGGGATTAGGGTTCAGGGTATATGGTGTAGTGTTTAGGTTTTATGACTTATATTTTACAGTTTAGGGTTTAGGGTTTAGTGTTTAGGATTTAGGGTTTTACATTTAGCATGTAGAGTTTAGGGTGTAAGGTTAAGGGTTTATGGGTTAGGGCTTAGGAGGTTTACGGTTTAGGGTTTTGGGGTTTAGGTTATATGGTTTAGGGTTTAGGGCTCATGGTTTAGGGATAAGGGTTTAGTATTCAAGGTTTATGATTTGGGGCTAAGTATTTAGGGTTTATGGTTTAAGTTTTAGAGGTTTTAAGGTTTAAGGTTTACATTTTTGGGTTTACGGTTAAGGTTTTATGGTTTATTTTTTAGGGTTTAGGGTTTAGGGATAATGGTTTAGATTTTAGGGTATAGGGTATAGCATATAGGGTATAGGGTTTAGGTTTTAGGGTTTAGGGTTGAGGGTTTAGGTCTCAAGGTTCCAAATTTAGCATTTAGGGTGTTTTTAGTCTAAGGTTTAGGGTTTATAGTTTATTAGTGATTAGGATTTAGTGTTTAGGGTTTAGGGTTTAGGCATCAGGGTCTAGGGTTTAGGGTTTAGTATATATGGTTTAGGGCTAAGGTATTATGGGCTAAGGTTTAGGGGGTTGACGGTTTAGGTTTTATGGCTTAAGGTTTAAGTTTTAGGGATCATGGTATAAGCTTTTGGGTTTAGGTTCAGGGTTTAGGGTTTATGGTTTATGGTTTAGGGCTAAAGGTTTAGTGTTTAGGGTTTAGGGTTTATGGGGTTTATGGTTTAGGGTTTAGGGATTAGGGTTTAGTGCTTATGGTTTATGGTTTAGGGTTCAGTGTATAGGGTTTAGGGTTTAGGTTTTAGGGTTTAGGGTTTATAATTTAGGGTTTTGGAATAAGTTTTTTTAGTTTAGGGTTTAGGGATAAAGGTTTATGGTTTAGGGCTCAAGGTTTAGGGTTTTGGGTTTAGTGTCTAGGGTTTAGGGTTTAGGATTTATGGTTTATGGTTTATGGATTAGAGTTTAGGGTTTAGGGCTCATGGTTTAGGGTTTTTTGTTTACGGTTTAGCAATCAGAGTATAATTTATAGGGTTTAGTGTTTACGGTTTAAGGTGTAGGGTTTAGGGTTTTGGTTTAGGGTTTAGGGGGTTGATGGTTTTTGGTTTAGGGTTTAGGGGGTTTATAGTTTAGTGATCATGGTTGGTTTAGGGTTTAGGGTTTAAGGCTTAGGGATCATATTTTAGGGTTTAGGGTTTAGGGATTATGGTTTAGGGTTTAGAGATTAGAGTTTAGGGTTTAGTTTTTATGGCTTAGAGTTTAGGATTTAGTGTTTACGGTTTATGGTTTAGGATTTATGGGTTTATGGTTGAGGTTTTAGGTTTAGGGTTTAGGGTTTAGTGATAAAAGTTTAGAATTTAGTATTAAGGGTTTAGGGTTTAGGGTTTAGGGCTAAGGGTTTAAGGTATAGGGTTTAAGATTCATGATTGAGGGTTTAGGGTTTGGGGTTTAGGAGTATAGCATTTAATGTTTAGGGGGTTTTGTTTTAGGTTTTAGGGTTTAGGTCTCAAGGTTTAGAATTTTATGTTAAGTGTGTATGGTTTAGAATTTAGGGTTTAAGGATTTGGGCTCAGGGATCAGGGTTTAGGGTTTAGGGTTTAAGGTTTAGGGTTTACGATCTAGGGCTAAAGGTTTAGAAGTTTAAATCTTTAGGTTTAGGGTTCAAGGCTTAGGGATTAGGGTTTAGCATTTAGGGCCATGGATTTAGGGTTTATGGTTTAGAGCTTAGGGTTTATTATTTAGGCTTTAGCTTTAAGTGTTTATGGTTTAAGGTTTATCATTTATGGGGATTAGGGTTTAGGTTTTAGGGTTTAGGGTTTAGGGGTTAGAGTTTATGGCTCAAGGTTTAAGGTTTAGGTTTTAGGGTTTTTGGCTCACAGTTTACAATTTAGTATTTCAGGTTTAGGGCTAAGGGTATAGAGATTATGGTTTAGGGTTTAGTTTTTAGGGGTAGAGGTTTAAGCTTTAATTTTTAGCACTCAGGGTTAAGGTTTTAAGCTTTAGATTTTAGGGTTAAGGATTTAGGGTTTAGGGTTTAGGACTTAGAGTTTATGGTTTATGATTTATGGTTCAAGGTTGAGGTATAAGGTTTTAGTGTTTATGATTTAAGGCTAGGGTTTTACAGCTCAAGGTTTAGGGCTGACGGTATAGGGTTTAGGATTTAAGTTTTAGGGTTTATGATTTATGGTTTAGGGATAAAGGTAGGGGGTTTATTATTTAGGGTTTAGTATTTGGGTTTTATGGTTTAGGGTTTATGGTTTAGGGATTAGGGTTTAGGGCTTAGGGCTCAGGGTTTAGGGTTTAAGGTTTAGGGATTTTAGTGTTTAGGGTTTAAGGATAAGACTTTAGATTTAGATTTTAGGGGGTTTAGATTATAATTTTTAGGGCTCAGGGTTTAGGATTTAGGGCTAATGGTTTATCATTTAGGGATCAGGTCTAAGGGTTTAGGGTTTATGGTTTAGGCTTTAGGTTTTAGAGTTATTATTTGTTTAGGTTTAGGGGGTTTATGGTTTCAGGCTCTATTTTTAGGGATTAAATTTTAGGGGATTTATTGTTTAGGGTTTAGGGTTTAGGGATTAGTGTTTAGGGTTTAGGGTTTATTATTTATGCCTTATAATTTAGGGCTCAGGGTTTAGGGTTTATCATTTAGGGATTAGGTTTTAGGGCTCAATGTTTAGGGTTTAGGGATTAGGGTTTAGGATTTAGGGATAATGGTTTATCGTTTAGGGTTTACGGATAAGAGTTTAGGGTTTATAGTTTAGGCTTCAAGTTTTTATATTTTGGGTTTAGGATTAGAAGTTTAGGGTTAAGGGTTGAGGGATTGGGGTTTAGGGGTTAGGATTTTGGGTTTAGGGATTAGGTTTAAGGGTTTAGGGTTTAGGTTTAAAGGTTTAAGGATCAGGGTAGAGAGTTTAGGGTTTTGGCTTTAGGCTTTAGGGTTTGGGGGTTTAGAGTTTTAGGCTGTGTTTAGGGATTAGAGTTTAAGGGATTTATTGTTTGTGGTTTAGGGTTTAGGGATTATTTTTTAGGGTTTATGGTTTAAGGCTTAGGAATTAGGGTTTAGTATTTAGGCATTAGGATTTAGGGCTCAAGGTTTAGGGTTTAGGGTTTAGTATTTAGGGGTAAGGGTTTAGGGTTTGTAGTTTAGATTTTAGATTTTAGGGCTAGGGGATTTATGGTTTAGGTTTAAGGTTTTAGGTTTTAGTGTTTATGGTTTAGGGTTTAGGATTAAGGGATTAGGGTTTAGGGTTTTGGGTTTTGGGTTTTGGGTTTAGAGTTTATGGTTTAGTGTTTAGAGTTAAGGCTTTAGGGTTCAAGGTTAAGTGTTTATGGCTTACTGTTTAGGGTTTAGTATTTATTCCTTAGGGTTTAGAGCTCAAGGTTTAGGGTTTAGGGCTTAGGGTTTGGAATTTAGGGGTAAGGGTTTAAGGTTTAGAGTTTAGGGTTTAGAGTTCAGGGATAGGGGTTCAGACTTTAGGATTTAGGGCTCAGGGTTAATGTTTTAGGGTTAAGGGTTTAGGATTAAGGTCTCAGGCTTTAGGGTTTAGGGTTTATAGTTTTGGGTTTAGGGTTTAGTGTTTAGGATTTAGGGTTGATAGTTTAGGGTTTAGGGTTTAGGGTAAAGGCTTTAGGGCTCAATTTTTAGTTTTTATGGCTTAGGGTTTAGTTTTTGGGACTAAGGGTTTAAGGTTTAGGGTTTAATGTTTAGGGTTTAGGGTGTATGGTATAGGGGATATGGTTTAGAGTTTAGGGATAAGGGTTAATGGTTTATGGTTTAGGGTTTAGGGTTTAGGGATAAGGGTTAATGGTTTAGGGTTTAGGGTTTATGGTTGAGGTTTTAGAGCTAAGGGTTTAGTGTTTAGCATTTAGGGATAGGGTTTTAGGGCTTAAGGTTTAGGGCTCAAGATTTAGGGTTTAGGGTTTAGGGATCATGGTTTAGGTTTAGGTTTAGGGTTGAGGGTTCAGGATTTAGGGTTTAGGGCTAAAGGTAGGGGTTTATTATTTAGGGTTTAGGGTTTATGGTTTAGGTTTATGGATCGGGGTTTAGGGTTTAGGTTTTAGGGTTTAAGGTTTAGGGTTAAGGGATCAAGGTTTAGGGTTTAGGTATTATGGTTTAGGATATAGGGCTAAGGATTTATGATTTAGGGTTTAGGGCTAATGGTTTAGGGTTTAGGGTTTAGGCTATAGGTTTTATTCTTTTAGGGTTTAGGTTTGAGATTTGAGGTCTTAGGGTTTAGGCTTTAGGCTTTAGGGTTTAGGGCTCAGGTTTAAGAGTTTATGTTTAAGGGTTAAGGGTTTAGGTTTAAATGTTTATGGATCAGGATATAGGGTTTAGGGCTTAGGCAGGTTTAGGGTTTCAGGATCAATGTTTAGGGATTAGGTTTTAGGGGGTTTATTGTTTAGGTTTTAGGAATCAGTGTTTAAGGTTTATGGTTTAAGGCTCATAGTTTAGGGTTTAGTCTTTAGGACTTAGTATTTAGGGCTCAAGGATTAGGGTTTAGGGTTTAGATTTTAGGGTTAACGTTTTAGTGTTTATAGTTTAGGGTTTAGATTTCAGGGCTAGGGTTTCAAGATTTAGGATTTAGGTCCCGTGTTAATGTTCTATGGTTTAGGGTTTAGGAATCATGGTTTAGTGTTTGGGATTAAGGGCTCATTATTTATGGTTTAGGTTTTAGAGTTTTGGGTTTAAGGTTTAGGGATTTAGGGTTCTAGGTTAAGGATTTAGGGCTCAAGATTTAGTGTTTTTGGCTTAGTGTTTAGGGTTTAGGTCTAAGGGTTTAAGGTTAAGGATTTAATTTTCAGGGTTGATGGTTTATAGTTTAGGGGTCATGGTTTAGGGTTTAGGGTTTATGGTATTTACAGTTTAGATTTGGGGTTTATGGTTTATTGTTTAGGTATTATAGTTTACGCTTTATGGATTTGGGTTTAGGGTTTAGTGTTTAGGGTTTATGATTTAGGTCTAAGGTTTTTAGGTTTATGATTTAGATTTTTGGGTGAAGGGTTTAGTGTTTAGTTCTTATGGTTAGGGTTTAGGGCTCAGGTTTTAGGATTTAGGGTTTAAGGTTTTGGATTTAGGGTTTAGGTTTCAGGGATAAGGGTTAATGATTTTTTGTTTAAGGTTAAGGATTTAACAATTATGGTTTAGGGTTTAGGGTTTAGGGATGAGGGTATAATGTTTAGGGTTTAGGGTTTAGGGCCAATAGTTTACGTTTTGGTGTTTAGGGTTTAGGGAAAATAGTTTACATTTTAGGGTTTAGAATTTAGTGATTAGGGTTTAGTTTTTAGGGAACATGGTTTAATGTTTAGTGTTTAGGGATAAGGGTTTAGTTCTCATGGTTTATGGTTTGGGGCTAATTTTTTACAATTTATGGTTAGATTTTAGGGCTAAGGGTTTAGTTCTCATGGTTTAGGGTTTGGGGCTAAGGTTTTACAATTTATGGTTAGAGTTTAGTGATTAGGTTTTAGGGCTAGGTGTTTAGGGTTTACAAATTAGGTTTTAAGATTTAGGTTTAAGGTATCATGGTCTAGGGTTTAGGTCTCAGGGTTTAGGGTTTAGGGTTTAAGTTTTATGGTTTATGGTTTAGGATTTAGGGTTTAACACTAAAGGTAGGGGATTTAAGATTTAGGGCTTAGTGTTTAGTGTTTAGTGTTTATGGTTTAGGGTTTTTTTTTTAGTATTTAGTTTTTAGGGTTTAAGGAATTTATGGTTTTATGGTTTATGGACAAGGCTTTAGGGAATTGGTTTTAGGGGGTTTAGGGTTTAAGGTTTAGGGATAAGGGTTTACGGTTTATGACTTAGGCTTTAGGGTTTTGAGTTTTTTGTTTAGGGCTAGGGGTTTAGGGTTTAATATTTAGGTCTTGTTGTTAAAGGTTTAGGATTTAGTGTTTACTGCTTAGGGTTAATGGTTTATGGTTTAGTGTTTAGTGTTCAAGGTTTAGGTATTAGTGCTCATATTTTAGGGTTTTTCAGGATCAGAGTATAGGGTATAGGGTTTAGTGTATAGGGTTTATGGTTTAGGGCATAGATTTTAGTGTCTAAGGTTTAGACCTAATGGTTTAGTTTTTTATGGTTTAGAGGATTTAGGCTTTAATGTTTAGGGTTTAGGATTTAGGATTTAGGTTTAGGGTTTAATTTTTAGTGTTTATTATTTTGGATTTTTTGTTTAGGGTTTAGTGCTTAGGGTTTAGGGTTTAGGTATTAGGTATTAGGGCTTAGGGCTAAAGGTTTAGGGTTTATGTTTTAAGGTTTTTACATTTTAGGTTTTAGGTTTTAGGGTTTAGGATTTAGAGCTAAGGTTTTAGTTTTTAGAGTTCATCTTTTAGGGCTTAGGGCCTATGGTTTAGGGTTTAGGGTTTTTTTTAGGGTTTACAGTTTAGGGTTTATGTTTTATTATTTAGGACTCAAGGTATAGGGTATAGGGTATAGTGTATAGGGTTGAAGGATTTGGTTTAAGGGTATAGGGTATAGGGTATAGGGTTTATGGTTAAGGATTAAGGGTTTAGGGCTAAGGGTTTAGGGTTTAATGTTTAGTGTTTAGGGTTTAGGGTTTAAATCTAAAGGCTTTTAGTTTAGGGTGTAGGGTTTATGTATTAGGGTTTAGGTTTTAAGGTTTGGGATTTAGGATTTAGGAGTAAGGTTTTAGTTTTTAGATTTCAACTCTTAGGGCTCAGGGCTTAGGGTTTACGGTTTAGGTTTACGGTTTAGGATTTAGGGTTTAGGATTCATGGTTTAGGGTTTAAGGTTTAAGTTTTAGGGTTTATGTTTCATGGTTTAGGAATTAGGGTATAAGGTATAGTGTATATGGTTTAGGATTTAGGGTTTAACACTAAAGGTAGGGGGTTTATGATTTAGGGCTTAGTGTTTAGTGTTTAGTGTTTAGGGTTTAGGGTTTAAGGAATTTATGGTTTTATGGTTTACGGAAAAGGCTTTAGGGAATTGGTTTTAGGGGGTTTAGGGTTTAGGGTTTAGGGATAAGGGTTTAGGGTTTACGACTTAGGCTTTAGGGTTTTGGGTTTTTTGTTTAGGGCTAGTGGTTTAGGGTTTAGGATTTAGGGCTTGTTGTTAAAGGTTTTGGATTTAGTGTTTACTGCTTAGGGTTAAGGGTTTATGGTTTAGTGTTTAGTGTTCAAGGCTTAAGTATCAGTGCTCAGATTTTAGGGTTTTTTAGGATCAGAGTATAGGGTATACGGTTTAGTGTATAGGGTTTAGGGTTTAGGGCATAGCTTTTAGTGTCTAAGGTTTAGACCTAATGATTTAGTTTTTTATGGTTTAGAGGATTTAGGGTGTAACGTTTAGGATTTAGGATTTAGGATTTAGGGTTTAGGGTTTAATTTTTAGTGTTTATTGTTTTGGGTTTTTGGTTTAGGTTTTAGTGATTAGAGTTTAAGGTTTATGAATTAGGGATTAGGGCTTAAGGATAAAGGTTTAGGTTTTATGTTTTAAGGTTTTTACATTTTAGGTTTTAGGTTTTAGAGCTAAGGTTTTAGTTTTTAGAGTTCAACTTTTAGGGCTTAGGGCTTATGGTTTAGGGTTTATGGTTTTTTTAGGGTTTACGGTTTAGGGTTTATGTTTTATTATTTAGGACTCAAGGTATAGGGTTTAGGGTATAGGGTTTAGGGTTTAGGGTTTAAGGGTATAGGGTATAGGGTTTAGGGTTTATGGTTAAGGATTTAGGGTTTAGGGTTCAATGTTTAGGGTTTAGGTTTTAGTGTTTAGGGTTTATGGTTTAAATCTAAAGGCTTGTAGTTTAGGGTTTATGGTTTATTTATTAGGGTTTAGGTTTTAAGGTTTGGGATTTATGATTTACGGGTAAGGTTTTAGTTTTTAAATTTCAACTCTAAGGGCTCAGGGCTTGAGGTTTACGGTTTAGGATTTAGGGTTTAGGATTTATGGTTTAGGGTTTAAGGTTTAAGTTTTAGGGTTTATGTTTCATGGTTTAGGAATTAGGGTATAAGGTATAGTGTATATGGTTTACAGTTTATGGTTAAGGACTTGTAGTTTAGGGCTAAGTGTTTAGGGTTTAACATTTAGGGTTTAGTGTTTAGTGTTTAGGGTTTAGGGTTTAGGGTTTAGGGTTTAAATCTCAAGGATCATGGTTTAGGGTTTAGGGTTTATGTTTTAGGGTAGAGGATTTAGTGTTTAGGGTTTAGGGCTCAAGTTTTAGGTTTTAGGGTTTAACGTTTAGGGTGTAGCACTAAAGGTATAAGTTTTAGGTATAAAGGTTTATGGTTGAAGGATTATGTTTTAGGGATTAGGGTTTAGGTTTTATGGTTTAGGGATAAGGATATAGGGTGTAGGGTTTAGGTTTTATGGCTCATGGTTTAGGGTTTAGGGTTTAAGGTTTAGGGTTTATGGATTATGGTTTAGGGTTTAGGGTTTAGGGTTTATGGATTATGGTTTAGGGTTTAGGGTTTAGTGTCTAATAATGAGGGTTTATAGTTTAGGAATTAGGGGGTTTATGGTTTTATTGTTTAGGTTTTATGGTTTAGGATTTAGTGCTTAGGTTTTAGGGTTTAGTGTGATTTAGGGTTTAAGGTTAGGGCAGGGTTTAGGGTTTAGGGTTTTAGGGTTTAGGGCTTAGGGTTTAGGGTTTAGGGTTTAGGGTTTAGGGTTTAAGGTTTAAGGTTTAAGGCTAAGGGTTTAGGATTTAGGGATTAGGGGTTTTATGGTTTATGGTTTTGTGATTTAGGTTTTATGGTTTAGGGTTTAGTGCTAAGGGTTTAGGGTTTGGGGCAAAGGATTTAGGGTTTACGGTTTAGGGTGTTATGGTTTATGGCTTAAGGATTAGGGTTGAGGGCTCAGGGTTTAGGGTTTAGGGTTTAGGGCTCAGGGATCAGGGTTTAGGTGTTTGAATTCTATGTTTAGGTCTCAAGCTTTATGGTTTAGTTTTTAGGGTTTATGGTTTAGGGTTTATGGTTTAGGTTTAGGGTTTAGGTTTAGGGTTTTAAAGTATTAGGGTTTATGGTTTAGTATTTAGGGTTTATGGTTTATAGTTTAGGGTTTAAGGAATTTAGGGTTTAGGGTTTAAGGTTTAGGGTTTAGGGATTTAGGTTTAGGATTTATGGTTTGTTTAGATTTTAGGGATTTTTGTTTAGGGTTTAGGGTTTTAGGCTTTAGGGTTTAGGGTTTATTTTTTATGGTTTAGGGTTTAAGGGTTTAGTGTTTAGGGTTTATTGTTGGGTTTAGGGTTTAGGGTTTAGAGTTTAGGATTATAGTTTAGTTTTTTAGGGATTAGGGTTTAGGGTTTATGGTTTATGGTTTAGGGTTTAATATTTAGTGCTTAGTTTTTAGGGCTCAGGGCTAGGGTTAAGGGTTTAGGTTTTAGGGTTTAGGGTTTAGGGCTAAGTGTTTAAGGGGATTTGTGTTTATGGTTTAGGGTTTAGGGTTTAGTGTTAGAGGTTTTTTAGGGTTAAAGGCTCAGGGTTTAGGGTTTTTTTTTGGGATTCAGGGTTTAGGGTTGATGGTTTAGCATTTATTTCTAAGGGTTTAGTATTTATAGTTTAGGGTTTATAGTTTAGGGTTTAGAGTTTAGGGCTAGGGGTTTAGGTTTTAGGATTTAGGGTTCAGGGTTAAGGTTGTAAGGTTTAGGGTTTAGATTTTAGGATTTTTAGGGTTTTGGCTTTAAGGCTTTAGGATTTAGGGTTTAGGGTTTAGGATTTATGGATTAGGGTTTAGTGTTTATGGTTTATTTTTTAGTGTTTGGGGTTAAGGGTTTAGAGTTTAGGGTTTAGTTTTTAGGATTATGGGTTTAGGGTTTAAAGATTAGGGTTTGGGGTTTATGTATAATGGTTTAACATTTATGGTTTATGGCATTTAGAGTTTAGTATTTAGGTTTTAGGGTTTAGGGTTTAGAGTTTAACGTTTAGGGTTTAGGATCTAGGCTTTAGGGCTTAATATTTAGTGTTTATTGCTTAGGGTTTATGGTTTGGGTCTAAGGATTTAAGGTTAAGGATTTAGGGTTTAGGGTCTAGGGTTTATGGTTTAGGGATTAGGGTTGAGGTTTTAGGGCTCAAGGATCAAGGTTTAGGTGTTTGAATTCTACGTTTAGGTCTCGAGCTTTATGGTTTAGTTTTTAGGGTTTATGGTTTAGATTTTATGGTTTAGGAGTTAGGGCTAATGGTTTAGGCTTTAAGGTTTAGGGTATAGGGTTTAGGGTTTAGTATTTATGGGGTTTATGGTTTATAGTTTAGGGTTTAATTTTTTTGTTTTAGGGTTTAGGGTTTAGGGTTTGGGATTTAGGGTTTAGGATTTATGGCTTAGATTTTAGGGTTTAGTGTTAAGGGTTTATTTTTTACGGTAGAGGGTTAAGGACTAAGGTTTTTGTGTTTAGGGTTTATGGTAGTGTTTATGGTTTAGGGCTAAGGGTTTAGGTTTAGGGTTTAGGGTTTAGGGTTTAGGGTTTAAGATTTAGTGTTTAAGGTTTAGGGTTTAATATTTAGTTTTTAGGCTATAGGGCTCAGGGATAGGGTTAATGGTTTAGGATTTAGGGTTTAGGGTTTAGGTCTAAGGGTTTAAGGGAATTATGGTTTAGGGTTTAGGGTTTAGGGTTTAGAGTATAGAGATTAGTTTTTAGGGTTAAAGGCTCGGGATTTAGGGTTTAGTTTTTGGGGTTCATGTTTAGGGTTTAAGGTTTAGCATTCATGTCTAAGGGTTTAGTATTTACAGTTTAGGGTTTAGAGTTTAGGGCTAGGGGTTTAGGTTATAGGATTTAGGGCTCAGGGTTAAGGTTGTAGGGTTTAGGGTTTAGATTTTAGGATTTTTAGGATTTTATCTTTAGGCTTTAGGATTTAGGGTTTAGGGCTTAGGGTTTAGGATTTACAGATTAGGGTTTAGTGTTTATGGTTTAGTTTTTAGGGTTTGGGGTTAAGGGTTTAGAGTTTAGGGTTTAGTTTTAGGATTATGGGTCTAGGGTTTAAGGATTAGGTTTTGGGGTTTAGGGATAATGGTTTAACATTTATGGTTTATGGCATTTAGAGTTTAGTATTTAGGGTTTAGGTTTTAGGTTTTAGGGTTTATGGTTTAGGGTTTAAGGTTTAGGGTTTAGGATCTAGGCTTTAGGGCTAAAGATTTATTGTTTATGGCTTAGGGTTTATTGTTTGGGTCTAAGGGTTTAAGGTTAAGGATATAATGTTTAGGGTTGAGGGTTTATGGTTTAGGGATTATGGTTTAGGGATTATGGTTTAGGTTTTAGAGTTTAGGGTTTAGGGTATTTACAGTTTCATATTTAGGGTTTATGGTTTAGGGTTTAGGGTTTATAGTTTAGGTTTAAGGAATTTTTGGTTAGGTTTTAGTGCTCAGGTTTTAGGGTTTGGGGCTAAGGATTTAAGATTTACATTTTAGGGTTTTTTTGGTTTAGGGCTTAGGGCTTATGGTTTAGGGTTTATGGTTTAGGGTTTAATGTTTAAGTCTAAGGGCTTAAAGTTTAGGGATTAGGGGGTTTATGGTTTATCGTTTTGGGATTTATTTTTTATGGTTTAGGGTTTAGTGCTAAGGGTTTAGTGTTTGGGGCAAAGGATTTAGGGTTTATGGTTTAGGACATTATGGTTTATGGCTTAGGGTTTAGGGTTGAGGGCTCAGGGTTTAGGGTTTAGGGTTTAGGGTTTGGGGTTTAGAGTTTAGGGTTCAGGGGTCAGGGTTTAGGTGTTTGAATTCTACGTTTAGGTCTCAAGATTTATGGTTTAGTTTTTAGGGTTTATGGTTTAGAGTTTATGGTTTAGGATTTAGGGCTAACAGTTTAGGCTATAAGGTATAGGGTTTAGGATTTAGGGTTTAGGGTTTAGTATTTATGGGGTTTATGGTTTACAGTTTAGGGTTTAATTTTTAGGTTTTAGGGTTTAGGGTTTAGAGTTTAGTTTTTAGGGTCTAGGATTGAGAGTTTAGGATTTATTGCTTAGATTTTAGGGTTTAGTGTTAATGGTTTAGGGTTTACTTTTTATGGTAGAGGGTTAAGCACTAATGGTTTAGTGTTTAGGGTTTAAGATTTAGTGTTTACAGTTTAGGGTTTAATATTTAGATTTTAGGTTTAGGATTAATGGATTAGGTTTTAGGTTTTAGGGTTTATGATTTAGGGTTGAGGCTTTAGGGCTTAGGGTTTAGGGTTTAGGGATAAAAGTATAGAATTTAATATTAAGTGTTTAGGGAAATATTTTAGGGTTTATGGTATAGGGGGTTTAGGGTTTAGGATTTAGGAATCATAGTTTAGGGTTTAGGGTTTGGGGTTTTGGTTTTAGGGTTTAGGTTTTAGGTTTTATGGATTAGGGTATATATTTTAGGGTTTAGGGTTTAGGATTTAATGTTTAGGGTGTTTTTTTGGGGTTTAGGGTTTAGGTATGGGTCTCAAGGTTAAGGGTTTTATGTTTCGTGTATATGGTTTAGAATTTACAGTTTAGGGATTAGGGCTCAGCACTTAGTGTTTAGTGTTTAGGGTGTAGGGTTTATGGTTTAGGGATAAAGTTTTAGAGTTTACAATTTAGGTCTTGGTGTTTGGGATTTAGGGTTTAGGGATAATTTTATAGGGTTTATAGTTTAGGTTTTAATGTTTAGGGCTAGGGGTTTAAGATTTAAGCTTTGGTACTCAGGGTTAAGGTTTTAGGATTTAGATTTTATAGTTCAGGATTTAGGGTTTATGGTTTAGGCCTTAGGGTATATGGTTTATTTTTTATGGTTTAGGGTTGAGGTATAATGGTTTAGTGTTTAGGATATAAGGCTACAATTTTAGGGCTCAAGGTTTAGGGCTTAAAATTTAGGGTTTAAGTTTTAGGGTTTATGATTTAGGGTTTAGGGCTAAAGGTAGGGGGTTTATTATTTAGGGTTTAGGGTTTAGGTATTATGGTTTAGGCATTAAGGTTTAGGGTTTGTGGCTTAGGGGTTGGGGTTTAAGGTTTAGAGTTTAGTTTTTAGGGTTTAGGGATAAGGATTTTGATTTTAGGATTTAGGGGGTTTAGAATTTATGGTTTAGGGTTTAGGGCTCAGGGTTTAGGGTTTAGGGATTAGGGTTTAGGATTTAGGGATAAGGGTTATCATTTAGGGTTTAGGGGTAAGGGTTTATTATTTATGGTTTAGGATTTAGGTTTCATTATTTTGGTTTTAGGGCCAGGTGTTTAGGGTCTAGGGTTGAGGGCTCAGGGTTTAGGGCTTAGGTTTAAAGGTTTAGGGATCAGGGTAGAGGGTTTAAGGTTTTAGATTTAGGCTTTAGGTTTTAGAGTTTTGGGTTTAGGCTTTAAGGTTTAAGGGGTTTAGGGTTTTAGGTTCAATTTTTAGGGATTAGAGTTTATGGGATTTATTGTTTAGGGTTTAGGGTTTATTGTTTAAGGATCAGGGTTTAGGGTTTAGTATTTATGGTTTAGGGTTTAGGGCTCAAGGTTTAGGGTTTAACATTTAGGGTTTAAGGTTTAGGGCTCAATGTTTAGTGTTTAGGGCATTAGGTTTTAGGATTTAGGGTTTAAGGGTTTAGTGTCATTATAGAGTTTAGGGAAAAGGGTTTAGGTTTACGGTTTAGGGTTTAGGTTTTATAGTATTTTGGGTTTATGTTTAGGTAGTTTAGGGTTTAGGATTTAGGGCTTAGGTTTAGGGTTTAGGATTTTGGGTTTAGCGATCAAGTTTAAGGGTTTAGGGTTTAGGGTTACATGTTTAGGGATCAAGGTAGAGGGTTTAGGCTTTTGGCTTTAGGGTTTGGGGTTTTAGATTTTTAGAATCAGTGTTTAGGGATTAGAGTTTAAGGGATTTATTTTTTATGGTTTAGGGTTTATTTTTTAGGGTTTATGGTTTAAGGTTTAGAGTTTATGGTTTATTGTTTAGGCATTAGGATTTAGTGCTCAAGGTTTAGGGTTTAGGGTTTAGGGTTTAGTATTTAGTGATAAGGGTTTAGGGTTTAGTAGTTTAGAGTTTAGGGTATAGGGTTTAGGGCTAGGTTTTAGGTTTTAGGGTTTATGTTTATGGTTTTAGGTTTTAGTGTTTATGGTTTAGGGTTTAGGATTAAGGGATTAGGGTTTAGGGTTTTGGGTTTTAGGTTTAGAGTTTTGTGTTTAGGGTTTAGGGTTTATTTTTTAGGGTTAAGGCTTTAGGGTTCAAGGACAAGTGTTTTGTTGCTGGATCACAGCACCCCTGGATGCAGATCAGGCTTCTAGGTTGATCACTCTAGCATCCAGTGTGATTGCACAACATGGAAACCTCTCTCCAAGTGTGGGACTTGTGAAACTAAGAGAGGAATCTCTAGATTAGAGGCTGGTTCCTCAAACTCCTCTAATTTAGATCTATATTTACACAACTACAGAGGTTTAGATCCTAATCCTACTCTAAATTGCAAGGAGACAGGGATAGAAATGCAAAAATTGAAACTAACTAAAGATGGTGATGCACCAAAAGGAGTGGTGAAACATTTTTGTCATGTAAATAGACACAAATCAAAGATTGCAACAAAAAAAAACATACACAGGCTGATAAGATATAATTTAGGATCTGAAATGAAGCAAATAATACAAACAAAGGACTGAAACTCATTCACAAAGCTTGCATTATTGTTTCCAATGTCAAAAACCACTGCATTACAACCTCAGAGAGGTAGAAAACCTGTTACAATCTTTGAAGAGGTCTGATTCTTGCAACAATCACTTGCTGGAGGTGAAAGAAGAAGATTGCTATGCCAAAAAGTGTTCCCCCTTTGAAAATGAGCCAAATCTGGCTTTTTACATTGCATGGGTCGAGCCCAGGAGAGAGAAAATGTACAAAATGTGGGAGCCCATTCCTCATTGACTAGAAATACATTAAATCAGCATGGAGGGCCTTACAAACCCATACCCTGCCATTTTTGACCAAATTGGAGGAGAATGTGACCCATTCTGTATTAAATTTGGTCGCTGAAATGTCACTTCTGGCCATGAACACGCGTCAGAGCTGTTTCTTAACTTTCTCTCTCTAGACTAAACCAAAATTCAAGATTGACCCCGGAATCATGTAGAGAATTTTATAAGCTTTGTAATGATATAAAGAACGTGCAAATCTGAGCTCTGGATCGAAAGATATGGCGATCTAAAGATTTAGGGCACAAAACAGGCAAAAATTGGTTTTGAAATTTTTTCCCGCACTCCGCCATCTGGACAACACATGTCGGGCGCTGATTGGATGAGAAATTCTCTCTCCTTCCCTTACCCACGGGTTTTCCTTGAAAGATTTGAATTTTCGTAATTTTGGAAAATTTCCCATTTTTTCCCCGCGTCCTCGCCACTTGGGACACGTGGCATGATCTGGTTGGAGGATAGGGGCACAGGGTCATCCTTTACCTTTTACTTTTTTGCCAAATTCTCTAATTTCTCCCCGAGCTCTGCACTCCCCTTCTCCTTAGGACATGTGTCCTCTTTCTATTGGCTCGAGCTAATGCTTCGAACCTCGCCCTTTGAAATTTTGGACGTTTTCCCTTGTGACACGTGGCATTTCCTAATTTGTCTGTGGGCCTGCCAGCTTTTCACGTCCCTCGCGTCCCTTTTGCCTAGATGTCCCGAACTGTTTGGGACAAATTCCTCTAATCTACCTGATTCAGGCTTCCCTATCCATCTTTGAGGTAAAGACACGTGGCGTGATTTGATTGGCTCTCAGCTCCTTCGGCTTTCCACGTCCCATGCGTCCCTTTGTCCTGACTGTCCCAGTGTGAAAGTTCTCTTTTTCAGCTGATTCGGGTGGTTTGTGTCCTTCGCATCCTTACAGCCTAGATGTCTCAGCCTGTTCCACAACAGTTAGTCAAATTT
Organism: Taxus chinensis; assembly: GCA_019776745.2. Taxonomy (NCBI): domain Eukaryota; kingdom Viridiplantae; phylum Streptophyta; class Pinopsida; order Cupressales; family Taxaceae; genus Taxus; species Taxus chinensis. Next base: position 530,249 of record JAHRHJ020003798.1, read on the forward strand.
TTTCCTCCTTCAACCGAATCAGCTTTCCGCATCCCTCGCGTCCCTTTGTCCCAACTGTCCCAGTGCTACGTAGACCACCTGGAGGCTTTTCGGCTGATTCGTGCCCCGATGTCCCAACTGTCCCAGTGCTTCCTGGACTAGGAATTAGCCAATTTTCATGATTTTTTCTAGCCCAAGCTTATTTTTTGCAACTTTTTCATGCCTTTTTAGAACTTTCTCTTTTCTTCTTGGACAGGAGAGTTAGAAAAAAAATCCGAGGGGACCCTAGAAACATGATTTTTTACCTTAAATCAATCTATTTACCTGGGACTTGAGTATTCTGATGCATGTTATCAAATTACCCTAGGGGATGAATTTTGGATAACAAAGTGTTTATGGCTTAGTGTTTAGGGTTTAGTATTTATGCCTTAGGGTTTAGAGCTCAAGGTTTAGGGTTTAGCATTTAGGGTTAGGAATTTAGGGGTAAGGGTTTAAGGTTTAGAGTTTAGGGTTTAGAGTTCAGGGATAAGGGTTCAGGCTTTAGGATTTAGGGCTCAGGGTTAATGTTTTAGGGTTAAGGTTTTAGGATTAAGGGCTCAGGGTTTAGGGTTTATATTTTTGGATTTAGGGTTTAGTGTTTAGGATTTAGGGTTTATAGTTTAGGGTCTAGGGTATAGGGTAAAGGCTTTAGGGCTTAAATTTTAGTTTTTATGGCTTAGGGTTTAGGTTTTGGGATAAAGGGTTTAAGTTTTAGTGTTTAATGTTTAGGGTTTAGGTTTTATTGTTTAGGGGATATGGTTTAGAGTTTAGGGTTTAGGGTTTAGGGATAAGGGTTAATGGTTTATGGTTTGGGGTTTATGGTTGAGGGTTAAGAGCTAAGGGTTTAGTGTTTAGAATTTAGGGCTAGGGTTTTAGGGCTCAGGATTTAGGGTTTAAGGTTTAGGGATAAGGGTTTAGAGTTTAGGTTTTAGGGTTTAGGGTTAATGATTTAGGGTTTAGGGCTAAAGGTAGGGGTTTATTATTTAGGGTTTAGGTTTTATGGTTTAGGTTTAGGGATCAGGGTTTAGGGTTTAGGGATGAGGATTTAGAGTTTAGGTTTTAGGGGGTTTAGGGTTTAGGGTTTAGGGTTTAAGCTTTAGGGTTAAGGGATCAGGGTTTAGGTTTTAGGTATTATGGTTTAGGATATAGTGCTAAGGATTTATCATTTAGGATTTAGGGCTAAGGGTTTAGGGTTTAGGAAATAGGTTTTATTCTTATAGGGTTTAGGGTTGAGAGTTTAGGGCTTAGGGTTTAGGATTTAGGCTTTAGGGTTTAGGGCTCAGGTTTAGGGGTTTAGGTTTAAGGGTTAAGGGTTTAGGTTTAAATTTTTAGGGATCAGGGTATAGGGTTTAGGGCTGAGGTGGGTTTAGGGTTTCAGGCTCAGTGTTTAGGGATTAGGGTTTAGGGGGTTTATTGTTTAGGGTTTAGGAATCAATGTTTAGGGTTTATGGTTTAAGGATCAGATTTTAGGGTTTAGTCTTTAGGCCTTAGTATTTAGGGCTCAAGGTTTAGGGTTTAGGGTTAACGTTTTAGTGTTTATAGTTTAAGGTTTAGATTTCAAGGCTAGGGTTTTAGGATTTAGACTTTAGGTCCCAGGTTAATGTTCTATGGTTTATGGTTTAGGAATCATGGTTCATGGTTTATTTATGGTTTAGGTTTTAGAGTTTTAGGTTTAAGGTTTAGGGTTTAGGGTTTAGGGTTTAGGGTTTTAGGTTAAGGCTTTAGGTCTCAATATGTAGTGTTTATGGCTTAGTATTTAGGGTTTTGTTCTAAGGGTTTAAGGTTAAGGATTTAATTTTCAGGGTTGAGGGTTTATAGTTTAGGGGTCATGGTTTAGGGTTTAGGGTTTATGGTATTTACAGTTTCAAATTTATGGTTTATGGTTTATTGTTTAGGTCTTATAGTTTAGGCTTTAGGGATTTGGGTTTAGGGTTTATGATTTAGGTCTAAGGGTTTTGGGTTTATGGTTTAGATTTCAGGGTGAAGGGTTTAGTGTTTAGTTTTTATGGTATTGGATTTAGGGTTTAGGGCTTAGGTTTTAGGATTTAGGGTTTAATGTTTTGGATTTAGGGTTTAGGGTTCAGGGATAATGGTTTATGATTTATGGTTTAAGGCTAAGGATTTAACAATTAGGGTTTAGTGTTTAGTGTTTAGGGTTTAGGGTTTAGAGATGAGGGTATAATGTTTAGGGTTTAGTTTTTAGGGTTTACGGCCAATAGTTTACATTTTGGTGTTTAGGCTTTAGGGAAAATAGTTTACATTTTAGGGTTTAGAATTTAGCGATTAGGGTTTATTTTTTAGGGAACATGGTTTAATGTTTAGCATTTAGGGCTAAGGGTTTAGTTCTCATGGTTTAGGTTTTGGGGCTAAGGTTTTACAATTTATGGTTAGAGTTTAGTGATTAGGGTTTAGGGATAGGGGTTTAGGGTTTACAAATTAGGTTTTAAGATTTAGGTTTAGGGGTTTAGACATGGTAACCTTTTTATTGTCTCAAGGTTTAGGGTTTAGGGTTTAAGTTTTATGGTTTATGGTTTAGGATTTAGGGTTTAACACTAAAGGTTGGGGGTTTATGATTTAGGGTTTAGGGTTTAGTGTTTAGTGTTTAGGGTTTAGGGTTTATTTTTTAGTATTTAGTGTTTAGGGTTTAAGGCATTTATGGTTTTATGGTTTATAGACAAGGCTTTAGGGAATTAGTTTTACGGGGTTTATGGTTTAAGGTTTAGGGATAAGGGTTTAGGGTTTACGACTTAGGCTTTAGGATTTTGGGTTTTTTGTTTAGGGCTAGGGGTTTAGGGTTTAGGATTTAGGGCTTGTTGTTAAGGGTTTAGGATTTAGGGTTTACTACTTAGGGTTAAGGGTTTATGGTTTAGTGTTTAGTGTTGAAGGCTTAGGTATCATTGCTCAACTTTTAGGGTATTTCAGGATTATAGTATAGGGTATAGGGTTTAGTGTATAGGGTTTAGGGTATAGCTTTTAGTGTCTAAGGTTTAGATCTAATGGTTTAGTTTTTTATGGTTTAGAGGATTTAGGGTTTAGGATTTAGGATTTAGGATTTAGGGTTTAGGGTTTAATATTTAGTGTTTATTTTTTATGGTTTATGGTTTTTGGTTTAGGGTTTAGTGCTCAGTTTTTAGGGTTTAGGGATTAGGGATTGGGGTTTAGGGCTAAAGGTTTATGCTTTATGGTTTAAGGGTTTTACATTTTAGGTTTTAGGATTTAGGGCTAAGGTTTTAGTTTTTAGAGTTCATCTTTTAGGACTCAAGGTATAGGGTATAGTGTAGGGTTTATGGTTTATGGTTTAAAGGTTTAAGGATTTGATTTATGGTTTAGGGTTTAAAATTTAGGGGGGTTTAGTGTTTAGTGTTTAGGGTTTAGGGTTTAAATCTAAAGGCTCATAGTTTAGGGTTTAGTGTTTATGTATTAGGGTTTAGGTTTTAAAGTTTGGGATTTAGGATTTAGGGGTAAGGTTTTAGCTTTTAGATTTTAACTCTTAGGGCTCAGGGCTTAGGGTTTACGGTTTAGGTTTAAAGTTTAGGATTTAGGGTTTAGGATTTATGGTTTAGGGTTTAAGGTTTAAGTTTTAGGGTTTATGTTTTATGGTTTAGGAATTAGAGTATAAGGTATAGTGTGTATGGTTTATCCTTTATGGTTAAGGATTTGTAGTTGAGGGCTAAGGGCTTAGGGTTTAACATTTAGGGTTTATTGTTTAGTGTTTAGGGTTTAGTGTTTAGTGTTTAGGGTTTAGGGTTTAGGGTTTAGGGTTTAGGGTTTAGTGTTAAAGGTTTATGGTTTAGGGTATAGGGTTTATGTTTTAGGGTTTAGGTTTTAGTGTTTAGGGTTTGGGACTCAAGTTTTAGGTTTAAGGGTTTAACGTTTAGGTTGTAGTGCTAAAGGTATAAGGTTTAGGTATAAAGTTTTATGGTTGAAGGATTATGGTTTAGGGTTTAGGGTTAAGGTTTTATGGTTTAGGGTTAAGGATATAGGGTGTAGGGTTTAGGGTTTAGTGGCTCATGGTTTTAGGGTTTAGGGTTTATGGTTTAAGGGTTTGGTTTAGGGTTTAGGGTTTATGGTTTAGGGTTTATAGGTTTCTTAAGGGGTTTAGGGTTTATGGTTTATGGTTTAGGTTTATGGTTTAGGGTTTAGGGTAAGGGTTTAAGGTTTAATTTTAGGTGTTTGAATTCTATGTTTAGGTCTCAAGCTTTATGGTTTAGGGTTAGGGTTTAGGGTTTAGGGTTTAATGGGTTAAGGTATAGGGTTATATGGTTTATGGTTTTTATTTATGGTTTAGGTTTACAGTTTAGGGTTTAGGGTTTGGGGTTTAGGGTTTAGGGTTTAGTGGCTTTGGGATTTAGGGTTTAGGGTTTTACAAGGGTTTAGGGCTAAGGTTTAAGATTTATGTTTAGGGTTTATTTATGGTTTAGGGTTTAGGGCTAAGGGTTTAGGCTATTTTATCGGGGTTTAGGGGTTTTTAGGGTTTAATGATTTAGTAGTTTAGGGTTTAATAAGGGCTCAAGGATAGGGTTTAGGGTTTAGTTTTTAGGGTTTAGGGTTTTAGGGTTTATGGGTTTTAGGGAGTTTAGGTTTTATGGTTTATGGTTTAGGGTTTAGGGCTAAGGGTTGGGTTAAGGAGGTTTAGTTATTAGGGTTTATGGTTTAGTGTTTAGGGTTTATGGGGTTTAAATATTTATTAAGGGTTTAGGTTTTAGGGCTAGGGGTTTAGGGTCAGGTTATGGTTTAGATTTTTTAGGGTTTAGGGTTTTAGGGTTTAGGGATTATGTTTTATGGATTAGGGTTTAGTGTTATGAGTTTAGTTTTTAGGGTTTAGGGTTGAGGGCTCAGGGTTTAGTGTTTAGGGTATAGGGTTTAAGGTTTAGGGCTCAGGGATCAAGGTTTAGTTGTTTGAATTCTATGTTTAGGTATCAAGCTTTATGGTTTAGTTTTTAGGGTTTATGGTTTAGAGTTTATGGTTTAGGATTTAGGGCTAATGGTTTAGGCTATAAGGTATAGGGTATCGGGTTTAGGGTTTAGTATTTATGGGGTTTATGATTTATAGTTTAGGGTTTTAGGTTTTAGGGTTTAGGGTTAGGGTCTAAGGGTTTAAGGTTAAGGATTTATAGTTTAGGGTGTTAAGGGTTTATTTAGGGTATTTAGGGTTTTAAGGGTTTAGGGTTTTTAGGGTTTAGGGTTTTAGGGTTTAGGGGCTTAGGATTTAAGATTTAGTGGGTTTAGGTTTAATTTTGGTTTAGGGATTAGGGATTATTGTTTAGGGTTTAGGGTTTAGGGTTTAGGGTTTAGGGCTCATGGTTTAAGGGGGTTTTATGGTCTCATTACTCATCTTTTAGGGTTAAGGGTTTAGGGGTTTAGGGTTTATGATTTAGGGTTTAGGCTTTAGGGTTTATGATTTAGGGTTTAGGGTTTAGGGCTTAGCTTTAAGTGTCTAAGGTTTAGACCTAATGTTTAGGGTTAGGATTTAGGGTTTATGGTTTATGGGATTTAGGGTTTAGGGTTTATGGTTTATTTATGGGTTTCAGGATTAGGGTTTATGTTTTACAATTTAGTGTTTATGGGTTTAGGGTTTAGGGTTTAGGGTTTAGTGTTTAAGGTTTAGGGTTCAGGGCTAAGGCTTTAGTGTTTAGGTTTTAGGGTTTTTAGGGTTTATGGTTTAGGTAATGGCTTAGGGTTTTAGTATTTACAGTTTTTACATTTTTGTTTAAAATTTAGCTCAGGTTTAGGGTTTGGGGCTGGTTTAAGGGGCTTAGGGCTTATTGTTTAAGGTTTAGGGTTTAGGGATTTATAGTTTAGGGTTTAGGGTTTAGGTCTAATTTATCTCAAGGTTCATCTCTTAGGGTTTATGGTTTGGGTCTAAGGGTTTATGGTTTATGTTTAGGGTTTATGGTTTAGGGATTATGGTTTAGGGTTTAGGATTTAGGGGTTTAGGGAATTTTTTTTAGGGTTTATATTTTAGTGTTTAAGGTTTAGGGTTTAGGGCTCTAAGGGCTTAAAGTTTAGGGATTTAGGGTTTAGGGTTTAGGGGTTTAGGGTTTAGTGCTAAGGGTTTATGGTTTAGGGTTTAGGGTTTAAGGTTTAGGGTTTAGGGTTTAAGAATTTAGGGTGTATTTAGGGTTTAGGGCTAGGGGATCAAGGTTTAGGTGTTTGAATTTTATGTTTAAGTCTCAAGCTTTATGGTTTAGTTTTTAGGGTTTAGGGTTTAGAGTTTATGGTTTAGGATTTAGGACTAACTGTTTAGGCTATAAGGTATAGGGTTTAGGGTTTAGGGTTTAATTTTTAGGTTTTAGGGTTTAGGGTTTGGGATTTAGCATTTAGGATTTATGGCTTAGATTTTAGGGTTTAGTGTTAAGGGTTTAGGGTTTGCGGGCTTTAGGGTTTAGGGTTTATTTTTTATGGTAGAGGGTTAAGGACTAAGGTTTTAGTGTTTAGTGTTTATGGTAGGGTTTAGGGTTTAGGGCTAAGGGTTTAGGTTTAATTTTTTATGGTTTAGGGTTTAGGGTTTAAGATTTAGTGTTTACGGTTTAGGGTTTAATATTTAGTGTTTAGGTTTTATGGATCAGGGATAGGGTTAAGGGTTTAGGTTTTAGGGTTTAGGGTTTAGGGCTAAGGGTTTAAGGGGATTATGGTTTATGGTTTAGGGTTTAGGGTTTAGTGTTTATGTCTAAGGGTTTAGTATTTACGGTTTAGGGTTTAGGGTTTAGCATTTATGTCTAAGGGTTTAGTATTTATAGTTTAGGGTTTACAAGTTAGGGCTAGGGGTTTAGGGTTATAGGGTTTAGGGTTTAGGGTTAAGGTTTAGGGTTTAGGGTTTAGATTTTAGGAGTTTTAGGTTTTATGGTTTACATTTTAGGCTTTAGGATTTAGGGTTTAGGATTTATGGTTTAGGGTTTAATGTTTATGAGTTTATGGTTTAGGGTTTGGGGTTAAGGGTTTAGGGTTTAGGGTTTAGGGTTTAGGATTATGGGTTTAGGGTTTAAGGATTAGGGTTTGGGGTTTAGGGATAATGGTTTAACATTTATGGTTTATGGCATTTAGAGTTTAGTATTTAGGGTTTAGGGTTTAGGTTTTAGGGTTTATGGTTTATGGTTTAAGGTTTAGGGTCTAGGATCTAGGCTTTAGGGCTCATGATTTAGTGTTTATGGCTTAGGGTTTATGGCTTGGGTCTAAGGGTTTAAGGTTAAGGATTTAATTTTTAGGGTTGAGGGATTATGGTTTAGGGATTATGGTTTAGGGTTTAGGGTATTTTCAGTTTCAGAATTTAGTGTTTATGGTTTAGGGTTTAAGTCTTATAGTTTAGGATTAAGGAATTTTTGTTTAGAGTTTAGTATTTAGGGTTTATGGTTGAGGTCTAAGGTTTTTTAATTTATGGTTTATGGTTTAATTTTTAGGATTAAGGGTTTATGGTTTAGGGTTTAGTGTCTAGGGTTTAAGGTTTAGGGTTTAGGGTTTAGGGATAAGGGTTTATGGTTTATGGTTTAGGGATAAGGGTTTAACAATTAGGGTTTAGGGTTTATGGTTTACGGTTTAGGGATGAGGGTTTAGGATTTAGGGTATATATTTTAGTGGTAATAGTTTACATTTTAGGGTTTAGTGTTTAGGGATTATGGTTTAGTTTTTTGGGCAAAGGACTTAGTGTTTAGTATTTAGGGATAAGTGTTTAGTTTTAGGGTTTAGGGTTAATGCTTAGGGATTAAGTTTCGGTTTAGGGTTTATGGTTAGGGTTTAGTGATTAGGTTTTAGGGGTAGGGGTTTAGGGTTTAGGGCTCGGGATTTAGCATTTAAGGTTTAGGGTTTAGGGATATGGTTATAGTGTTTAGGGTTTAGGGGGTTTACGGTTTATGGTTTACAATTTAGTTATGGTTTAGGTTTTAGGGATTTTAGGGGTTTATGAGTTAGGGTTTTGTGTTTAGTCTCTAGGGTTTAGGGTTGATGGTTTAGTTTTTTGCATTTAGTGTTTAGGGTTTAAGAAATTTATGATTTTACGGTTTACGACCAAGTCCTTAGGGAATAGGTTTTAGGGGGTTTAGGGTTTAGGGTTTAGGGATAAGGGTTTACTTTTTATGACTTAGGATTTAGGGTTTAGGGTTTTGTGTTTAGGGCTATGGGTTTAGGTTTTAGGATTTAGGGCTTGTTGTTTAGGGTTTAGGGTTTAGGGATTAGGGTTTTGGGTTTAGGGTTAATGGTTTAGGGTTTAATGTTTAGTATTCAGGGCTTATGTCTCATTACTCATCTTTTAGGGTTAAGGGATCATAGTATAGGGTATAGGGTTTATTATATAGGGTTTAGGGTTCAGGGCTCAACTTTAAGTGTCTAAGGTTTAGACCTAATGGTTTAGTTTTTATGGTTTAGGGGATTTAGGGTTTAGGGTTTAGGATTTAGGATATATGTTTTATGGTTTAATGTGTAGTGTTTATGGTTTTGGGTTTTGGGTTTAGGGTTTAGTGCTAAGGGTTTAGGGTTTAGGGTTTATGGCTTCAGGCTAAAGGTTTAGGGTTTATGGTTTAAGGGATTTATAGTTTAAGTTTAGGGTTTTAATCTCAAGTCTCATGGTTTAGGGTTTATGTCTTATGGTTTAGGATTTAGTGTTTAGGGTTTTGGGCTCAATTTTTAAGTTATAGGGTTTAAGGTTTATGTTGTAGGGCTAAGGGTTTAGGGTTTAGGTATAAAGGTTTAGGGTTGAGGGATTATGGTTTAGGGATTAGGGTTTAGGTTTTATGGTTTAAGGATAAGGATATAGGGTGTAGGGTTTAGGGTTTATGGCTCATGATTCAGGGTTTAGGGTTTAGGGTTTAGGGTTTAGTGATTAGGGTTTTAGGGTTTAGGGTTTAGGTTTTAGGGTGTACTATTTAGGATTTAGGGTTTAGTGTTTATGGTTTAGGGTTTACGGTTTATGGTTTACGGTTTAATGGTAAAGGTTTATAGTTTGGGGATTAGGGGATTTATGGTTTATGGTTTCAGGGCTTAGGTTTATTGGTTGAGGATTTAGTGCTCAGTGTTTAGGGTTTGGGGCTAAGGATTGAAGGTTTACAATTTAGGGTTTTTTAGGTTTAGGGTTTAGGGTTTAGGGTTTTGTTTTTAGGGTTAATTGTTTAAGTTTTAGGATTAAGGGTTTAAGGTTTATGGTTTATGGTTTATGGTTTAAGGTTTAAGGCTAAGGGCTTATGGTTTAGGGATTAGGGGGTTTACGGTTTATGGTTTCAGGGTTTAGGTTTTATTGTTTAGGATTTAGTGCTCAGGTTTTAGGTTTTGGGGCTAAGGATATAGGGTTTACATTTTATGGTTCTATGGTTTATTCCTTAGGGTTTAATGTTTAGGGTTTAGGGCTCAGTGTTTAGGGTTTAGGTTTTCGAATTCTGGGTTTAGGTCTCAAGGTTTATGGTTTAGTGTTTAGGGTTTATTGTTTAGATTGTATGGTTTAGGATTTAGAGCTAATGGTTTAGGCTATAAGGTATATAGGGTTTAAGGTTTAGGGTTTAGGGGTCAAGGTTTAGGGTATAGTATTTATGGGATTTATGGTTTACATTTTAGGGTTTACCGTTTAGGGTTTAGGGTTTAGGGTTTAGGGCTTAGAGTTTAGGGTTTAGTGTTAAGGGTTTAGGGTTTAGGGGCTTTAGAGTTTAGGGTTTATTGCTTATGGTAGATGGTTAGGAACTTAGAGTTTAGGGTTTAGGTTAATGTTTTATGGTTTAGTGTTTAGGGTTTAAGATATAGTGTTTATGGTTTAGGGTTTATTATTTATTGTTTAGGTTTTAGGGCTCTTGGTTTAGGGTTAAGGGTTTAGGGCTAAGGCTTTAGGGTTTATGGTTTAAGGGGTTTACAGTTTAGGGTTTAGAGTTTAGTGTATAGGTTTTTGTTTTTAGGGTTTAAGGATTAGTGTTTACAATTTAGGGTATAATGTTTAGGGTTTAGTTTTTTAGGGTTAAGGGTTTAGGGCTAAGGGTTTAGTATTGATAGTTTAGGGTTTACAATTGAGGGTAAATATTTTAGGGTTAGGGGTTTAGGCTTTAGGCTTTAGGGCTCAAGGTAAAGGTTTTAGGGTTTTCAGTTTAGGGTTTAGATTTGAGAATTCTTAAGATTTAGGGTTTAGGGTTTAGGATTTAGTTTTTAGGGTTTAAGGTTTAGGATTTAGGGCTCAAGGTTTATTTTTTATGGTTTAGTTATTAGGGTTTTGGGTTAAAGATTTAGTTTTTACAGTTTAGTGTTTAGGATTAAGGGTTTAGGGATTAGGGCTTAGGGTTTGTGGAATAGGGCTAATGGTTTAACATTTATGGTTTATTGCATTTATAGTTTAGGATTTAAGGTTAAGGGTTTAGGGATTAAGGCTTAGGGTTTAGGTTTTTAGGTTCTTTTTTTAGTGTTTAGGGTTTAGAGTTAAGGGCTCAAAGTTTTGGGTTTATGGTTAATGGTTTAAGGTTTTGGGCTTTAGGATTTATGGATTAGGTTTTAGGTCTCGAGGTTTAGCATTTAGGTTTTAGGGTATAGGGATCAAGGTTTAGGGTTTATGGTTTACAATTTAGGTCTAATGGTTTAGGTTTTAGATTTTAGGGTTTAAGGTTTATGTTCTAGAATTAAGGGTTTAGGGTTTAGTGATTGTTAGTGTAGTTTCATAGCACGCCTAGATGTTTTCTTAGATTTCTATTTTGATAATTTACATCCAGTGTGATTTCACAACATTGAGTCTTTTCCCAAAGTGTGGGACTTGTAAAATGGGAAAAGAATCTTCAGATTAGAGGCTAGTTCCTCAACTTCTCTAATTAGATGTATGCTTGCAAATTACAGAGGTTTAAAAATTAAAATCCTACTCTAAATTCCAAGGGGACAGAGGTAGAGGATGTAAAAGAAATAAAAATAAGACTAATAAGGTGATACACCAAAGTAGTGGTGAAAATTTACTTCTGAAAACTAACACAGATTAAAAGAATGCAACAAAACATCATGCAAAAACTGTTAAAATGTAATGAAAAATCTTAAATGAAGCAAACAACACAAGAAGAGGATTGAAACTCATTCATAAAGCTTACATTGTCATTTCCATTCAAAAATACATGCATTACAATAGTAGAGAGGTAGAAAACAAGTTGCAGTCCTGAAAGAGGTTCGATATTCCACAAAATCACTTTCTAGGGTGAAGAAGGGAATCTGTAAAACATAAAAATGTTCAACCCTTACAAAATCAGCTAAATCTGGCCTTTAACAATGAAAGTTCAAGCCCAGGAAGGAGAAAACGTGGGAAAGCATCAAACCACTAACAAAAATAATCAATACATCATGGGTACCCTTGAAATTTCATTCCCCAATGTTTTTTGACCATGCTGGGAGAGAATGGAATCCATACTTCATTAAAAATGGTGGTTGAAACGTTAGTTCTACTCTCTTTCCCATGCTAGAGGAATTTTCCATTTTTCTCTTACCAAAATTCATAAAAATAAAAAATTTAAGATTCCATCATATAGATAATTTAACCAAATTTCCAATGACACAAAAATTGTGAAAATCTAAGCTCTGGATCAAAAGTTATGCCCTTCTGAAGATTTAGAGAAAAACTGGGGAAGAAATGGGTTTTGGAGGGCTGAAAGTTTAAAATTTTCCAATTTTTTTGAATTTGGGAAAAATTCCCCAAAAATATCTACTACCTGAAGCTTTGATGCCACGTGGCATATTCTAATTGGTTTTGGCCCTTCACTTTACCATTTTACGACTTTTTGGAATTTGGAATTTTTTTTGAAAATTCTCCACCGGCCCAATGGCCTGATGCCATGTGTCACCCTCTAATTTACTAGCAGGGGCATGCTTCTAATTTTTCCTTTCACTCTGACCATCTCCCCAAATGGGACACCTGGCACCTTTTCATTGGCATGGGCTTGAACTAGTTCTTTTCCTTCTACGGACCCACCTCAAGATTTTTGCCAGCCACATGGACATATGCCATGTTTTCATTGGTGTGGGCCATCAAGAGCGGAGTTTCATTGTATTATTTTCCATATTTTGGTGAAAGGGAAAATTTCTTTCTGTACCTCCTGCTCCTGATGCTCTAAGGACGTGTGGTGGGTTTTAATTCATTAGTAGGCATTCGGGCTGAGATATTCCATTTGCGCCAACTTTGGAATTTTTTTCCAAATTTCTCCCACCACTCTGAACTCCGACGTCCCTAAGGACACACGGCACATTCCTATTAGCTTATAGGCCTTCAGGCCAAAAAAATTATTTTGTGCACCCCACCAATACTTGGTAAAATTTTATAACTCACCCCCACCAATCAACCATTCCGCTGCTGACATGGCACATTCTGATTCGCTGGCGGACCTCCCATGGGAAAATTTCCCTCCAAAACACTTCCAAGCCATAACTTGCAAAATAAAAGGAGTTAGTAGGAAAAATTTACCTTTCTGGAAAGATGAGTAGATTATCTATCCAATGAAGCCATTTCTAGAAAATTTTGAGTTCCTAAAAAGTGAAAAAAATTAACTGAGACACAAGGAATGAAGGAATGAAAGGGAGTTAGCAAAAAAATGAACAAGGGGCTAATTCTAGATAACAATTTTAGTGACTCAGAGGGGTCATCTTCTTAATAGATGAAATTACCAGTTATTTGAAGCAGTTCATTGGGTATGGAGTCATAAAAATAACTCCTTGGTGCTCTCAACTCATTAGAAAATTTTCAAGAAGGAATATTGTGAGAGTAGAACAACACTTGACCTAGAACATGGCCTGCAAAAATGCATTCTTGGGATAGCAAGCTTGTGCCAAAGCACTTAGGGAAATGGAAAACTAAGCTACAAAAAAAACAATGTGCACAAGCACTTGGAGGAATGAAAATCTAAGCTAATATGTACAAGGTGGAGAATTCCCCTCTTATAGAAATGATTTTAAATGGATTCCATTAACTGGAATATGTAGTTCTTCACCATCCAATGTAGACAATTGGAAGGCATTACTATTCTTAAATTTTGTGACCATGTATGGGCCACTCCAAATGGCATCAAACTTTGAATTCTATCCTGGCTTTGCTGAGTCTACATCCCATTTTAACACTAGATCTCAAACTTGCAAGGTTCTACCCTTATCTTTCCTGTGAAAGGTTCTCTTGACCAAGGCTTGGTCCTTCTCCATTGCTTGGGCTGCATGATCCCTAATTTCTTGGAGCTCCATCAATTCAGCATATCTAACCTCCATGGGTTCAAACTCCAACAACTCTAATTGCTTCATGAGGTCCAACGTTGGTAACTCAAGTGACATGGGCAAGATTGCTTCTCTTCCATAAACAAGTCTGAATGGAGAATTACCTGTGGATCTCTTGGGAGTTATCCTATCAACCCACAAGGCTGATTTCAATTTGGTGTGCCAACCCCTCTGGTTTTCATCAAGAGTCCTCTTAATGATCCTTAACAAGTTCTTATTGGTAGACTCAGCTTGGCCATTACCTTGAGGGTAATAATTTGATGAAGTGCTCAGATAAATCCCATTTTTAACATCCCATTCAGTCACCTTTGATCCTATGAATGCCAAAGCATTATCTGATATTATAGTGGTAGGTATTCCAAACCTGGTTAATATCCCCTCATAGAAGTCTATAATTGTAGATTCATTTGCTTCTTTAAGTGCCACCACCTCAGTCGATTTGGTGAAGTAGTTTTTTGCTATTAGAATCCACTTGTTTCCTTGGCCTGAATTTGGGTTAATGACTCTAATGAAGTCCAAACCCCATTACATGAATGGATGGTCAACTAAAATTGGGTGCAATGGAAGGGAAGCTAATCTCTCCTTACCTAAATAGTGCACAATTTTTACACCTTTTGATCCATGTATAACAATCATTGAATACCTTGGGCCAATAATAGCTAGGCTTCATGATCTTGAGGGCTGTCACTCTTGGAGAAAAATGACCTCTACTATATCCACCATGTAACTCTTTTAGTGTTCTATCAATTTGGTTTGTCCCAATGCATCTCAACAACACTCCATTTATATCCTTTTTGAACAAAACACCATCAATAAGTGCATATGGGATAGCTTGCAATCTGAAGTGTCTTCTCTTGGTTTTGTTCATCTCTGGAAGGCATAAACCTATTTGTAGGAAGTGCATTATGTCTTGGGTATAGTAAGGAGTGAGCATACAACCATTTTTCTCTTGAACACTTCTTCATTCTTGGTTTTCTTGCAATGCCAAAACAATATCATTCCCATTACTTGTTTCCATTGATTTTCTCAAGACCAGCTACTCACACAACCCTTTCCCTCAGACTAGATTAGTGAATTTGATCTCAATTTCATACTCCATGACATGAGTAATCCAACCTACATGTTTTTCATTTAGGTCATTGTTGAGGAGGAAGTCTTTAACTCCCACATGAGAAACCAGTAGTTAAACCTTATTGTTTGAAACTAGGTGTTTAAATTTCTTCAAAATCCTAATCACTACAAGTACATGCTTCTCAATGAAGGAATAACTCACCTCATAGTCCTCCAAGATTTGGCTAAAGAAGGCAATTGGCTTCTCATTATTTTCTTTGTTTTGCTGTACTAAAATTGTAGAAATAGTATCACCACCGCCAAATGCATAAATGATTAAATCCTTGGAGAAACCTAGATTAATGAGAGTTGGAGCTTGTGAGATGGCCTCTTTGATTGCCTCAAAACTTTCCTTACCTTCTACTAGCCATTTGGAAACAATGGTTTTCTTCAACATCATATTTATTGGCTTGACAAGGGCTGTAAATTCTAGCACAAACCTTCGAACAAAATTGATTCTTCCTATGAAAATTTGAAGGGCCTTCTTATGACTTGGTAATGGTAGTTATCTTATTGCTTAAACCCTCTCTAGATCAATTGCTAATCCTTCTTTGGAAACAATGTGGACAAGGATCTTTCCTTCATGAGATAGGAAAATACATTTTTTAGGATTCAAGGATACTCCAAATATTCTACATCTTTGGAACACTTGTCTCAAATGAAAGAGATGATCTGCTACACTTTTAGAAAATACAGTGATATCATCTAGGTATATCAGTACAAGTTTATTGATTAGTCCCTTGAATGCCATGTCCATTTCCCTCTAAAAGGTAGATCCTGTGTTGGACAACCCAAATGACATTTTTCTATATGCATAAGTTCCCCATTTGGTGGTGAAGGTTGTTTTGAACTGATCCTCCTCCTTTACCATGATATTATTATACCCTGGATAGCCATCTAGCAATGAAAACCTCTCATAGCCAGCAACAACTTGTAAAATCTGCTCCATAGAAGGGAGCGGGTAATGATCTTTGAGAGATGCTCTATTCAAATCTCTAAAGTCTATACACAATCTGATTTCCCCCCTCTTCTTTCTAACTGGAACTAAATTTTCAACTCATCTAGAATGCTTGATGGGAAATATGATACTTTCCTCTATTAAGTTATTCAATTCCTTCATCTATGTGTAGATTAACTGGCCTTTTATTTTTTCTTGATGGGTTTAGCACTCGGATCCAATTCAATTGTGTGTTGAGCTATCTTGGATTTGTAACCTCTCAAGTCTTCATAGCTCCAAGAAAATACATTAGGAAGCTCTTGACAAAGTTACATGAACTCATACCTTTCTTATTTGGTTGTTACTTTACCAATTTGAAGTGATTTTGCTTCTCCCACTGAGATGGGCACTAAATCTTCTCCCTTGACTTGGATATTTTCCTTCTCCTTCCTAAATTGATCATTAGGATTAAAAATGGACTCCAAAGTGACATGTCCCTTTGAAATTTTTTTGGTTCTCAGTTTTACCACTTGATCACCATACTGTTGTTCTAACTTTTCCTAATTTTTGGCTGAGAACTCAGCTTCTTTTTACAAGAAATTGATGATTTATTGGTCACTTTCAAACACTTAACAACTTACATTATTGTTTTTCACTAATGGCCTCATAATCACATGTATGCTTGGCTGCATTTTATCTTTCTTGATACTTTTAACAACATCGAAGGCTACACCAACTGTTGCAAGTTTGTCAGCTACTTGGTTTTCTTTTCTATGGATGAAATTGATGCCAAATCCTTCAAAATCCTCAATGAGTCCCACACCCTATTCTTATAACACTTGATCAGATCATTTTTGGTAGCATGCTACCCCTTAACTTGATTAAAAATTATCTCATTATCACGAAAGACTTGTAATTTTTTTTGTACCTCTCTTGATTGACCAATACAATCCTTGTATCAAAGCTTCATATTCAGCAATGTTGTTAGAACATGTAAACTAAAATATAAAAGATGAATAATATTTAATGCATTGAGGTAAAATAATCATAGCTCCCCCACCTGCACCTTTTCTAGCTCTTGATCCATGAAAAGAAAACTGCCATACCTAATTGTCATCCTTATGGTCTGGTTTGGTGATGCTAGGAATAGGTTGACTTTCTTCATGTATGTAATAGACTCCTAGTTCAGATTCTACTTGTAGGGATCAAAAGCATGTACCTTGCTTTCCCATTCATCAAGAGTCAAATCTGGGATGCTTCTAAATTTGGTGTCAGCTTCATCATGCTAGATAATCCTCTTGATCAAATGTTGAATAGTTGGCATTGATTGGCTTGGAGTATGAGGCTCAATGTGAAAGTTTGCAATAGGTTCAGACCTGATTGTTGCCTTGGTTCCATCCTTGTTCATGTGTGACCAATCAGCAGAATTAATTCTATGTGAAATCCCTTGTAAATCATATGAAAAGAAAAAGTGGTGGTAAATCTATCACTAACACATCTTGCAAAAAGTGACATTGGGGCATGCATATCTCTCAAGTAGTTAACTCAAATGCCCTTTAATTACCCCAACTTTTTTTACTATTTTCCCATCTAATTACACCACCCCTTTGGAGATGGCCATATTACTGATCAGCCATTTGCTTAGCATGGTACAGAACTACTTGCCCCAGAATCAATCATACAAATTTGTACTAGTTTATCCCCAATGATAAATGAAAGTAAAATGGGGATTCAAAACTTTACCTTGCAGTCCTCCATGATTCCCCTCATTGAGCAGCATTTGTGAGTACCTTCTCTTAACATATGATAGTGATTTGAAGTTGACCAATTGTTCATGGCAGTTGTAATAGATCAACTTTGGTCTGGGATGGATAGTGATTCCCACATAGATATATTCATTTTGTCTTCTTCATTTGTTCAATGATGTTAAATGAAGGATGAACATATCTCTTTGCTGCCCATTTTTAGTTCATGCACATTCTTTTCCTTGTACATTACTACAACATTCATTTGAGTTAGTCTAAAAGGTAGCTTGGGCTGTCCTTACCCATTTGGAAGGATTTTTGCTTGCCAACACTTTGTGGAGTGGTGGAAGGTTATGGATCACTTGGAGCCAATGACTGCCCCTTCACCAATATTCCCTTCTTTGACCATGTATTGGATGCTATTCTGAGACGCTTTATGTTTGATTCATACCACAAAAATCTTCAGCCTGCCAATTCACCAGTAAGTCTCATTTAGCTTGTATTCTTGTTAACATGTTCCTTGTTGTTGTTTATTTCAGATTCACCTCACTCTCTACACCAGTTGTTTTCACCATCAAGATCTTGGTTCAAACACCATTGAAGCACATAGACTTGTTGTGAGGTTCATTACATGGGAAACACCAATCATACTCTTGAAGTATATTATTTTACACTGGCACTAAGGCTTTAGAGGTAGATGCAACATTGGGGTTATAGGGTCTGAAATGGTCTATTGGCAGGAGGCCTTTCTTGATTTTTATTTGTGCTAGAATAGCTTGATATGGTCAACCTATTCAGGCTAGTTTGAGACTGATAAGAATTCATGAAACTGTTGGGCTTGCATAGTCTTGCCGAGCAACTAGATTCATTCGAGACCTAAACTTTTGTAAGTGAAGGCTGGCACTATACCAGTTGAAAAGTCTGACATGCATAAGCAAATAAGTAGGTTCCTTGACTATTTTGTAGCATTTCCAAGTTTTATAAAAGTTCGGGCACTGAATTCTAGGAGCCAATTTAAATAGTTGCTTGAAAAAGTCCTAAAATAGCTAATAGTCCCTTACTAGTTTATTCCCGTGGATTAATGAGAAATGTTCAGAATTTAAAGGTTTAAGATAACTTGAAAAGACTAATCAAGGTGGAGCCACAGGGAAGTGAGCCAATTGTGCCTTTTAACCCAATCTTCACGTTGAAGTAGTTGACATAGACAGAACTCTTAAAAGTACAAATGTTCCAAACAAAATGGATCCCTTTTTCGAATTTACGGCAAATCGACTTCTTCCTCTCGGGAGGTTCAGACCTTCTTCCTGCACACATTTTTTGGTCAAACAAGTTGGGAACTAAGAATATGTAGATACTCAGAAAGAGCTTGACAAACCTTTCCCAAAAATCACTCTCTAGATGAATAGCCTAATCTTGCAAGATTTTGTCTGGTGACAGTTGTGTTGAGGGACGCATATTCCATCTCATGAAGAAATATTCAGAACTCATAGTGTTAGAAGACCGCAACAAAAGAGTTCCAAACTAAGTCCTTTAACCTAAAAATCCAAAAGTCAAGTTTGATTTATTGCGAGCCAATTCAGAATCTACCCCACGTGTCCACTAACCAAAATTGAATAGTTGGATCCTTCTAGATATAATGTGCTAGATCCAGGGTTTTCATTGTCCCCACCAATGTTTCAAGACCATACTGGGAAATTAATCAGCGCCACAACCCATAGTCTTCAATCAAGCAAATGGTGCCTTGAAATGTCATTTTTTCTGAAAGGTAATTACAATGAAGGGCCATTCATTATGAATGAAGAAAATTCAAAAAAAGTTCCATTGTCCAGTAAATTCGTCACCAAATTTCAAGATTTTTTCCTGCCGAAAATGCCTGTTAGATTGCCCAAAAATCCAGTAAGCTCAAATTTAGTTCTGTAGATTCAATGGCACCATAGTGGTGCAAATTCTATGCCTACATTCTAAAGATTTAGGTCAAAATAGTCAAACATTTTGGGTTTTTGCATGCCAGACAAAGTCAAGATTCAACATCTCTTAACTGTTGCTATTTGTCCCATCTTTTCACACAACTCCTTTGGATAGTTTGATAATGGAAACATCAGCTATTCTCCTTCGGTATGGCCAAAAATTACACTGGAAGTCATGTTGATGTACTTTTCCCCAATGACCAATCTGGTCAGGATGGCTTCCCACTTACATGATTTTCTCTCAGGCTGGGAAAATTTTGCCAATGACCAATTCTAGATTGTTATAGGTTGGTTCTTCCCTCATGTGAAATCCTCTGATTTGTATGCTTGCTAAATTACAGGGGATGAAACTCATCTATGCTAGCCTGCAAATGATGTTCTTTGCAAACTTCTGGCAGCCACAGCCCCAAATGGTTAGAATGTGGCATCCGTCCATCCTTGCATAGGCCTGGAACTAGTTTTTTCTTACCAGCACTGTGAAACCTCACCTCAAGCTAATGACTGACCTTCACCAATGTATCCTTTTGCACGTTTGATAGATTGGAAGCCACAGGTGGGAGACATGTGCCTTTTTTCATGAAAAATAAATCAAACTAAGGCTTCCTTGTTGTTGGTTTGTCTCTTGATTCTCTCTCTCTCTATCTACAAGGTTGATTAGCTTACGCTACAAAGGACTAGTTGTGCAGGTAGTCATTAGGAAGAGGAAGCCAATTTCTCTTCTATCCTTTCTAAACTGACACAGAGCTTAAAAGAATGCAGATGCAAATCACATTGGATGCTTAAAGACTCAAACTAAAATGGTCTGAAAGATTGCATCTAGGGGGTACTTGATTTTGACTTGCAGTTGGATTGGGTGGCCTAAAACACTGATATGGCAGGCTGATAAGAAGGTCTAAAGCTTTGGGCCTGCTACCTCTTGAGTGTAACCAGCTCATTGCCTAAATTTTGGAATTGTTTCAACTTCTTAAAGTTCATTTGAGGCAGTAGAGGATGAAGTAGAAGTCTCATTTGAACATTTCTAGGAGTGGGAATAGGAGGTAGGTGCCTTGACTAGTGCTTGGGTTTTCCAAGTTTGGATATAAGGGCATTTTGGGAGGCCTAAGAGCCAACTTACCGGCTTAGTAAGACAATTTTCAGCATTCAATGTTATAAGCTGCAAATCTTCCACCTCCATGCATTATTAACATAGTAGAATTTAAAGCTTCGAGATATTATAGAAAACCTTCATTTGTTGCCTTACTGTCCTGAAAATATTCCCATAGTCCTTTGAAATCTGAAATTGAAGTTTGTTAGCTGCTCATTGGGAGCTCTCTTGATAGGTTAGTTGTCTAGTAGAGACAAAATATCTCCCTTTTCTGCCATAGTTGCTCATGGAAATCTATAGCTAGAAATGGTTACCAATGCTTTGAACAATGCCCAGGAAGATCTAAATTCTGTCTGAGATAGGCTTTACCAAGAATGAGGAGGTGAACCAAGCAATTTGTAAAATTTTTTGGAGGTCCCAAGGAAGGACATAAAACATAAACAAAAAAGGATCTATTGGAGAGGGCCAAAATTTCTAGGTTCCCAGAAATATTCCATGTTCTACTCACCCAGGCCCTAAACTGGAACATCAATTTTGTGATTGCAGGCCAAGCTGAACCTACCAAGAAGAGCTTGTTTGTATCTTTTCTTACCTTAGTCAATCACCACATCCAAATAGTGAGAATAAGGGAAACATCTAACCAAGATGGATTCAAGGGGATAATTTTAGTCCTCTTCTAGGAAGATCAGAGGTGACTAGCCTAAGAATGGTTTTGGTGCTCTATCCTCCACCGTTAATCCCTCATGAATAGGGCCAAATACAGGATCATTTTGAAAAACCTTCTCCCTCTCCTCCTACTCCCACATTTCAAAAATAAGCTTCACATTTGTAATGAAAAGATCAGAGATAATGCATATCAGGTTTTTCTTTAAGGTGTAACTAAAAACATATGATAATACGATGATGAGAAGTAAAGCATGAAGACGTCTAATAGTTGTTTCGAATGTTCTTGATGAGAACATGAGGCAAGAATGTTTTCTCCAAATTTATAGAGATTAAAATTATTACACCTAGATCTCTTTCTTTTTTTCACCCATTGTAATTAAAATTTGGTAGAGGTTGTTACAACTTACTCAAATGTTATTTGTTAAGAACATGTGGTAGGGTTTAAGTACTCCAAAATCCTACATGTATATATGCATATTATAAGGGGCATGTTGTATTTTCATGATGGTTTTAGATATATTTCACTAATATAGGGAAGGTGATACACCAAAGGAGTGGTGAATTGTATTTAATGTGTCTGACATATGTATTAGATCCATGTTCAAAATATATATCATTCAAATAAATCTAATAGATGTTTAAACTTTTAAACAATTTCAAACATACATTCATGTTAACTTTTTGAGCAATTCATTACAGAGTTTATACACATGTACCTTAAGGGAAAATAAATCCATGACAATATAAACGAGGTATTTAACTTAATGTTGGAAATTCTCTTTAGGTCTGATTATTTTTATAAACTTGATTTCAGGGTGATTGTTTGACTATAATGGATAATGTCCAACCCTTTAGAAAATTGATTTGAAATGTTAGCTTATGTTTGAACAACACATCCCCAAGATTTATTTGGAAAATGGGAAAAATTAAATGAATCAACCACCAACCATAATCACAAAATATTTACCCAAAGTTCATTCCCCAATTTCTTTTGACCATGATGGGAGAGAATGGAAGCCATACTGTCATGTTGTTTTGTTAAAATCATTAAAAATGGTGGTTTTAAGAGTGAATTTTTAGGACCAGAGACACGAGTTTTTTAGTCTATGAAATTTTGTATCTTTTCACCATAGTGTTACTCAAACTAACAATGTCTATTCATATTATTTATAATAGTATCTGATATTTCCAAAGAAATGTGTTGATTTTTTGAGCTCGTTACATTTCTTAACAAATCACTTCATAAGATGATATTAGGGCACTTGTGAAACAACATGGAGTTTGTTTATTGGCCACAATTGAAAAATTAAATATTTTAGTACTTTATATATATTACAAGTTCTAAAACATGTGAATGAATTACATTATGTGGATGGGCCTTCCATTTACCATTTTACGATTTTGGCTTTGGAAAAATTTTCCAAAAATTCTCTGCCGACCTAATGGCCAGATGCCATGTGTCACCCTCTGATTTCCTAGCGGGGGGCGTGCTTCCAATTTTTCCTTTGACTCTGACCATATCCCCCAAATGGTACATGTGGCACCTTTTCATTGGCATAGGCCTGAACTAGTTCTTTTCCTTCTGCGGACCTACCTCAAGATTTTTTTGCTCAGCCACATGGACACATGGCCTTTTTTCATTGGTGCGGGCCATCGGGAGCAGAGAATTACATTATTTTACATATTTTGGCAAAAGGGAAAATTTCTTTTATGCCTCCACCTGGCTGATGATCTCGAGGACAGTGGCAGGTTTTGATTCATTGGTGGACCTTCAGGCTGAAATATTCCATTTGCACCAACTTTGTAAATTTTTTCCAACTTCCTCCCACCGCTCTTGATGTCTGACGGCCCCGAAGACATGTGGCACATTCCTATTGGTTGGCGGGCCTTCAGGCCAATAAATTATTTTGTGTGCCCTGCCAATACTTAGTAAAATTTTCTAAGTTTCCCCTACAAATCTTACCATTCCACCACTGACATGGTGCATTCTAATTCACCGGCAGACCTCCCATGGGAAAATTTCCCTCCAAATCTCTACCGAACTTAAAATGCATAAATTGCAAAATACAAGGAGTTAGAAGGAAAAATTTACCTTTCTAGAAAGCTGAAAAGATTCTCTATCCAATGAAGCCATTTCCAAAAAAAAAATTAGTACCTAAAAAAGTGCAAAAATTTTGACTGAGACACAAGGAATTGAAGGAATGAAAGGGAGTTACCAAAAAATAGAGCAATTAGCATAATTTTGGATAATAGGGATTAGGATTTATTTCTCAATGGTTTAGGGTTATTTAGAATTTGAAGTTCAATAAGGGTTTATTGTAGATTTCAAAGGGTTTAGGATTTATGGTTTAGGTTTTAGGCTTTATAGTTTAGGGCTTTAGCATACTTGTGATTGTTAGGGTTTATGGTAATTAGGTCAATTAGGGGGTTTATGGTATATGGTTTCGAAGGTTTAACTTTATTGGTTTAGGACTTTACTGCTAACCAGGTTTAGGGTTTGGGGACCTTTAAGAATTTAAGGTTTATAGTTTAGGGTTTTTGGGTTTAGGGTTTAGGGTTTAGAACTTAGGGTTTAGGGTTTAGGTTTTAGGGGTAAGGGTTTAAGGTTTAGGCTTTCGGTTTTTATGGTTTAAGGTTTAAGGATAAGGGCTTACAATTTAGGGATTAGGAGGTTTACAGGGTATATGGTTTTAGGGTTTAGGTTTATGGTTTAGGATTTAGTGCTCAGGGTTTAGGGTTTAGGTCATAAGGGTTTAGGGTTTACGGTTTATGGGTTTTATGGTTTATGGCTTAAGGGTTTAGGGTTTAGGGCTCAAGGTTTAGGGTTTAGGTTTTCAAAACATTTTGGGTTTAGGCTCAAGGTTTACTCGGTTTTAGGGTTTATTTGTTTGGTTTAGGGTTTCACTTTTTAGGATTTGTGGCATAATGGTTTAGGTCTAAAAGGTATAGGGTTTAGGGTTTAGGACCTAATGGTTTGGGGTTTACTTACAATTTATGGGGTTTATGGTTTATATTTAGGGTATGGTTTAGTTTGTTTAGGGTTTATGGATTTAGGGCTTGGAGTTTAGGGTTTAGTATTAAGGGTTTAGGGTTTATGGGCTTTAGGGCTTAGGCTTTAGTGTTTATGGTAAAGGGTTAAGGGACTTAGGGTTTAGGGTTTAACATTTTTTCAAAATGTTTATGGTTTAGGGTTTAATATTTAGTGTTTAGAATTTTAGGGCTAATTGTTAATTTTGGTTTATGGTTTTTTAGGCATTTATGGGTAGTCGGGGGTTTACTTCTTAGCATTTAGGGTTTAGTGTATAGGGTTTAGTTCTAGGGTTTAATGCTCACAGGTTGAATTGGTTTGGGATTTAATGTTTAGGGTTTAGGTTTTAGTAGTTCATGAATTAGCGCTAAGGGATAGTATAAAATGTTTAGGTTTTACTAATTGAGGGTTTAGAGTTGAGGGTTAGGGTTTTAGGATTAAGGATGTAGGGCTCAGTTTAAATGTTTTAGTGTTTAGGGTTCCTAGGGTTTAATTTGAGGATTTTTTAGGATTTAGGGTTTAGGATTTGGTGTTTAGGGTCATAGGATTTATTGCTTAGGTGTTTATGCTTTAGTTTTTAGGGTTTTGTGTTAAGGGTTTAGAATTTACGGTTTAGTGTTTAGGGTTTAGAAACATGTTAGGGTTTATGGCTAAGGGTTTAGGGTTTATGGCTAATGGTTTAAAATTTATTGTTTATGGCATTTAAGTTTAGGATTTATGGTTAAGCTTTTAGGGTTTAGGGATTAGGGTTTAGGTTTTAAGGGTTTTAGGATTTATGTTTAGGGTTTAGGGTTAAGGGCTCATTGTTTTGCGTTTACGGTTAAAGGTTGAGGGTTTATGGTTTATGGTTTAGGCTTTAGGGATTAGGGTTTAGGGGTAAGGGTTTAGGGTTAAGGGCTCAGGGTTTATGTTTTAGGGTTTAGGGATAAAGGTTTAGGGTTTAGGGTTTAGGGTTTAGGGCTAATGGTTTAGGTTTTAGATTTTAGGGTCTAAGGTTTATGTTTTAGGGTTAAGGGTTTAGGGTTTAGTGATTAGGATTTATTTCTTAGGGTTTATGGTTTAGGATTTATGGCTATGGGTTTAGGCTTTAGGGTTAAGTGGGTTTATTGTTTAGAGTTTTGGGGTTTAGGATTTATGGTTTAAGGTTTTAGGTTTATGGTTTAGGGTTTAGCATTTAGGGTTTAGGGTTTAGGGTTTAGGGTTTAGCATTTAGGGTTTTGGTTTAGAGATAAGGGTTTTAGTGTTTAGGGTTTAGGGTTTAGGGTTTTAGGGTTTAGGGATCAAGGTATAGGGTTTAAGGTTTAGGGTTTAGGTTTCACGGTATAGGGTTTAGGGTTTAGGTTCATTGTTTAGGTTTAGGGATTAGGGATTAGGGTTTAGGCTTAAGGTTTAGGGTTTAGGGTTTAGTGTTTAGGGTTTATGGTTTAGGGTTGAGTGTTTAAGGAAAATGGTTTAGGGATGAAGGTTTAGAGTTTAGGGATTATGGTTTAGGTTTAAGGGTTTAGGGATCATAGTTTAGGGTTTAGGTTTTAGCTTTTAGGGTTTAGGGCTCATATTTTAGGGTTTAGGGTTGTGGCTTAATAGTTTAGGATTTATGGTTTAGTTTTTAGTTTTATTATTTAGGGTTTAGGAGTTTAGGGTTTATGGTTTAGGGTTTATGGTTTAGGGTTTAAGGGTTTATGGTTAGGGTTAAGGGTTTTAGGGTTTAGGGTTTAGGGTATAGGTTTAGGGTTTAGGGTTTAGGATTTATGCTTTAGATTTTAAGGTCTTAGGGTTTAGGGTTTAGGGGGTTTAGAGTTTAGCATATAGGGTTTCGTATGGTTTAGGGTTTATGATTTATTGTTCATTTTGGGGGATTTAGGGTTTAGGGTTTAGGGTTAGAATTTAGGGTTAGGGTTTAGGATCTATGATCTTAGGTTTAAGGGTTTTAGGGTTTAGGGATTTAGGGTTTAGGGTTTAGGGTTTAGGATTTAGGTTTAGGACTTAGGGTTTAGGGTAGCATTTAGGGTTCAGGGTTTAGGTTTAGGGTTCAGGTTTTAGGGTTTAGGGTTTCAGTTTTACGGTCATGGTTTAGTGTTTAGGGTTTAGGGTTTAGGTTTAGGGTTAGGGTTTAGGGTTTAGGGCTTAGGATTTAGGGCTTAGGGTTTAGGGTTTAGGGTTTAGGGGGTTTAGGGTTTAGGGGTTAGGGTTTAGGGTTTATGTTTAGGGATTTTTAGGGTTTAGGGATTAGGATTTAGGGTTTAGGCTAAGGTTAAGGGTTTGGTTTATGTTTTAGGGTTTAAGGTTTAGGGTTTTATGATTTAAGGTTTAGGGGATTTAGGGTTTAGGGTTTAAGGGTTTAGGGTTTATGGTATATAGTGTTTATGGTTTAGGGTTTAGGTTTTAAGGTTTAGGGTTCACGATTTAGGGTTTATGGTTTATGGTTTAGAGTTTAGGGATTAGGTTTAGGGTTTAAGGTTTAGGCTTATTTTAGTTTATGGTTTAGGATTTAATTTAGGGTTTATGGTTTAATCATGGTTTATAGGTTTAGGGTTTAGGGCTTAAGGTTTAGGGTTTAGGGTTTATCAAGGTTTAGGTTTTGGTTTAGGGTTTTTTACAATTTAGGGTTTAGGGTTTTAAGGGTTTCATCAGGGTTTAGTGGTTTTCTTATGGGTTTAAGGTTTAGGGTTTAGTGGGATTTCAAACGTTTATAGTTTAGGGTTTATGGGGCATTTAGGGTTTAGAGCTTAGGGCTTGGATTTTTAGGGGATGAAGGTTTAGTATTTAGGGTTTAGGGCTCAAGGGTTTATAGGGTTTAGGGTCATGAGGGTTTAGGGTATAGGGTTTATTATTTTAGTTTTAGGGTTTAAGGTTTGTTTATAGGTTTATGGTTTAGGTTATGGTTTAGGGTTTAGGGTTTAGGTTTAGAGTTTAGGGTTTAGGGTTTATAGGTTTTAGAGGTTTAGGAGTTGAGGGTTTGGCAGTTTATGGTTCTGTTAGAGTTTATTTTATGGTTTAAGATTTTAGGGTTTATGATTCAGGGTTTATTAAGGGTTTAGGGTTTAATCCTTTAAAGTTTAAGGTAGTCCTCAATCCTAGGGGAGGGATAATGTTTAGGGTAGACACTATTTAAGGCTTCCATTTAGGGTTATAGGTTTTTAGGGTTTAAGGTTTAGTAAAGGTTTAGGGTTTATGAATCTTAGGGTTTAGGGTTTAGTTTTAGGAAATTAGGGTCACATTAGGGTTTCAGGTTTAGGGATTTATGACTTAGGGCTTATTTTTGGGTTTAGGATTTTGGGTTTATATGGGTTTAGGGATCACAGTTTAGGTTATCAATTTATGGGTTTAGGTTTTAGGGGGTCGTAGGGTTTAGGGTTTAGGGCTCCTAGTTTAGAAATAATCAGGTTTTAGGGTTTAGGGATAAGTGTTTATTTTTTAGGGTTTAGGGTTCTTAGGGATTCCCCTAGTTTAGGGTTTAGGGACAAGTTAGCAGTTTTGTTTAACTTTAGGTGAAGTTTTATCATAAATTTATCTTAGGGTTTAGGGTTAGAACACTTAGGGTTTATGGGTTTATAGCTAAGGGTTTATGAGTTTAGTTTATTATGATCCTAAGATTTTAGCATTTATATTATTAGGTTTTAGGTTTGTAGGGTTTAGGGTTTAGGGTTTTTAGGATTTGAGTGATATAGGGTTTAGGGTTTAGGGTTTAGGGTTTAGGGCTCAGGGTTTAGGGTTTAGGGCTTGGGGTTTAGAAAATGTTTAGGGTTTAGGGTTTAGATTTAGGTTTTATGGTTTTGGGTTTAGATGTTTAGTGATTTACTAAGTGTCTAGTATTTAGGGTTTAGGGTTTTGGGAAGGTTTATAGGTTTATGTTTTAGGATTTAGGTAGATGTCGGTGGTATCTATTTAGGGTCCCACCTTTAAGATTTTAGGTAGTTTTATAGGGCTCAAGGTTTATATGGTTTAGGTTTAGTAGATCAGGGTTTAGGGTTTAGGGTTTAGGAAGGGTTTTGGGTTTATATTTTGATGAGTGTTTATGGTTTTGGGTTTAGGGTTTAGGGTTTAGCTCATGGTTTAGGGTTTAAGGTTAGAGGTTTAGGGTTAGTTAAGGTTTAGGGTTAGGTTTAGTATTTAGTGTTTTAGGGTTTTAGGGTTTAGTGTTTAGGGTTTATGGTTAGGGTTTACAGTCGAGGTTTAGGATTTAGGGTTTAAGGGTTTAGGGTTTATGGTTTAGGGTTTAAGGTTTAGGGTTTAAGGTTTAGGGATTTTTAGGGTTTAGGGTTCAAGGTTTAGGGTTTATGGTTTAGGGTTTATCTTTAGGTTTTAGGGTTTAGGTTTAGTTTTTAGGGTTTATGGTTTAGGGTTTACCGGATTCAAGTGTTTAAGGTTATTTAGGGTTTAAGGTTTAGGGTTTAAGGATTTAGGTTATAGGTTTTAGGGTTTATGGTTTAGGGATTATATGGGTTTATTTATGGTTTAGGGTTTAGGTTTAGGGTTTATAAGTGATGGTTTATGGTTTAAGGTTTAAGGTTTATTTTTTAGGTTTAGGGTTTAGGGCTAAGGGTTAAGTGGTTTAGGGTTTAAGTAGGTTTAAGGTTTAGGGTTTAGGTTTTAGGTTTTATGGTTAAGGGTGTAAGGTTTAGGGTTTAGGGTTTAGGATTTAGGGTTTACGGATTAGGGTTTGAAGTTTAGGGTTTAGGGTTTATGGCTAAAGGTTTATGGTTTAGGGTTTAGGCTTTATGGCTAAAGGTTTAGTGTTTATAGTTTAGGTTTTATGGTTTATGGTTTAGGTTTAATGGTTTAGGGATTAAATTTTACGGTATGTGTTTAGGGTTTAGTTTTTCTGGTTTAGCAACAAGGGTATAGGGTATAGGGTTTGTGATTTAAATTTTAGGGTTTTAGGGTTTAAGGTTTAGGGTTTACTATTTAGGTTTTAGGGTTTAGGTTATAACATTTAGGGCTAAAGGTTTAAGGGTTTGTGGTTTAGGGTTTAGGGCTCAGGTTTTAGGGTTTAGGGTTTAGCATTTATGGTTTAGGGTTTAGGGATCATTATTTAGGGTTTAGTGTCTAGGGTTTAGGGCTCAGGGTTTAGGTTTTAGGGTTTAGGGATCAAGGTTTATGGTTTATGGTTTACGGTTTAGAGCTAATGGTTTAGGTTTTAGATTTTAGGGTTTAAGGTTTATGTTTTAGGGTTAAGGGTTTAGGGTTTAGTGATTAGGGTTTATTTCTTAGTGTTTAGGGTTTAGGATTTATGGGTATGGGTTTAGTCTTTAGGGTTAAGTGGATTTATTTTTTAGATTTTTGGGGCTTACGATTTATGGTTTAGCTTTTAGGATTTTTGGTTTAGGGTTTAGGGTTTATAGTTTAGGGTTTATAGTTTAGGATTAAGGGTTTATGGATTAGGGGGTTTATGGTTTATGGTTTCAGGGTTTAGGTTTATTTGTTTAGGCTTTAGTGCTTAGGGTTTAGGGTTTGGGGCTAAGGATTTAAGGTTTATAGTTTAGTTTTATTTACTTTAGGGTTTAGGGTTTAGTGTTTAGGGTTCAACATTTAGGTTTTAGGGTTAAGGGTTTAAGGTTTAGTGTTTGGGGTTTACAGTTTAAGAATAAAGGTATACACTAAGGGTTTAAGGTTTAGGGACATTAGGGTTTAGATATTTACGGTTTATAGTTTCAGGGTTTAGGTTTTATGGTTTAGGATTTATTGCTTAGGGTTTAGGGTTTAGGGCTAAGGATTTAGGGTTTAGGGATTAGGGGATTTATGGTTTATGGTTTCAAGGTTTAGGTTTATTGATTTAGGCTTTAGTGCTCAGGGTTCAAGGTTTGGGGCTAAGGATTTAATGTTTATAGGGCACAAGGTTTAGAGTTTAGGGTTTAGGGTTTTTAGGTTTAGGTGTTTAGGGTTAGGGTAAATGGTTTAAGGTTTAGTGGTTAGGGTTTACAGTTTAAGGTTTAAGACTAAGGGCTTGCGGTTTAGGGATTAGGGGGTTTACAGTTTATGGTTTCAGGGTGTAGGTTTTATGGTTTAGGATTTATTTCTCAGGGTTTAGGTTTTGGGGATAAGGATTTAAGGTTTACAATTTATGGTATTATGGTTTATGGTTAATTAAGGGTTTAGGGTTTAAGGGCTCAGGGTTTAGGGTTTAGGTTTTTGAATTCTGGGTTTAGGTCTCAAGGTTTATGGTTTAGAGTTTATGGTTTTGGATTTAGGGCTAATGGTTTAGGTTATAAGGTATAGGGTTTAGGGTTTAGGGCTCAGGGTTTAGGGTTTAGTATTTATGGGGTTTATGGTTTATGTTTTAGGGTTTAGCATTTAGGGTTTAGGGTTTAGGATTTAGGGTTTCAGAATTTAGATCTTAGAGTTTAGGGTTTAGTGTTAAGGGTTTAGGGTTTAGGGGCTTTAGGGTTTAGGCTTTAATGTTTATGGTAGAGGGTTAAGGACTCAGGATTTAGGGTTTAACATTTAGCGTTTATGGTTTAGGGTTTAATATTTAGTGTTTAGGTTTTGGGGCTCAGGGTATTAGGGTTTAAGTGTTTATGTATTAGGGATTAATGGATTTTATGGTTTAGGGATTTAGTGTTTAAAATTTAGTGTATAGGGTTTAGTTTTTCAGGTTTAAGGCTTAGGGTTTAGGGTTTAGGGTATTTAATGTTTAGGGTTTAGTTTTTGGGTTGTTCAATATTTAGGGTTTAGGGTTTAGGGATAAGGGTTTAGTATTTATAGTTTAGGGCTAGGTGTTTAGGCTTTAGGGTTTAGGGTTCAGATTAAAGGTTTTAGGTTTTAGAGTTTAGATTTGAGGATTTTTATTGTTTAGGATTTAGGTTTTAAGGGTTTAGGGTTTAGGATTTAGAATTGGAATGTCAGTGTTTATAATATTTTAGGGTTTAGGGGTGTTGATGTTTAAGAGTTTATGGTTTAGAACTTAGGGTTTGGGGTTTAGGGATTATGGTTTAACATTTATGGTTCATGTTATTTTGAGTTTAGAAATTAGGGTTAAGGGTTTAGGGTTTAGGGCTCAAGGTTTAGTTTTTCAGGTTCAGGTTTTAGTGTTTAGGGTTTGGGGTTAAGGGCTCAGAGTTTTGGGTTCATGTTTAATGCTTAAGGTTTTAGGGTTTAGGCTTTAGGCTTTAGGGATTAGGGTTTAGGGGTAAGGGTTTAGGGTTTAGGGATTAGGGTTTAGCATTTAGGGTTTAGGGCTCAGGGTTTATGTTTTAGGGTTTAGGGATTAAGGTTTAGTTTTTATGGTTTAGGGTTTAGGGTTTAGGGGTAATGGTTTAGGTTTTAGATTTTATGGTTTAAGCTTTATGTTTTAGGGTTAAGGGTTTAGTGATTAGGTTTTATTTCCTAGGGTTTAGGATTTAGGATTTATGGCTATGGGTTTAGGATTTAGGATTTATGGCTATGGGTTTAGGCTTTAGGGTTAAGTGGTTTTATTTTCTAGAGTTTCAGGGTTTACACTTTATGGTTTAGGGTTTAGGGTTTAAGGTTTAAGGTATATGGTTTAGATTTTAGGGCTTAGAGTTTAGGATTTATATTTTAGCGCTAAGGGTTTAGAGGTAAGGGTTTTAGGGTTTAGGGATCAAGGTATAGGGTATAAGGTGTAGGATTTAGGTTTATAAGGTGTAGGGTTTAGGGTTTATGGTTCATTATTTAGGATGTAGGGTTTCAAGTTAAGGGCTCAAGGCTCATTTTGTAGTGTTTAGGGTTTAGGGTTTAGGGATCATGGTTTAGGGATCAAGGTTTAGAATTGAGGGATTATGGTTTAGGTTTAAGGTTTTACGGATCATAGTTTAGGGTTTAGGGATCATAGTTTAGGGTTTAGGGTTTAGCATTTAGGGTTTAGGGCTCACAGTTTAGGGTTTAGGGTTGTGGCTTAAGAGTTTAGGATTTATGGTTTAGGTTTTAGTGTTTATTGTTTAGGGTTTATAGTTTAGGGTTTATGTTTTAGGGTTTATGGCTCATAGTTGAGGGTTTAGGGTTTAGGGTATAGGTTTTAGTATTTAGTGTTTAGGGTTTAGGGCTTATAATTAGGGGTTTACAGTTTATGGTTTAGGGTTTTGGGTATAGGTTTTAGGGTGTATGGTTTAGGGGGTTTAAGATTTATTGTTTAATTTTTAGGATCTATGATTTAGGGCTTAGGGTTTAGTGTTTAGGTTTTAGGGTTTAGGGTTTAGGGCTTAGGGTTTAGGATTTAAGTGTCAGGGTTGATGGTTTATAGGTTTAGGGTTTAGGGTTTAGGTTTTAAGGTTTAGGGATAGGGGTATAAGGTTTAGGGTTTACGTCTCTTTGTTTAGGGTTTATGGGTTTTATGGTTTATGGTTTATTGTTTATTTTCTATGTTTTATGGTTTAGGGTTTAGGATTTTCAGCTTCGGGTTTAGGGGTTAGGGTTTAGGATTTAAGTTTAAGGGTTTAGCATTGAGGGATAAGGGTGGGGTTTATGATTTAGATTTTAGGGTTTAGGGTTTAGTGTTTCACAATTAGGGACAAGGGCTCAGGAATTATTGTTTAGTGTTTGGTATATAGATTTTAGGGTTTAGGGCTAAGTTTTTAGGTTTTAGGGTTTAAGGTTTAGGGCTAGTGGCTTAGAATTTAGGGTTTATGGCATTTAGAGTTTAAGATTTAGGGTTGAGGGTTTAGGGTTTAAGGCTCAGGGTTTAGGGTTAAGGACTCAGGGTTTAGGGTTTAACATTGAGTGTTTATAGTTTAGGGTTTAATATTTAGTGTTTAGGTTTTAGGGCTCAGGGTGTAGGGTTAATGGTTTATGTATTAGGGTTTAAGGGATTTATGGTTTACGGTTTAGGGTTTAACATTTAGTGTATAGGGTTTAGTTTTTAGGTGAAGGGGTAGG